>CP092725.1:15292500-15892500 GCA_030273425.1 Microplitis manilae | reverse complement strand
TCAATCAAAACAATCGACAATAATATTGATCAAAATAATTAAAAATTGTCCTGTAGGCTCATGCAGGTTCATATAGGCTCATGTAGGTTCATTATTCTGACTCGGGATACGATTTGGTTTAAGATGATTGGTGTGAATGATTTGCAGTAATAATTCAAAGAAAATCTGAACTGCTACTCGATTAAAACCTGCAGGTCTTGCTGCTGAAGTACTTTCGGTTTCCGAAGTGATAATGATGAATTTCGTTTAAAAAATCCTTGCAACAAATCTTCTCCAGCAATCCCATTTACGAATGGGTGCTTGATGTTGTTTCTCTCAGTCAGCTGATGAACGAGTTGTTCAACCAGTAGTCTGCCAGTTATATAGCTTTATACTGAAGAGAATTTCTTACGTTCTAGAAATTGGTGGCGTTATGGAAATTGGTTTGTTATGCGTGAGTAGTCTTGCTAGAGACCTGAAGGTCGATTGAAAGTTTCTTATGAGACTAGCCCTAAAAGAGCTAGTCAAACTTGAAAGTAAGTTCTGAAAAGAACTTTTGGTTTTAGAGAAGTGCTGGAGACTATTCAAGCCTTGTGCACTTGAATAGGGTTTCAGGTTTAGTCGCTGATAGCCTTGCTCGCTGTCGGAAGAGTATTCTTGCCAGTTGGACTGATCAAGAACGAATGCACCGCTGCTTGCTTTTGCTTTTGAAATTCTCTTTATTTATGTCTTTGAATAAGTATTACAATGTTATACACTTATGTGGTAGTATCTAGGTTGTCATTTTCTATTGAAAATTTTACACTTTAAGTTTATTATGTTTCAACTTATATTTGTTTATAATAGTGTATTGATTTTATTTAGTAGTATTTTTTGAGTAAAAAATTAAAAAATCTCACTAGATTTTTAGAGTTTATCTTAACCTAAACTATATACTATACTTATAAGCTAAAAAATATATACAATATTTCCAAAATTTACAAAAGTTATATCTATTGTTTTTAATTTAACTTACATTTAATATCTTAGTTTGTTTATTAGTTATTTAGGAGTAGGCTATGTGGAAGTTTGCACTTTATTTTAAATGGTGCAGTGTTTGTGTTAGGGTGCCTATGTATAAATAATACTAATTAATTATAAGGATGAGAGAATCTGGTGCGTGTGAATTGGTCGGGTAGTAATAATTTTATTTGACACTTAAATTTGCGTAAATATTAACGATAAATACTTTATTTACAATATGTACACTGGATGAGAATTTACTATCATGAGATTTACACTGAGAAGCGTCTTGATTAATTTATTAAATTAATTATCACTTGCGTGGCACACGTGGCTAAAATGACGTCGTGGCGGGAATAATACCGGTACACGCGGTGATAGCCAATTTTACTGAGAAAGCAATAAGATTAATTACTTAGAGCCAAAATATACTGCAAATTAATTACTTTGAATTAATTCAAGAAAAATGAGATAAATTAATTAATGAGAACGCAACCGATTAAATAAATGCACTGAGAATAAATAAAGCACGAGGCGTCAGCCATGAGAACACTTTAAGCAATATATATGAGAGAGAGTGCAAAACGTGTGAGAGGGATAGAACTTCCGTCTTCTTTATCCCCACTCGAGCGGTCGTTGCAATGAGAATGCGACTAAAGTATCGACCACGTATCCGCCGTGAGAATACTGATGAGAGCGCGGGAGATTTGAACAGCTTACATCATTTAATATTTTATGCTGTTTGAGTCTTATTTCGTAAAATTTCTTTGTTTTTTCAAAGATATCATCGTATAAGTCAGGTACATTAAGTTTTTCTCGAATTTCTTTATCAGTTACAATTAGTTCTCCATTATAAATAAACCTTAGCGTTTTATTTTGTACTCTTTGGATTTTACTTACATTAGTTTTGGTAGTATCGCTCCATATGGGGCTGGCATACATTAGGATGGGTTTAATCATACCTTTATATAATAATACTTAGTTTTTAACAGATGGATTGCTTTTAGTTCTAATGAGCGGGTATAAAAGGTTATTAAAACGGTATGCTTTATTACATGCCTTTGTTATGTGTTCGTTATTTTTTTATTGAGTATCAAGGATCATACCTAAATATTTGACTTGATTTTCAGGTCTTATGGTTTCGTTGCTAATTTTAATTTCTACATTTTGTTGCCCTTTTTTGATCTTTCTCAATCTTTTTGTAAAGATGATTAATTCGGTTTTCGATTCATTAAACGTGACTTTCCATTTTTCAAAAAAGTTTAGAAAATTATTTAGGGTGTTTTGTACTTTGTCTATGGCATATTTTTTATTACTTGAAGCTCTATATATGGCGGTCTCGTCGGCAAACGAAGATGTCTTAGTGTTTTCGTCCCCGGGGAGATCATTAATGAAGTAGCTAAAGAGTGCGGGACCTAGTGTTACGTCCCAGCCTGCTCGGCAGATGTCTCTGATTATTTTTAAATACTAATTATTGAAATACCGATCTGAGACCTAACTAATTAATTAAGATGTATATTGATAAGTGGCATAATTAATAAGTCACCCTATATTATAGAACATAATTTAATATAATAATTGAATATAGTAATATAATATAATAATATAATTCAATATAATAATATAATATAATAATATAAAGTAATAGAATATAAAATAGTATAATATTATTTAGAATATTTAAAACATATTGATAAAGTTATTTTTCTCTCATTATTTGTTATGTACAAATAAACGCTGACGCCTCGAGTAAATCCTCGAGACGTGCAGCTGCACAAACATCTATTTTGTTCTAAGATAACTTTTGTTCATAGATAAGTGACTCATTTGTTAATAACAAAAGCGGAGAAAGCGTGAGAACGGAGAATGGATCATTCGAGAATATTGCTTATCTCGATCCACCCCTCAATATCGAACGATGCGCGGGCCTGATGCCCAAGCGCCTCGTATTGATAAAAGACTTACTCTAGTTTTTCTCGACCAAGAGAAATCAGTCTGAAATATAGAATCATCGAGAGCAGTCAGGCTCAATATTAAATACTTAACTTCTTTCTCACCCTTTTGAAGTTATTGTTAGACGAACTTCAACAAATTTATAAATTGATTCAATTGTATATCTTCACGTTATTCAAATTATTTTTTTACAATTGAATAAATCGGATTGAGATATAAAATCATAACCAGTTTATTTCAACCACCGAATGGTGGCTGTTCAACCCCTACTTAATAATTATTTATAATTATATGTAAGTTCTCATTACGTCCAATTCAAATCGACCGCTCAACTACGCCAGCGCCAAAACATCAACCTGGACGTAACACTAGTATGGAGCCTTGTGGTACTCCCGCTGCTATGTACTGTGCATCTGAAGTTGAGTTATTAACCTTAAAGGATTAAAGGTGTTTGACCTTAAAGGATCTGTTTGTTAAATATTGGAGTATGACTTTAATGATGTAAAGAGGGATTCCTATCTGATTTAGTTTATATATTAAGCCCCGGTGCCAGACGATATCGAACGCCTTCTCTATATCTAATAGTACCATTGCTGTTGAATACTTCATATTAAAGTTGTCACGATATTTAAATATCGCGGCAGTCTCACATCCGGTCGGTGAGCAACAGATGGCGGCACATGCTGCTCACACGTCTCTATAGGCATTATTATTATTATTATTTTGTTTACATGTGTGATTTTTGTTTTAATTATTACATTATTTCCACTGGATTGTTTCTGTAGGAATAAATTGGCTAGTGATCAGGAAAATTCACTGATCACAACAGGCATACAAGGATATTTTTATGATGCTGGGAAAAATAATCATGTATTTAATTAATGTGCTTGTAATTATTGGGATTGCTCGGCGCATGCGCGGCGACGCAACAGTTGTCAGCAACCAATTTATTATTTTTTATTAACTTTATATCTGTTATGCATAAAATATGGATTGATTTTGTATTTTATATTGATTCTAATTAATAATACAATAATCTGGTGGGCATTTAACGATGGGAACATGCAAAGTTACACAGTTGACATCATATAAGTTGTCGTTGGTAGTATCCAAAAGTAACATGAGACAGAGATACTTTTCCCGTTGGTTGAAATGAGATACCGATATACAAGATGGCCGGCCGAGGTGCCGACATGAGAATCACGTGCTGCCATGGTCAGACGTGGAAAAACATTTGTGAGAGCAGGGTGTGCTGTTTGTTGCTAAATAATTATAAATTTGTGACGCCATTGGTTTTGGGCGATTAATTACATTGAATATTTCAATTTAATTAAAATTTGTTGGAATACGAGTATTTTGTATTATTTGGTGTATCAACCAGGGAGTTTGTACGTAAAAGAAAACTACTTCAACAATTGTAAGTACTTTGGTAATTCATTGGCGTGTAACTTTGCGTTCCCGCGTTGGTGGCCATTTGCACTTGCGCGTATATACATATATATATATAGTACTGTGTCCTGTACACAGAATTTACAAGCATATTACGAGATATATGATTATACAACCCAGTGGATATTTGATTCGCAGTAATATTTATTAATGTATAATAACACTAGATAGTAAATTGGGAAATATCTGAGAGTAATTATATTTAGAGTTTGTGGTAAATATTATTCGCGGGTAGTTAAGTATATGCGACTGGGCTGTTATCATTGGTATATATATATATATATAGTAGTGAAGAATTTTCCTGGTTACTAGAGAGCATAGGCAGCTGAAGTTGCCGGGTATCACACATAATTGATACCAGGAATTATAATTTGAGTTTTAATTATTATTGAGTTTGTGAAGTTGTTAAACTAATTATTAAGTTATTATCATTTATATTAATGTGGTGAACTGCGAGTTGGTCACCAGTGGAATAATTATTTTGAGATTGAGCGAATACTTTTTTTTATAATTATTGAATTAATATTTTGAGTTATTATTTTTGAGAATTGATATTAATTATTGTATATTTTCGTATTATTTGATTTCACATGCAAGTGAAATTATCAAGCATTATTATTTATATATTGAGATTCTTGTTTCTATAAATCACCAGCGGGTGAAATTATTATTTATATTTAGTTATTGATACTTATAAGTTGATTTTTTTTGTTTGTTTTCTGGGAAATCACATGCGAGTGATTTATTATTTGATTAATTAGTTTATTTGTGCGGCAGATAACTATTGTTTATCCTCTATTATTTTATTTTAAATACCCGTATTATTTATAATTTTGTATACGCACACAACTATTATTATTTCTGGTTATTTTTGTAAGTGATTCAGTATTATTTTCCTATAATTAAAATTGTTATTGTTGTGCGATACAGTTTGAGAAACAAATTATTATTTAAATTATAATTAAATGCAAATGGTCGGCAACCCGGGCGTATTTATTTCATTATTTTAATTGTTTGCTATCTTTTCTTGCTATCCTATTCCTATTTCTGAAATTTGCTATCCTGTATTTATTTTCATTTTTCATTTCATTTTCTCCGTTGGTTATTTCGGTTTATCTAAATTTTGTTCGTGGGGCACACGAACTGGCGCCCAACTAGGATAGCTAACCCAGCCTGAGCAGAGCTGCCTGTCCAGGGAGATTCAGGATATCTCCAGGTGAGACATTTTGGGTGGTTTTTGGTGTTTATTAATTTTATTTTCAGGTTTTCCATCCAACAGAAAGCCATAACGGCTATTGAGCACTATCCACACTCCGCCGTGGGTCGTGTGAAATAGAGGAGAACGTTATAAAGTTATTGCATATATAGTTGGTTATTCTCGCAAGTTGTTGCACTGTACATTTCCGTTCCTGGAAGCCAAACTGTTCTTCTATAACAATTTTCTTGCTTTTTTTCAAATGTTTTGATTCTATTTAATATTATCATTTTAAGTAATTTGCTCGTCGTTGGAAGTGTGACGTCACGACGTCGTATTCTTACTGTCAATCAACTTATTAAAAATCGTACATGTTATGCTATCTGGCCATAGTAGTGGTATTGCCACTATAGCGGACCCCAGCCCAAAGTGGAGTGGGATATCGCGTGGCGGTGGGAGCTCAAGTGGTATACGCCGTAACTGCCCGCAGATTTAAATTAAAATTAAAGCAATAATAATAATAATAATAATAATAATAATAATAATAATAATAATAATAATAATAATAATAATAATAATAATAATAATAATAATAATAATAATAATAATAATAATAATGATAATAATAATAATAATAATAATTAATAATAATAATTAATAATAATTGATAATAATAATAATAATAATAATAATAATAATAATAATAATAATAATAATTAATAATTTGCGGCTCAATTACGATATCAGCATCACACACTGAATAAGGCGAAGCTTCTTAACATCAAAGAAGGTTTCCTTAACAGGTTGCGGGCTCTAGTGACTGCTAAAAAGTCACTAGAGAAAAAGCTGAAGCGGCTTACCGATAACTCTTTGTTTCGGTTAAGTCCTTCACGCTTTCTGACACCTAAGACCTCTGTTTCTGGTGATCCCCCATCCATCGAGCGAGTAGAAGCTTTCTGGTCCGAGTTGTACGGTGATCAACCGAACGTGAATCGCGACACTCCAGCTCTCAACGACTTCGAGGCATTTTGTCGACAACATCGCAACGGCAATGCTGATGAAGAGAGCCCTGAAGTCAGCGTGGAAGAAGTTCGTTCAGCTCTGAATAATGGTAAGAACTGGGCTGCTCCGGGTCCAGATGGCATTAACTTGTTTTGGTGGAAGAAACTAACTTCTACCCATAGTCATTTGGCCCGGATTTTTACAGCGTTCATCAGAGGTAATGAACCAATTCCATGCTGGCTTGTAGAAGGGCGAACCGTGCTCATCCCGAAGAAAGGAGACTTGTCTGACCCGAAAAACTACAGGCCTATCACCTGTTTGAATGCGGTTTATAAGATTTTCACCAAAATCTTGAATAATCGCATTCTTCAGGAGATAGACCCTGTATGGCAGCAGATATACGAACAACGTGGCAGTAAAAGGGGCCTGTCAGGTTGCAAAGAGAATCTGTTAGTGGATCGATGCGTCATTCAAGACGCGATCTACTATCAGCGCAACCTGTCAATGGCCTGGATTGACTTCCGCAAGGCATTCGACTCAACATCTCATGAGCTTATTCTCTTTTTGCTCAAATGCCTTGGGGTCAATCGCGATACAGTGGGATGCATTCAGCGTACGATGTAGCTTTGGCGAACACGGTTCCACATTTCATGTGGTAACGACAAACGTGTAACCGAAGTTGTACAGTACAAACGAGGAGTCTTTCAGGGAGATTCTCTGAGCCCTCTGCTGTTTTGCATCTCACTGCTGCCAATATCTGTTGCGCTACGCCGCACCCGTGGATACTCAGTGGGTCCACCAAATGATCGAAAATACTCGATCACCCACTTACTCTACATGGATGATCTGAAGGTGTATGCTCCTGATGAGGAACACCTTCAGACATCCTTGAATATCGTAGGAGAGTATACACGGGATGTCGGCATGGCTTTCGGGTTGGACAAGTGCGCGGTCGTTAATCTGGTGAAGGGTAAGTGTTCCGATGTGCGTGAAGATATCGAGTTAGTAGATGGGAGCGTCATAGACCATCTTGACGCCGGAGAGTCGTACAAATATCTAGGGATTGACGGGAGTCCTATGCAGGACGTCTCGAAAATCAAAACGACTCTCTGCAGCGAGTATGTGCGGAGACTCCGGAAAATCTGGTCATCGGAACTTTCCGGGAAAAACAAAGTCTCTGCAACAAACATGCTTGCTGTCCCGGTACTCCTGTACTCTTTCGGTGTTCTCAAATGGGCCCGAAAAGAGCTCAGAGATCTCGATATCAAGACACGCAAAGTCATGAACATGCATCGGAGCATGCACCCTAAATCCTCAATCACCAGATTATACCTTTCCCGGCACATCGGAGGGAGAGGTCTACAGAGCTTGGAGTGTCTACATGATCGTTTGGTTTTGGGTATAACATACGAGGTTGTCAATTTCACAGCAGATGAAGACGACTTCCTTATGCAAATTGTTCATAGTCATGAGAATAGGCGTAAGGGAGCGTTTTTATATAAGGCAGCAATTTACGCGGCAAAATCCCTCGGTCTCGGAAGAGTAAACCCGCTTATTGGACTCCCTAAGGAGGAATTTAAGACGGTCGTCAGGAACGCTGAGCAACAAAAACTGCTCAGCACACATATGGACAAGTCGATGCACAGCGTGTTCTTTAAACACGTGCGTGATCATGGCTTGTCCACACAGCTGACGTTTTCCTTCCTGAAGTCAGCTGGCCTGATGTCCGAGACCGAAGGATACATTTTTGCCTGCCAAGATGGTGTTATTAACACTCTCGAATACCGTGCTAAAGTACTCCAGATGCAGCTACCCGACACATTGTGTAGGGTGTGTAAGCAACATCCTGAGACGCTTATGCATCTTTTGTCAGCATGTCTTGTGCTGGCAAGAAATGCATACGTCCAGCGTCACAATGCTGCTCTGCGAGTACTTTATTACCATCTTCGACACACGCACGGTATCGATAAAACACCAGTGCTGCCTTACCTGCCAGGAGATATTCCGCAAGTTGTTGAGAATGACCGTTGCCGTATTTATTGGAACGTGCCATTCGCAACAACGCGGAAAATCGATCATAATAAACCTGATATTGTGCTCTTCGATAAAACCGCTCGTAACATTTATGTTATTGAGTTCTCAGCTCCGGCTGAGTATAACATCACGGTAAAAGAGGAGCACAAACACGAGATATATCAGGGTCTCCTGTTTGAAATTGGCAAACTTTACCCAGGCTACCGTGTCAAGCTTGTCGTACTCATTGTTGGCGTCCTAGGAGGGATGAAACAGTCTTTTGTGTCTGCATTGGCTAAAATCCCAACTTGTTTATCGCAAGTTGAGTTTTTGGCATCGCGGATGCAAAAGGCTGTGATACTCGGATCCCTCCGTCTCCTAAGGCAACGAAACTTGGCCTGCTGCGCATGCTGATCATCTTGTTGATGAAGCATCGCAGCAGTAACGATTTGGCGCTCAGGTGAGGCCCTCGGTAGAGTCGGACTACCGGGGATAACCCCCTGAGCATTTAACTAAAAAAAGAAATAATAATAATAATAACAGAATTAAGGTTTTTAAATAACTTATGAAACACATTTTTGTAGGTTTGTCATTTATTAACTAATAAATAATAACTATTACAGCAATTACTTCAGTATAATATTGAATAATAATATTATTTAGGCAGCTTTTTTCGATATGAATTCAAATTTACAATATTGCGTGCCAATGTAAAATATGTACAATTTATTGGCCATAGCAGCGGCGTTCATTAACTCAGTTTGCTCCGGATTTTCCATCAAAATTTTGGCTGTTCTTGTTGGTAGAAAAATGTTGTTTTCGTCGTTTGAAGATGCTACCACTGTTTTACATTTGGCGTTGTCCACCAGACGAATTGATGAGACCCTGTATTCTTTATTTTCCTCTAAATCACTCATTTTGATGGTTGGTAAAATGTGATTCAATCGGCTAACGGCATTGATTCTCGATAGATCCATTGTAAATATCTGAAAAATATTAATTACAACTATTATAAATTATGGTGCTTTCAAAATGACACAAATAATTAATATTTTTAGGCATACATACCAGCGTAGTTCAGCTTAATTAAACAATTATTATACTGATTTATAATAATCACTGTTAGAACACTTTTAGTAATACCGTTGCGTTGTAACAGAGACATCTTTATATACAGAGTGAGTATCCCCCAAAACTGGCAGTTTTTATCTGATCAACATTTAGAAATATGTAATTATGATGTACAAATGTTTTCATTTTGTTATAAATAATAAAATTTTATATTATTATTAACTTATTTTGCTTATCTGGTATCTTTCAGTAATAAAAACACTGAAAATGCTAGACGATCAAAAATATTGAATAATAACAATGTTAATTACCATTTAAGATATTCGGTTTCCTCATACGCTTTTAAAATGTTCACAATGCGTTATACACTTAGATAACACAATTTCACGTGTTTAGGCTAACATTAATATTTAATTTCGCTACAGCAACGTTTTTATTTTGTTATAAATAATAAAATTTTATATTATTATTATTAACTTATTTTGCTTAGACACTGTTTTTTAGTAACAAAATTATTGATAATGTTACTCGTTAGAAATATTAAATTAAAACGTTGTTAATTAAAATTTAAAATATTTAAATTAAGTTTATCATTTTGGGCATCTTAAACGAGCTGATCGAAAGTTTCAACACATTATTTACTAATACTAAAAACATCATGCGTCTACCTATAAATGTTAAAATATACATATAATTCATAAATTAAAATAGGGTTCCAAGCTGTTCATTTAATAATATAGTTTTTAAATAAACTAACGTACATACATACACATATATATATATATATATATATATATATATTAGGGTGTGTCATTTCAGAGCAACATTTTTTTTTTAAGTGCATGGGAAAAAAATCATAGTTCAACACAAAAAAGAAATTTTCGCGCAAGAAAAAAAAATTCTATGTCGATTACAGACCTAGCTCATTGAAATAATCGATTTCCCTTTTAAATAACATGGGAAAATTTCATTTTCAACTTTGAGTATTTTTAACTCGTTAACTAACCAATAGATCGAATAGACTAATACATCTTTTGGTAGGAAATTGTACGCGCTACAAAAAAGGTCTCTTATCATTTTTTGATAAATCTATCTGTTTAAAAGGCATTCGAAGTTAAGCTCTAGTAAATTTCGAGATCTTTTTACTTTTCCGGTGAAACTATCAGACTTATTACAAAATGTCATAGGGTCTTTTTCATTGGAAATTTTATTCTCTACAAAATATGATGAATAAAAATTTTTCAAAATCCGTATTGTTTTCTAGTTATTTTCATTTCAATGTTAAGCTCTTTAAATTGATCAGAACACTACTTTTTTAAGAGCTTGAAATTGAAATAAAAATAACTACAAAACAATGCGGTATTTGAAAAAACATCACGAATAATAATTTGTGGAGAATAAAATTTGCAATAAAAAAGATGCCATGACATTTTGTGATAAGTCTGATAGTTTCACCAGAAAAGTAAAAAGATCTCGAAATTTACTAGAGCTTAACTTCGAACTCTAATAACTTTAGAACAAATAGATTTATCAAAAAATGATAAAAGACCTTTTTTGTAGCGCTTACAATTTCCTACAGAAATATGTATCAGTCTATTAACTCTATTGATTAGTTAACGAGTTAAAGATATTCAAAGTTGAAAATAAAATTTTCCCATGCTATTTAAACGGGAAATCGATTTTTTAAATGAGCTAGGTCTGTAATCGACATAGAATTTTTTTTCTTGCGCGAAAATTTTTTTTTTGTGTTGAACTATGATTTTTTTTCCCATGCACTTAAAAAAAAAATGTTGCTCTGGAAGAACACGCCCTAATATATATATATATACAGGGTGATCCAGAATTACTTTCACAGCGAGAAAACTTAGATAGAGGAGGTGATTCTAAGCATGAAGTTCCTTTGCCACTTTTGAAAATTTTGAGTAGTTTTTGAATTATTCAACATTTTAATTGACCAATCATATGTGAGAACTGGAATTTAAAAAAAAGTAAAAAAGAATAAATATTAAGTTTGGCAACGACGCAATTGTTAACTTCAAATCATACATAAATTTTTTATTTCATAGAGTTCGAATTCTGCAAAAGTTTGAAGCACGAAAACAAAACACGCAATCGCAACCTCAAATATACTCTTATTATACATTTTTCAGATTTACTTACTAAGAATTAAATTGTGAATAATAATTATGCTTCCATCATTAGAGTCAGGACCACGGACAATTGAAGCACAACTATGTTTTGGGGCATTCCACGCTAAATTGATCACTCATGAAACCAACCCCTTCTGATTTCGTGGATAATTTTTTTTTATTTTCTATCTTACTAAAGGCATTTTTTATAATTTTTTAAAATTATCTTACCCAATTCAAAAAACAAAGTTATGAATTTGAGAAAATAAAATTTTCTTTAATTGTCAAAATTCCATTACTTTGGTAAAAATAGACTTATCAGGACGTTTTTTTTTTTTTTTTTTACATTTTGTCAAATATTGTCTTATTTTCAGTCTTTGAATTTAAATTATTGTCAGTCTTGAATTTCGTTTTTTTTGCAGTGGTAATTTTTTTTTTACTTTATATCTTGTATTTTGTAATGCGTTTAGTCTTGAATTTGATCTTATATTCAGTGTTATTTCTGTCAGATATATATGTCAGATTTGGTTATTGTCAGTTTAAAATTTTTTTTAGTTTCAGTGGTGAAATTTTTTTACTTTCTTGTCTTGAATGTTGTCTTACTTTTTGTTCTGAATTTTCTTACTTTTTGTCTTGAATTTCGTCTTGATTTTTGTCTTGAATTCCGTCTTGAATTTTGTTTTACTATTTTTCTTAAATGTTGACGTACGTTTTGTCTGAAGTTTCATCTTAAATTGCATCTTACTATTTGTCTTACTTTTTGTCTTGAATGTTGTCTTACTTTTTGTCTTGAATTTTGTCTTACTTTTTGTCTTGAGTTTCGTCTTATTTTTAGTCTTGAATTTTGTCTTACTTTTTGTCTTGAATTCCGTCTTACTTTTTGTCTTGAATTTTGTCTTACTTTTTGTCTTGAATTTCGTCTTACTTTTTGTCTTGAATTCCGTCTTGAATTTTGTTTTACTATTTTTCTTAAATGTTGACGTACGTTTTGTCTGAAGTTTCGTCTCAAATTGCATCTTACTATTTGTCTTACTTTTTGTCTTGAATTTTGTCTTACTTTTTGTATTGAATGTTGTCTTACTTTTTGTCCCAAATTCTATCTTACTTTTTGTCTCGAATTTTGTCTTACTTTTTGTCTTGAATTATGCCTTACTTTTTTGTCTTGAATTTTGTCTTACTTTTTGTCTTGAATTTTTTCTTACTTTTTGTCATGAATGTTGTCTTACCTTTTGTCTTGAATTCCGTCTTACTTTTTGTCTTGAATTTCGTATGATTTTAAGTTCTGATTTGTATCTAATTCCTGATATTGAAAGTTGTCTTATTCTCAACCTCGAATCTTGTCTTTGACTTTGACTTCTTCTATTTCTGGTCTTGAGTTTCCTCTTATTCTCAGTCTTGAATTTTGACTTGTTATAAGACTTTAATTTTGTCTTATTTTTTGTGAGTTATGCCGTTAACTTGGTCTTAGTTTCAGACTTGAATTTTATTTTATTTTTTAGTTTTGAATTTTATCGTCCCGATAAGTCTATTTTTACTAAAGTAATGGAATTTTGACAATTAAAGAAAAATTTTTTTTCTCAAATTCATAACTTTGTTTTTTGAATTCGGTAAGATAATTTTAAAAAATTATAAAAAATGCTTTTAGTGAGATAGAAAATAAAAAAAATTATGCACGAAATCAGAAGGGGTTGGTTTCATAAGTGGTCGATTTAGCGTGGAATGCCCCAAAAACATAGCTGTGCTTCAATTGTCCGTGGTCCTGACTCTAATGATGAAAGCATAATTATTAATCACAATTTAATTCTTAGTAAGTAAATTTGAAAAATGTATAATAAGAGTATATTTGAGGTTGCGATTGCGTGTTTTGTTTTCGTTCTTCAAACTTTTGCAGAATTCGAACTCTTTGAAATAAAAAATTTATGTATGACTTGAAGTTAACAATTGCGTCGTTGCCAAACTTAATATTTATTCTTTTTTACTTTTTTTAAATTCCAGTTCTCACATATGATTGGTCAATTAAAATGTTGAATAACTCAAAAACTACTCAAAATTTTCAAAAGTGGCAAAGGAACTTCACGCTTAGAATCACCTCCTCTATCTAAATTTCCTCGCTGTGAAAGTAATTCTGGATCACCCTGTATATATATATATATATATATATATATATATATATATATATATATATATATATATATATATATATATCATTGAATAGTGAGATTCAAAATGGAATACAATTGTCCGGAAGAAAAAAAATTAACTATTCAATAAAATTAATTAACATAATTCACATAAAACTATGTTTAATATATAATTATTTTATGCACATTAATCATATAATTATATAAGGTGATAATAATAACTGTATAAAATTTGTTCTTACTGTAATGAAAGTTGCCGGACAGCGTAGACAGTCCAATCGTCTTGTTCATGATGGCTTCACATGTCATTTAGATTCCAGATATGCTAACAAAATTCGAAAACGATATTTATGCTCATCTCGAATTACTATAAATCACTGTCGCGTTAAATTATGGAGCGATGGTAATGGCAGAATAGAGGTGGATGGCAATCATAATCATAGGAAACCAGGCATCCAAGAACGAAAACCTATTATTCGGGTATTGCAAATCAGGCATTAGTTAACGATATATTGCCAAATGCAATTGTTAACGATGTTTTAAGACAGTAAGTAAACTTTTTAACTTGCATCAAGCTGTGTATGATTAATTGAGGAATTATTACTATTCATTTTTATTTACTTGCTCTTTTACAGATTTCCCATGGCCCATAATTTAATCCAAGCTCGAGCTGGGAGGCAAGTGATACATCGACAACGACGCCAGCACCGTCCTCCACTTGCACACAATTTTGCAGCTCTGGGTCCAATGCTTGCAGCTTATCAACGTATTCGACAAATATATCAAGCTGAAATAACCGCGCAAGATGGATCAATCGCGTACATTTTTGGGAGCAACGCGATGTTGCAAAGACTTGGTGAAGTCAATGAATGGCATACAGATGGAACTTTCCAAGTAAATATATACGTCTACTAATTTATTAAAACATTAATCTACCTATTTTATAGAAATCAATTATTCGGAATATTATTATTAGTCAATTATTAATAATAGGTTTCTAATACTAGTTTAATATCAACATTTAAAAAATTAATTAAAAAATCTTTATTTTTGATAAAAATTCAATGCTGGCATATAAAATACAATTTTTTTAAATTTTAATGAATTTAATTTAAAATGATACTGTTAATTTATATAAATTGTTTAACCGTAACTGCGGGCACAATTTTTAGTTATATCTAAATTATTTTTATTGAAAACTTTTCAATAAATAATTTTATGCATTAATATATATTCTTTGTTTACATATCAACTCATATAATCATACATGTATAATATGACCTTGATTTTAATTTATTTATCTGTATTATAAATTCAACTTTTATTTCAGTGTGTACCTGAACGATCTCGAGCAGCCCAGCTTTTCATTATTAATATACGGCGAATGGACGTGGTAAATATTAAAACTTGATTCTTTTGGACGATTATTAATGTTAGGGGTGCGATTCATAAATTACTTATGTCACTAAATTATCATATAAGTTATATTTTTTAACTGATAGTTTAAATATATATTAATGAGTAATTTAAAAATAATTCCTATTTTAAAAATTAAATCGACTAGAAATTATCACGTTATCGAATCAAATTTTTAAAACGATAATGTTTTAGTTTTAGAATTGGTATATTTTAAATTTCTAATTGCAGGGAATCCCAGTTTTATTCATTTTGTGCAGTCGTCGAACGACTATAATGTATAATGCCATATTCCGATGGATTTTGGAACGTGTTCCAGCAATCCGTCAAAATCTTCAGACAGTCGTATCCTATTTTGAAGTGGCAATTTTAACTTCCATTCAAACTTGCATGCCATGGGATTCTCGTCGAGGCTGCTGGCTTCATTTTGCTCGGGTATGATATTGGTATCTGTATGAAAAGTACACTGAATACAGCAATATATTAAAAACGAATAAAATTTGTTTAGGCGGTAACGAGGAAATGGAACTCTTTAAGACTCCCTGGCCATGATGCACCAGGACACGGCATTTTAAAATTAACTTGGGTGCTTCCATTGGTTCCAGCCAAAAGAATGGAAGAAGCGATGGACGTCATTTTCAACTTAATAAGGCCACTGGAAAATGAAAATGATAATTTTTATCTTTTTCGTCGATACCTACAGAGGTTTTTGTTGCCCTTAGCAATGATCATTTCTGTCTGCAATACACCGTAAAAAACAAACAATATTGCTGAGGCTTTTAATCTATATTTGTTATTTAAACTTGGGCCTCATCCTCCTTTATTTAAATTCTTACGTGAGTCTTTAATTTATAACTGTTTATTTTATTTTTTACTTACTGTCAACACTGTTTACAGACTTTTTTTTTACACACGTCTATAAAACTTAACTATTTATTATAGATTGTCTCATACAAATTATAAGTGATTATCAAGGACAATGGGATCGTTTAGAAAACGGAATGGACCTCGGAAGAAACAGACGACGTCACCAATACCATATTGACTGTTTTATCTTACGTATTCAAGAAGCTCTGGAAACAAGAAGGTGAATTTTATTGCCAAGACTTAGAAATATATATTTTTCTTTGTGGATTATAAAAATATTGTTGATTTTTACAACCAATTAATTATTTTTAGATATTCAATGGCTGAGTTTTTAGAAATAGCTGCAGTGAGACGGCTCGAAGTACAATTTCAATTGGACGTAGCAGTTATGAGACAACAATGTAATTTCTTATTATTATAAGCATAAATTGTAGAAATTCAAATTCTTAATTATTTCATTTTGGTTTTTAGATTTTGGTGACAATTTGCCAATGGAGGAAGAGATATTAGTAGATCATCTGAGAAACTGCGAAGTAGCAGCAGTGGTTCCTGAAAATAGATTACCTGTAGCAGCGGCGGTACCTGAAAATGGATTACCTGTAGTAGCAGTGGTTCCTGAAAATGAATTACCTGCAGCACTAGCAGTACCTGAAAATGGATCGCCTGCAGCATCAGCAGTACCTGAAAATGTATTACCTGTAGTAGCCGTGGTTCCTGAAAATGTATTACCTGTAGTAGCAGTGGTTCCT
The DNA here is from genome assembly GCA_030273425.1 of Microplitis manilae. NCBI lineage: Eukaryota > Metazoa > Arthropoda > Insecta > Hymenoptera > Braconidae > Microplitis > Microplitis manilae. The sequence continues at coordinate 15,875,534 of CP092725.1, read as the reverse complement.
AAGAATGAATGGCCTGCAGTACCAGCAGTACCTGAAAATGTATTACCTGTAGTAGCCGTGGTTCCTGAAAATGTATTACTTATAGTAGCCGCAGTACCTGAAAATGGATTGCCTGTAGCACCAGCAGAACCTGAAAATGGATCACCTATAGTAAGAGTGCTTCCTGAATATGCAATGTCTCTAGCACCAGCAATACCTGCAAATATATTACCTGTAGCAGCTCCTGAAAACGAAAAATACGTAGTTTCACGGACTTTTGAAAATAGAACAAATTTTTATGGTTGGTTATGTAACGATTGATACATACGAATTGCGATTTTACTTCTGAAATAACATTATTTCTTTTCTCTTTTTCTTTTATGAAAAGGTATACTAGCCGCACCCAAACTTTGCGTTAAAATTTTACCTTTCGCAGGTACCTATGTAAGTGCGTGCACGATGAGTAAGAATAGACAAAGATCGGCAGATATGATAATATACCTGTCTCACTCTTTCTAGGACGGAGCCCATTCTCAAACCCAACTACGTCATCTAGTTGTATACTCATCTTGCATTCACATTACCTGCGTACACCTATTTACAATACATCTACAAGAGAATGTGTGTGTGTGTGTACGGGCGTAGTACCCAAAAATATGTGTAGCTGCAACTCAGCGGGAAAAAATTTTACGACCATCAAATTTCCATATTTCGAAATCGTCGCGTATGTTCTAATGATATGATTAAACTCGGACCTACGTACGTCATCATTCGTTTTGTATTAGAGCACTTACACATCCGTTGTTGTTTACAAAAAACGATATCATCCGATCTCCCTATATGGACTTTACTAATTTTTAGAAAGCTATACTCGGAATTGTGTACTGGGTCATTCGTTTTTCGAAAATGATGAGCTGGACCCAACGATTGCATCAGAAAACACATGACTTTCCCATCAAAACTAGAGTATATAAACTGCCGAAAACCTAACGAAGGCAGTCAATCGCTAATCAGACCTAATCTCTGTCAGTTCTCGCTCCGAAGTCCAAACTCCGATTAGTCAATCGCTAATCAGAACCAAACTCTGCCGGATCTCGAGTCGATCGAAAGTAATCTCTCCGAAGTTCTACAGATTTTAACAAAAAGTACCGATTAGTTTTATCGGCCCAAGTCCGACTAGTACCGCGAATCAGAGATAAAATCTTAATCGTTGTCCACATGACGGTCCACCGCCTAGGCAATCGGGCTCCTTGGCCAAATACCTAGATTTCTATCTTGCAAAAATCACGGTCGACTCGACTCACCAGGATCTCCGGTCTCGTGACGGTCTATAGCCTAGGAATCCAGACTCCTAGATCGAAATCCTAAATAAAATCAAATTCATACTCGTACTCGACAGATAGGGGAGTGTATCCGCTTGGCACCCCAGTAGCTCCGAGTCCGAAAAGTGCATTTAATTCCGCTGCGTAAAATCCCTAAGCCACGGGCAGGGCCCCAGCGAATCAAATAAAAACAATTCCGCGATCATAAATTCAAAGTGGTGAATTGTGAGAGAGTGTGATCAGCGAGATTGTAAGCCACCTCAAGCTGAGTGGTAAGTTAATTATATTTGTTTGAATTTAAGTACACACATGTTAAACAACATTATAATTTTATAAAAGAATATACAGATTCTTCCTTTTTTTTTTAAAATCATCTTTCTCTTATTTATACCTCTTACTCTAACATTCTTAAGTCAACGAGTACAGAAAGAGCCAGCCGTAAAAGAACAGGGACTTCTCGAGGGCCCATATTCACCTACCTACTTCCCTCTCGCTTTAAAATCCCTGACCTACCCTTAAGCCACGCAGGTCAACGAACGGGATTGTCTATCGTACTTCCGCTCGGTACGAAATAGACTTATTTAGTATCAAAACTTGCCAAATATTAAACATTCTCACACTAGCCACGTGACGGTCCTATTAGGCTCCTTGGTTGAGTAATAGAATAAATATTGTGGGTAGTTTACTAAATAATTGATTAAATAAACCCTTCGCCCGTCGCCTTCACTCTCTCCAATCGTGACAGTTAAAAGAAATCTATTTTAATTGTAACTTTATAATTTTTATAAAATAAAATGAACCTATAATTTTATTTTAGCGAATGAAGTTATTTGGGAGGATGAGCTGGAGGAAGTCCCACGGATTCAGATTTCTACTGAGGAGATGGTATTCGGAGATCAAGCTGTGACCGAAGAAATTAACTCATGCAAAATATGTTTAGAAAATGAATCAAAGGTTGTTTTTTGTCCTTGTGGACACTTGGGTGTATGTTTAGAGTGCAAATACAAATTGGAAATGTCTATTCCAAAAAGAGCTCTACAGATGCCAAGATTTATTTGCCTTATATGTCAGGCACCAAGTACGGCGTTGATGACGATTTATATTTAATTAACTTTTGGCTAAGGCAGAGTAATTTTCCTTTATACATATTTTTTTAATGGAAAAATTCGTGTCTATTTTTTTTATTTAATTTATATTGTTATGTCCGACTAATATTTATTAAATTACTTTGGTTGCGTGGATTAGGCGTTCGGACTAACCAATGCAATTTTCGGCTCGAGTGTTTAGTTCAAGCCTTAATTTATTTAATTTTGGGATACGTTTCGATGTGAACTTTCTTTAGCTTCTTTATCTTTAATTAAACTAGAGATAGTTTTACGGTGGATGAATGTACGATTTTGATAGTCAATACATACAATTTAAAGTTAATAGCATCCTTATTTACTCTTAAGATTTTTGAGACTGATTAGGAAAATTGTTAAAATTGTAGAAAGAAAAGAGGTCAATTGTAACGGTCTTACCTTTGCACTGCTATGTAAATGTATGTATGTGTATAGTTTCTTTTCCTGGAGATGGTACCCACGTCGTAGAACCTTGGACTGATGCTAACCCACGATGACGACAATCTCCGGGTGAGGAATGAGGTGGTTTTTAATTACGTAGCTTATTTTATGAATAATATTAACACAGTTATCGTCACTTATGCTTTTCTTTATTTTTAAAGTTAAATTCAAAATGAATAATAAAGATTTCTTTAATTTTCTTTAGAGAAAATAGAGGTGATACTCTTTGAAGGAATATCTTTATTATTTTACTCATTAATTAATTATACTCGAAAATGTTTACAGAACTTTACACTGATTATTATTTTACACATAAATCTTTGAATTTTTAAGAATATAATTATTCCCACAAATTTATATTAGCACTTAACTTATCACTCACAACCGATAACGCTTTTATCTTTATTTCATGAATTTGTTTATGCTGATATTTCCTTTATTTTCCTGTTCAGGAAATAGAGCTAAAACTCTTTAAAGGAAGCTACTCTTAATTTTTATGTTAAACATTCGCTTAATTTCTTTCGATTATATTCTTTTCTGCGGTACGATTTAATATTTGTTTGATTTAAATGATACTGATACTCTGAGGTACATATATATATATATTTATATATGTATATATTAAGATATATATTCTTCACTGTTATATTATTACTTTCGCGATGCGATTTACTAATGATTTATTTTATTAATTTGTATTGAATTAAAAAAGCGACGTGATCGGTTTTATTTATTTTGTATATGTGAGATTTGAGGATACTGCTGTACCTAATAACTGACTCTTTGCTGAGGGTCACTCAGCTACAAACCAGCTCTGTGAACCTGGCAATTGACACTTGAATTTTTGACCAAAAATTCTTGGGATCGATTGTACTACATAGGTACCAAATCGTACCACCCATATTTCCGTTTGTACCATAATGACTATCGAGATACAGTGAGCCCTTAAAAGGGCTAAAAAAAAAAACATTTATTTTGAAGAACGATCGTTTACAATCATTGATTAGTATTTGTACTCGATTGTACCGCTCTCAATGTTATCATAAAATTACAATTATTGAGAAAGTCTAAGGGCTGCTGAAGGGATTTTCTCGCATTCCATCTAGGTCACTAAAAATTTGCAGCAATCCATTATACTTTGTTAGTACTCAATTGTACCAGTCGTAAATGCTAACGGCATCCCGTTTTAAAAAGCAAATAACACAAGGGTAACTATAAATATTCTATTGTGATTCGACTGAAACTTTGTACTCGCCACCAATCAATTCTACTCTGTTAGAACCCAATTGTACCACTTATAATTGCCCTTTAAAGCACGTTTTAATAGGTGAATGACATAAGGACCATAGTGAAAATTCTACTGCCATTTGTCCGGAACTTTGTACTTGTCAACAATCAATTGCACTCCGTTTGCACCCAATTGTGCCATTTCTAATTGCCATTTACATCGCGTCCTCATACGTAAATGCCATAAGGGCCATAATGAAAAGTCTACTGCTATTCTTCTGGAAATTTGTACTTGCGGGAAATCAGTCGTACTCCGTTAGTACCCAATTGAATTACTCTTAATTGCGAATGAAAACCCGTTTAACTATGTAAATGACGTGAGGGTCATAGTAGAAAATCCACTACTATTCGTTTGGAACCTTAAACTCGCCACTAATCAATTGTACTCCGTTAGTACAAAGTTGTACTGCTTTTAATTGCTCTTTAAAGCGTGTTTTAATAGGTGAGCGATATAAGGGCCATAGTAAAGATTCTAGTACTATTTGTTTGGAACTTTGTACTTGTCAACAATCAATTGTACTTCATTAGTACCCGATTGTACCACTTCTAATTGCCATTTAAAGCACGTTCTCAGACGTAATCGCCATAAGGGCCATAGTAAAAATTCTACTGCTATTCGTCCGAAACCTTGTACTTGTCATTACTCAATTGTACTCCATTAGTACCCAATTGTACCACTTTTAATTGCTCTTTAAAGCGTGTTTTAATAGGTGAGTGACATAAGGGCCATAGTAAAGATTCGAGTACTATTTGTTTGGAACTTTGTACTTGTCAACAATCAATTGTACTTCATTAGTACCCGATTGTACCACTTCTAATTGCCATTTAAAGCACGTTCTCAGACGTAATTGCCATAAGGGCCATAGTGAAAATTCTACTGCTATTCGTCCGGAACCTTGTACTTGTCATTGCTCAATTGTACTCCATTAGTACCCAATTGTACCACTTTTAATTGCCTTTTAAAGCACGTTTTAATAGGTGAGTGACATAAGGGCCATAGTAAAGATTCTAGTACTATTTGTTTGGAACTTTGTACTTGTCAACAATCAATTGTACTTCATTAGTACCCAATTGTACCACTTCTAATTGCCATTTAAAGCACGTTCTCAGACGTAATTGCCATAAGGGCCATAGTGAAAATTCTACTGCTATTCGTTCGGAACTTTGTACTTGTCAACAATCAATTGTACTCCGTTAGTACTCAATTGTACCACTCTTAATTGCGAATAAAAGTACGTTTAACTATGTGAATGACATGAGGTCCATATTAAAGATTCTACTACTATTCGACTGGAACTTTGTACTTGTAATCACTTAATTATAATCTATTCGTACTTAATGGTACTACTTTTAATTGCTATTGAAAGCACGTTCTTATATGTAAACGACGTAAGGGTTATAGTGAAAATTCTACTGCTATTCTTCTGGAACTTTATACTTGCGACCAATCAATTGTCTTCCAATAGTACTTAATTGTACCACTCTGAATCACGAATAAAAGTACGTTTAACTATGGAAACGACAGAGGGCTATAGTAAAGATTTTACTACTATATATCTGGAACTTTGCACTTGTTAACAATCAATTGTACTGCAGGTGTACACAATTGTACTACCTTCAATTGCAAATAAAAGCACGTTTAAATGGATAAACGACTTAAGGGCGATAGTGGAAATTCTACTGCTATCTGTCTGGAACTTTGAACTCGGTATCAATTGATTGTGCTCCGTAAGAACTCAATTGTACCACTCTTAATTGCAAATGTAAACGCTTTTTAATGTGTTTAGGATATAATGGTCCTAGCAAAAGTTATATTGCTATTTGTCTGGAAATTCGTTCTCGTTTTTAATCAGTTTTACGTCATGAGAACTGAATTCTGCCACTCTTTATTGCAAATAAAAGCGCAGCCAATCGATGTGACTAGACAATACCTACCTCCCGTGTAGGATTGAGCTTAATCGGTGCAGTGGGTTCTAAGTTATTCGAAATATAAAATTTTTGAAAAATTTTCATGTTTCGAATATCTTTGACCTTATTTATTGGATCGATTCTGAAGTCTAATCTGCTTCCAAACTTTATAAGTTACGTTGAATACCACCTTGATCGCTACAATTGAACAATTTTCTCAAGAGATATCGTTAATGAAAAAAATTCCAGTGTTTCTTTGCGAAAAAAATCGAACACTTTTAATGATTATTCATAACAATGTTTCCGTGATAGTGATTAGAAACGGGCGTCGAATGTGACCCCAACTGTCAAAATCGTTTCTTTAGTGAAGATGATATCGCTGATGGCGGTATACGTAAAATTAATAATTGTTCTCATTTTTCCGTGGGCAACTCGCTATATTTTATTATATGTATCTAAAATTAAACCGAGTCGACCATTTTATAGTCTCTTGATCACTACGGAAGTGATTGCGCTTGTTTCGTTAATTTAAGTATTGTTATCGAAATAATATATCTGTTTATTATGAACCTGGAAATCGGAACGTTTTTCGCGCAATCAAGATGAAAAAAATTTATGTGATTTGACTGCTTAAGCGCGACTTAAAGGGTAGTGCTAGAGGTTGGCGTGGCCTTATATTTTTGGCTAACATACCAGCATCTATCAGCGAAGCATTTCAGAACTCTAGTCATCCGGTAGATTTTTTACTTTCCAATTTTTCAACTTCCCGCTAAGAAAATCGACGATTTTTAAAAAATTCGGGAAGTTATTAGTTTCACCACGATTTTCAAAAATGGTATTTTCATCGTATGTTGACGTTTGAAGGTGCCAGGATGCTGTTCAGACATTTTCAGAACAATGTCTGCATGAGTAAGTGTGTGTGTGTGTGGGGGGGGGGTGGATGTAAACCTCTCATATCTTTTTAATGAATAAATCGATTTAGATGGTTCTTGTGGCATCCGAAAGATTCCTTCTGAACTTAGATTTTCAGACAATTATAGATCATTTAGTCAAATAAACTCCGAGATATTTAAGAAATACGAAAAAAAAAAAATATTTTTTTTCTTTCGTTTTTTTAGATATTTTGAAAACTGTCGGATCAATCAATTCCAAGATGTAATTAGCTCTAAAACTCAATAAAAGCTTTCGATTGCCGCCAAGAACGTCTCAATCGGATAATCTTTTCGAAAGATATTGTCGACGAAAGAAATAGTAGAAAACGGTTTTTTGCGAATATCGTCGAAATGACTGAACCAATCATTTACAAAATTTTATCAGCTCTAGACCTAAATAAAAGCATTTGATTGCTGCCAAGAGCGTCCCAATCATATAATCCGTTCGAAAGATATCGTTGATCAAATAATAAATGTAAAATCTGTATCTGCTTTTTTCATTGAATAACATCATAATTACTGAACAACATAACTCAAAACTAATACTTCATCTTTATGTAAGTCATTGGAAGTGACGGCTTAAAAATCATCATGTTCGCTCGCACCTCGATATACTCACACGATACAGATACAACGTATCACGTACACTTATTTCTGAGCTAATTATTGAACATAATTGTGAATAAATATGTAAAAAACGCTCATTTATTAATTGTTTTGGATTCTAAATTTTTCAATTTGAATATAAAACGTAACCCTTTTGAGCTTGGAAAGCTCATAAAAAAAGGTAACCAAAGGTATTTTCGATCTCGAAGAGCTCGAAAACAGCGGGAAGTTCCGGGGCTGGCCCACAGGGCCAACCGATGCTCAGATTTTTTTTTTCGTTGCGCGAAAATCGTTTCGATCTTCAGCAACATTGTTTATCGCACTTTTCTCGGATATTCTATATATTAATTCTCTTATATGATTAATAACTCATTTAATTTATTGATTTAATTAGGCAAAATCGTGAACAAAAATTATAAAAGTGCTTGTTGATTAATTATTTCTAATTTTCTTCTGGATATTCTAAATACTGACGCTTTGGCTTGATTTATAGCTCATTTAGCACTCTTTAACGATCTTTTCTATTAATTCCTATCCAAATACATTGAATATATTAAACATAACCTTAAGCTAAAGTTAAAAAATGATTCTCATTTATTATTTTTAATTTCACGAATTCTCAGAGATTAATATGAACTCTAACTTTTTTTGAGCCCGAAGAGCTCAAAAATAGTAAATTACTTGAAGGTATTGTATTGCTCGGAAAGCTCGAACATGCATTGACAATATTATTTTCGAGCTTCTGGAACTCGAAAACAGTTAGAAGGTTTAGGGCTGACCCGCAGGGTCAACCAATTTCCAGATTTCATCTACAGTGTCGTTGTAAAAATTTTTTTCTGAATGATTTTTATTAATTTCATAAAAGTATTACAAAATATTAATAACTCTTACAACAATGAAAGTGTCACTTTTATTATTCATATCATTCAATAAATAATAATTATTAATATTTTAGAATCTAATAATCAACCATAGTCAAAATATTTTGTTTTTTGATTACTTTACTACTTATTGATTATAAGTAAAATTTTTATTTGTTAAACGTACGTTAGATTCAAGTACATTTGGAAGCATAATAAAATTGAATATTTAAATAAACATATCTTTTAATATTTTTTAGTAAGCTAATATAAATATCTTCTTTTATTATACCTATATTGTAATACTAGGTATAAAGATTGCAACTAGATTAATAATACTTGACTAAACTATCACCTAGATACTAAGAACAATAGTTTTTTTATGAAAATCTCTTATAATTTATTCTTTTATATATATGAGTACGCTTAATGATTTTTTGGTATATAAAGCACGTGAGGTCATAATTAATGGCTTACCATCTTTTAAAAAGTCATTGTGTATTTCCCACCTTCCAGTTATGCGACGTACATACGCAATATAATGCCCAACATTATTTGCTGCTTTTTGTTCGTCAGTAGTTGCAGAAGATACATACTCTATAACTGACAGGATAGAATAAGGAGTGTTTTTTATCAAAAGTCTGTTTGGTACTTCACCAACTGTGAACTGTCCACTCCAATTTAAAAAATCCACGTTCTTTGCAATCGATGTATATTGCAATACCTCTATATCGAAAATCATATGATTACCAAGCTGAACTTTTCTCAACATTTGATTTTTTTTACATCTATTACAAATATTTACGCTTTCCAATTTTTTATTAATGACATTTTCAAGACTTTTCAAGCCATTTAAATAGAATGGCTTATTATCTAATTCCACAGTAATTGATTCAGTTCTGATTTCATTATTACATGAGTTACATTTTTCAGTGACAACATAGGATGGTGCACCTTTTAACAAATAATCTTTCATAAGACTGGATACGTTAAATTGGCAGTCTAATATGCCTTTTTTAATTGGGCTTATTTCACTCATAATTTCTGCTCTTTTTTTATATATTTTTATGATTGCACCTGATTGATTGAATTGTTTCAAAAATTGGAAAAATTCACTGTCTGTGAAATTCTCAATATATTGATGATAATCAGGCCAATCTCGATATCCAACAAGTAAAGATTGAGTGATAGAATCGAAAGGACATGTATTTTTAACGCGAATGTCTTTATTCTTTAACTTAACGACTGAACCAATGCTACCATTCTTTAAAAGCGGCACAGTATTAATTACTTTCGTAGTTTTATGGCGAGCTACGATGTCGGGACATGGTCGTAAATATTTACCTCTTCGCATGGATTTGTTCTTTTTTTTCCATACATCTTTTGCATTGAGATGATTATAATGATCGAAGTTACTATCTTCTGATTCGGGCGAGTCGCTCTGGTGTGTACAAGGTATATTTGCTTGACTTAAATGATCTTTGAAGGGAATTTTTTGTTTTATTAATGTTGAGTCGGTACTGGAATTTATTTTCGAATCATCTGAGCTTACGGTAAGATTTTTTTCCATTTTATAGCTGATATTCTCTTTATTTTCAAGTGACAAAGATAAATTGATACTAGAGTCTATTGGTGCTTCAGATTGCTTAGTATGTGATAAATAAGAGTTTTCACCATCGTAATTATCTGAACTATCAGTTTCTTCTACAGATTTTATTTTAAGTTTTTCGGCCACTGTAATAAATCGATCTGATACTCGTTTCATTTTTTTTAATGGTGGTGAAGAAGATAATAGATCGTCTACATCATTTTCCAATGTTTCATCTATATGACGTTTATTTTTTTTTGAGAAATTTAGTGCATGTAAAAGTTTTGTTGTTCCGTTGATGTATCTCATGTACATTATTAAGAACTTATCGATGCGATTAACCTTATTGTTCACAACTAAGTGCTTTATTTCTCTGAAAAACTCTTCACTACGTGCAGAAGTTGCAACAGTTGATTTTCCTTGAGCCATCACAGCTGTCCAAAGAGGAAAATGAGCTGATATTCTAATAAGATTTTCAGCAAGCCCCGGACAGTAATAAGGATTAAGTCTATCTCCTTCACAAATCATTAACTTACATTCAGACACAATATTATCAATTATATTCAAACCAATATCTTGAGAAAGATCATCATGTAACTCAATAGTTTCGTCATTGAGATTCACATCATATTGAAAACTTGCGTCATCTTTTATCTGCTGTAATAACCGTTCCTGGGCTAAAAAGCAATTATTGGAATCAGATATAGATTCATTTTCAGAAAGTGAAACGATTATAATGTCTTTAAATATTGAAAGAAATGTTTTCGAATCGCAACATTTTGTTAAAAGCCCAATACATCTAACATAAAAATCTTTTATTCGAGAATGCTTATTTACAAAACATTTCCAACGACATACCAATTTTATTAAATGTGCAATGTCAATCCGTAAGACGCAACAATTACTCAATTTTTCATTATTAGACAGTGCAATTATACATTTATCTACATAATCCTTCAAGGTCATATTATTGAAAGCCAAAGCTACAGCATTTAATAGACCCATAGAGTAATCAGTAACTACTTCAGGTGGACAGCATGCTCCAGTACGCAACCACTCTCTTAACCAATATGTCAGTGTATTCGCATCATGTTTCTCTGAAATCATTTGACACACTGGCAAAATTTTACCATGGAAAGGTACAACTGCTTGATAAAGATGAATTTGTTTACTTGACCCATCGGGCTTCCGTATTTTTTGAACTATTGAACCAGTTGAATCAATTGAAACTGGTTTTGAACCATTATCTTTTGACTTTATCCATTCTTTATATAAGTATAATTGTTCTGTGCTCCAAAATAATGTATACACACTATCAATAGCGATTTCTCTGATAAAACCAGCAAATTCTGCGTCGTATTTGAGATTAACTATGTTCGTAACTGGGTCTGTACTATTGATTACACCTAATTTAATATCTTTCTCTTGTTGTTTTGCTTTTCTTAAAACTGGCCCACTGTATACATTTGCTGGTACCCGATCACCAAATTTCATCGTGGAATTCGCTTTGTCACTTTGCCAGACCATAGCTGATTTAAATTGAAGTTCTTCGGCAACAGCTTTACGTTCTAGGCCATGCAATTGCCGTTTACTTTCGTGCTCAACTTCACGAGTATCGAAAGTTGAGATATTGATAACCAACTCATCGTCAGCTGAATCGATATGAGGAATATAAATGTGAATAACATTTCCACACTCTTTACACTTACCTCGAATAGTTAGAAATGTTTCACTTAACATTATTAATACTAGCATATTTAAAGCTGAAAGGGCATGGTAGTTGTAAATTTTCCCATACAAAATCGTATATAACACTTGTCCAACCCGAAATTAACTCATATTTTTTGTTACTGTTAACTGATAATATTTTTGACTTCATTTTTTGCCAGTTTTCGAAAGTGATTGTAATAGATTTTCGTAATGAAGGAAAAATAGATTTAATTTCTTCTGACATAGACCAATCTATATCACTACTTTGATTAAGTTTTTCGTTGGCAACATTGACACTAGGAATTTCAAGGCCTTGATCTTGCAATAGCCTTTCATGAATGTTATGTCTCTTTTTGGAGATATAGAGATAAATATACTTTTTGCTCATGTATGTTTGTAATTTCATAAAAGCTTCGTTCCACACTGGATGCGATAATTCAAAGAGATTTCCATTCTTATCATAAAATTCAAGTCCTTTAATTCGAGAATAAATATCATCCACATTCAAAACTGCTTTACGAGGCATATTAATTTAGGATAAATGTTCTAGAATAAAAGAAAAATAAAAAAAGTAAATCAATATTTTTTGGAATTCGTTAATAAATGAAAGAGTATTTAGAGAACAGGTTGATTCACTTAGTTTACTTTAGAAATAGGAACATTATTACGTGATTTTATTTAATATTATATTTTGTACGCACGAATTTAATGAGATTGATATCATTAAAATTTAGGAAATAAAAAAAAAAGTAAATAGTTTAATGCTTACACTGAAAAAAAGTAAGTTAATTGGAATACCTTGATCAAGAGTAAAGGTTATATTTTAATTGAATTAAAAACTCGACCGGAAACTAGTGTCACCAATCATTGAACTGTGAAGTAAAATCATTTCTGAACAGATATGAATTAGTTTTTCTATGAAAAGAAACGTAATTCACTAAAAAGAAAATTAATTAATGAACAAAAAATCTTTATTAACAGCTGACGTATTTACTGGAATTCGCACAGCGACAAGAGAGTGGTTGGAATGCGTGCGCAGAGTACCCAGAATTTTTCTTCCGCGCGTAGCCGACCCGCGGCGCTGAAGTCGCTCTAAGTCGCCGCGATAAATTTAAATAATAATAACCAAACAAAATTTTTTTATAAACAATTCATCAAGACTTTCTTTATTATCTTTTTAAAATATTCATTTTTCATCAAGCAAACAAATAAATTAAGGAATAAAATTTTAATGAATTTTATCGAGGAACTTATAACATATATATTAGTTTTAAATAAAAATAAAAACTTAAAGTTCTTAAATTATGATTAACTCATACTATTTCTCAGTCATCAATAACACTTTCAAGTTCCCAATATCATCTTCAGAGTACTCAGTTAAAATTTGGAAAATCCAAAAGTGCACGACTCATAATGTTCATTTGTTATGAAATAATAAAATAATAAAAAAATAGCAGGAAGCACGAATAAATTTAAAATATATACAATTTTCTTTTATTAAAATTTATTATGTTTTTTTTTTTAATTATATTAGTATTTTTTTATAACTACAAAAGAACCTATTCGAAATATCTTGATTAATAAGAAAAAAAACATATGTAAATAAAAAAAAAATTTTTTGAATTGAATTAAAAATATTCAGACATACCAATTAGCAAAAAAAAAAATCAGCTGTAAGGACGGTAATGCACAAGCGCCCCTGGTGGAATAAACGTACGTATATTGTATAGGTATAGATATATCACCATCTATGTTAATTTTACATAGATATATATAGATATAGTTATACAGCCTTTTTTATTCTTTTATCAATTGTAATTGAACGACACTGAGTTACCTAGACATACGCAATAGGAGGCCAACAAATTTTTCAAAGAATTTAAAAAAAAAAATTTGATTCAATTACTGGATTTTTTCGCTAGTTATTATGAATACGGGATCCGTACTTGACGGTCAGGAAATTTTTAAAACTATTTTGATGTTTTTTCCGTTTTTATTGAACTAAATAAATTTTTGAAAAGTATGGCATTCATTTCCATTAAATTATCTTCAAAATAGTATGCAACATATTTAAATTCCGTGAACTAACAAAGGTATAATAATTGAAATAGTTGCCGAAGTGAGGCGAAAAAATTTTTTCGATCGTAAAGCACACTCTGATGCTTCGCATCATGAGTCGTGCAAAAATTCTTTGCAGTAATCATATTATCACCAGCCTCATCTTTTCGTAAGCCATCCTAATAAAAAATAATTTCTAAGCTATAAGATTTTTCTAGGTTTTAAGCTCATCCTATCGATTACTTATATTTTCAATAATAATTATAACTTCAACCTTTATGATAAGATCTTTTTCTCAGGATTCACGATAATGCTTAGCGTTCGTCATATCTCATATCTAATTATAATAAAACATCAATAAATATTGAAAACTACACAACAATAAATTGGAAGTGACTAAATCTGTTTGATCTGTTCAGTATGTATTTATACGTGTACGTATCCTAGAAAACCAGAGTTTCAGCTCAGAAATTGAAATAAAACTTTTGACATCTCGATGTCGTACAGTATATATAAAAAATTTCAGTTAAATTTTTTCGCTCTCTTATACATAAAATAACATATAAATTTTAAGTGAAATTAAAGCTACTATTTTACATCAAATTTATACGTCATTGTACGTGTGGGAGGAGAGCAAAACATTGAAATTTTTTTATGCGTACTATACCTACCTCATCGAGATATCAAATATTTCATTGTAATTTTTGATTTAAAATGTTCAACATCTAGAGAATTCTTATCGAAGTCAATTTTTGATCTCACGTATACGTGAAATATTTGCTTTAGTTTGACTGTTGGTTGAGCTCAACTGGCTATTCGGGATACAGCTTTTATCCATATATTTATACGTTAAAATTACACTGTAGCGGTAAATACAAATGCGAAAAACTATTTCATAAGGGAGAGGGGAGCAGCTTTGAACAACGGTAATTAAAAATGAAAAAAAAAAGATCTTTCAAAACACGAATTTTAATTTAAGGTGGCAACACAGCTGCCAACCAGTATCCATCAAAAACTGTTTTATTTTTCACGTTAAACCTAACTTATAATAAATACAGTCGAACTTACGCTGCGATTCTAAAATATGTATTTTTTGGATGTAAGCATCTCATAGTTAAAATAATAATATATTCATAAATGTATAAAGTGTCATTCAATCTTTATGTCTTTCACTATCAAATGAAAATAAATTATTTCAATATTATTGATTTTCAATTAGTTTAAATAAATTATTTATGTCAAGTATGCTATTGGGGCACATTTGAACACTTGTAAACTAAAGTAATTATAATTAATATACATTTTCTTTCCTTTTAATTTATTTATAAAAAAATGTACGATCCGTAATCCATGGTTATTAAACAATTTTTTAATTTGAAGGTTAATTATGGTTAGAAATTATAGCCTCAAAAGTAGCCTAAATGGCGATAACTCGCCCTATCTGGCAACCCTGTGCGTGCGCAGCTACAAAAGAGTTGTCGGAATGGCTTGCAGGCGAAATCCCCACATTACATTCTGACCAGTGTATATTTCGCCCAAATACGTTTCCATGAAGCAACAAAATGCCCAAATCATAAATAGCCAAAGCGACAAAATGTTCAAGTCACAAAATGCAAATGTTCCTATTCGTTGGAATAAAAACGCGCCCAAGTAACAATTCGACCAATTGAAACAATGTCAAAATTAAAAAATCATGAAATCATATATTGCAGAATTCACAATTCGTCCAAGTGACAATTCGTCAAAGTTATAAAATGTCCAAAAAAAAAGGGAGAGATAACTTCAGTCAATAAATTAGAATTCTATAGTAAAAGTAGTATTATCATAAGAGTAACTAGATAATAGATAAAAAAAAATCAGCGGTAAATTTAAAAACAAGATAATTGTATATCATAATAATATAAATAGTACCTTTTGGAATTGAACAAGAAGTAAATTTATTATCTTTCATATTTAATGAAAAATAAATTAATTAAAACTGATTATAGTAATTTAAGTAAAAATAATTATTAAAAAAACAAAATAGTGAGAATAAATTATTTAATAAATTATTTATTAAATCTTTAATAGAAAAAATTGCTGGACTTAGGATTAAAAATTTTCTTTGAAATTTGAAACGAATCACTTAAAGTAATTACCAAGTCCAAATAAGATATAAATATAAAATATACATATAATTACAACTTGACTAATTTCTAATATATATTATTTTTATGTACCTTTCAATTTTCAAGTCATAAATCGTTAAAATTCATTTTTTATTGTCCGTATATCAATTTTGAAAAATATTATTTTTAAAAATAACAATTATTTAAAAAAACTATATTTTGATTTAAAAATTATTTCATTTTATTTATAATTAATTTTCAAATAGTTACAATTTCACAAGTATCAAAAACTAATTGAAATTGTTACAAAAAAAAATTGAACTGTATTCTACATTGGTTTTTAAATTAGAGTCAAACTTTAAATCTTTATTAATCACATATGTAAATTTATAACGATTATTTTTAAAAATCGAAAAAGTGGTTACTAGTGTATTTATTAAGAAAGAAAAGGATTAATAAATAAATTTGTAATAATCAAGATACGTTCTTTTCTTTTTTTTTTTTTTTTGTTTTTTATTATTGTTGTTTAAAAAAATACAGAAAGAAATATAAAAATTTTTAAACTATTTTATTAAGCACCTCTGTTCTCGAATATTTTAATCAAAAATGATCCGGGTTATACCAGTTGCTAACTGTCGGCATTTTTGGCAACTCAAAAATTCTTTTTGTCCGTGAGATACCATATCAAGAAGAGTAATTACGCATCTTTTGCATTGAATAAAATGATCGCATGGGGAAAAACTGTATCCGATGATGTCCGAAGAACATATTGAACATTCCATTTGTATATTGCTTGTTTTAGTGTGGCCATCTGAAGGTTCACCTGCATCCAACGATCATAGAGAGATATTAATTGAAAAAATAAAATTACCGTTTTTAATAATATCTTACAGAGCTTACTATTAAGCTGATCTAACAACTGCTGGGCACGAGTAGAATCCATTGCAGCTTCTGAATCAAATTTGAATGTTTTCTGTATATTGTTTGTTGATAAAAATATTATAAGAATAATTACATATCAGATGACTTACCATTGCCAATTTTTAATGGACGTTTCTCATTAAGGCGAGGGTCCAATACGAGCCCTTTATGATTTACATGATCATCTTTAATTATATAAAAACCAATATGAAAATTGAATATGAATTAGTTATAGTAATAAAAAATAGTACTGCTTAAGGTGTGAATAATAAAATCCTTACCGCGCGCGATGACTGGCACTAAAGGTTGTAGATCAGGATGATGATTATCAGCGTCAATAGCGGCATTCTCCACATTATTAATATTTCCATTAACATTATCTGTAATTATAAAAACACGATTATTAACATTAAATAATCAAAATTTTTTCAAAAGAAAAAGAATAAACCTTTACCATTGCCAATTTCTAATGGACGTTCCTCATTAAGGCGAGGGTCCAGTACGAGCTCTTCATGATCTATATTAGTAATTATATAAACACAAATGTGAGATTAGAATTATAACAGCAATACTTTAGAAGTAAATAATAAAATCCTTACCGCGCGCAATGACTGGCGCTAAAGGTTGTAGATCAGGATGATGATTATCAGCGTCAATAGCGGCAATCTCCACATTATTAATATTTCCATTAACATTGTCTGTAATCATAAAAACGCGACTCTTAACATTAAGTAATCAAAATTTTTTCAAAATAAAAAAAAAAAACCTTTACCATTGCCAATTTCTAATGGACGTTCCTCATTAAGGCGAGGATCCAGTACGAGCTCTTCATGATCTATATTAATAATTATATAAACACAAATGTGAGATTAGAATTATAATAGCAATTCTTTAGAAGTAAATAATAAAATCCTTACTGCGGGCGATGACTAACGCTGGAGGTTGTAGAATAGGATGATGGACATTAGCTTCATCAACTTCAACCATCTCAGCTCCATCAACACCTTGAAGATCTATAATAATGAAATTTTATTAAACTTGAGTTTCACATTTGAACAAATAAGTTACATTTAAAATTTAATGTTATTTATTTTTAAATTTTTATGGGCTCCAAAAGATTTTAAATAAATTAAACTTCTATTTTAATTTTGCATCTAAAATATTTCAATTACCTAATAATTCTCTGCGGTCTTCTCCATTATGCAATCTTCTTCGATTCAACTGAGGTGCTACAAAAATACCTTCATTATAATTTATACAGTTTTTAATATTTTAAATGCAGACATTTATTTGTTTATCATGACAATAAATTACCTAGGTTTGGATTCCGTTCTAAAAAGAGCTCCACATTATCCAAGACTAAATGATGCGGCTCACCATTTTCAGCATCATCTAATATTTCATTATTCCTGTTTTGAATTAATGTCCAACTTTGCCTCAATCTTGCTCTTATGCTATGGTCATAAACGTTATATAATGGTGTCAATATATAACTTAATTTTCCCAAGATATCTGTAACATTAGCATTTGGCTCTTGTATATCTCTCCACAATTGGCGAATTGCTGATTTCTTCCCAGAGAGGCAGTGAACAATGGGAGCAGACAAATTGTTGGGCTCTTTATTCTCGGCCAACTTGTTTAAATTCACATTAACCCCGTAGCATATATATTGGAAATAATCTATTACGATATAATTAAAATATTCAACCATTTAGTTACATATTCAAACAATTGTTTGTATTTTAATGTTTTATACATACTTAATATCTTCCAAATACTCGGTGTGCCCTTTCGATCATCATAATAAAAGTTACTTAAAATATTAAAGGCGGAGCGCTGCGCATCTTCAAAGCAGTCTTCATCATTGAAAGATGAAACATTGTTTGCACCCACACCATCCAGCCATCTTCTTTTGTAACTATCCAAAAGAGGATAATAATTATCTCGTTCATCCTCTGCAATCGAATTATATAAAATTTCGAACCATTCGGTAATTTTTTCTGGTGGTAAGAATGACAATGACATGAGCTTTCTTATTATTATTCCTTCTTGTTCATTGTTGCCATCGTTCCTATCAATCGAACTTTCCTCGTAAACAATCTGCAACATGAATGTATAAGTTTTTATTGAAGAAGTTTTTAATTTTTAATTTTACACTTTTAACTTGAAACTACGTGATTACTTTATTGAAAGTACGCGTCTGTAAAGATCAAACAAGTTTGTGTTGGTAATAAAGGCGTGTTCTTAAGTAAAATTTTTGTCAATAGACGGAAAATATAATTTTGTAAAAATGAAGTAATAATAGTAATATTGCATTTTAATTATCTTCTATTATAAATTTAATATACCAGAAATGTATTGCAAATTTTAAAAGTATGTATGATATTCCAAACGATGGTCACATTTTAAGTACGTTACTGTTGTAGAAACGCCTCAATCAGGTAGGTCTAATTTTGGTACCGCCTACATTATATCATTTACATTCTCATGTAAATATTTTAGAAAAATTTATAAAGGATTTTGTAGACTTACCGTACTATAACAATAGAAACTTCCTTTCACCGTTACTAGTGGAAATTCGTCTTCTAAATTTTTGTGCAAATGGCGATCGAAATTACTGTAAATTTTTGCTGGGAACATAATTTTTTCTGAAAGCATTCTAATGATTGGCTGATAGCAGGATTCATTTGTATTTTTTATAACAGCCATTAAACATACATAAGCCTAAAAATTTTAAATAATTACATATTTAAGAAAATATTAATCAATTATTCATGTCACTTCTATAAAATTAC
Source organism: Microplitis manilae (assembly GCA_030273425.1). Taxonomy (NCBI): domain Eukaryota; kingdom Metazoa; phylum Arthropoda; class Insecta; order Hymenoptera; family Braconidae; genus Microplitis; species Microplitis manilae. The sequence goes on along the minus strand of CP092725.1, from coordinate 15,855,898 downwards.
TTACGTGTCTCTTACAGACTGCTGTAACAAGCAAAATTTCACCTGCTTCGAAACTTGTTATTCGGAAATTTCTTGTGGTAGTTATATACAAACACAAATCGTTGTGATTAGCCAATTTCTCCATCACAATATTGTCAATGAAGATTAGCGACTCGTTAATTGCACCAGGATTTTTAATCGTTACATTGACAGAAGAATGAGCATCGTGCCATAGTAACTGATTCCACTCAGGTGAGTTTACAACTTCAAAAAAATTCTCAAATGTATTTACTTCTGGAAGTACTCTTTTTTCTCTCCATATCCGCATCTGTCTCAATATTTTTTTATAATCGATGTTTAAAGCAGCATTCTGATAACTTGAAACAAAATATTGCAATTAATCATATGATGTATATTCATATTAAATTTAATTATTATCTTAAATACACTTACACCACTGTCAAATTTTCAAAAATTACTTTTGGACTGCGAAACTGCTTTATGACAGCAGCTCGCAATTCTCTTCGAAACGTTTCTTCGTCTTGAGCTGCACCATCTTCGGGGTGATTGTGCGTGAAATTGGTCGAAAGGGTGAACGTCTGATTTCTATATACACCCTCCGCTGGGCATTGATTCATATATTGACGAATACATTTTAAGTACCTATAAAAAAATTTACCGAAATATATTTAAATTCGATTGTGATTGTATATATATATATATATATATATATATATATATATATATATATATATATATATATATATATATATATATATATATACATCAAATCTAATTAATAAATTCTGTTCATTTTACTTACAATACTTCGTTGATGGTGTTGTAAATTTTATACGTGTAATTGTTAAATGTCAAATTACGAGGATTCTCTGGTCGGTCATAAGGGCGGACATTTCTTCTACCTTGACGTCGATTATTGCGATTCATTTTTTATATTTTATAAAACCATAAATAACGAATAATTCCTTTATTTTTTCACCAATACTTATTTTAATAATTAACTAAATCAATTTCTTTATTTTTTTGTTTTGTAAATAATAAATTGGTTTTATTATTTAAACAGTAATATCTCAGTTAGATATATGACGAAATTTTTTATATTTGCAAGAGGTGCTGACATGTATCCTTTATGTTTAACAAAGAAGTTGTGGCTCTCAGGTTACTTCGTCTTCATCTAAAAACTCGGCGCTGATGCGCGGCACACAATTACAGGCGCAGCGATCGGCGTCAATTTTGAAACTTAGTTTCATCTACTTTGTCTCCTCTTTTTTGTTGTGTTTCTACGTCAATTTTCTCTACTTTTGATCATGAAATAAATATACGGTCGTTGGTGTTTCTCACTCGTTTTCATCTTGAAATTATATATATATATATATATATATATATATATATATATATATATATATATATATATATATATATACATATACATACATCCATGTATTCATACATATATATATATATATATATATATATATATACATACATACATGTATTCATACATGTATTTATATATATACATATATATATATATATATATATATATATATATATATATATATATATTTACGTTATTTACTTATATTTATGTACATAACCAATACATTCTCGCAGCAACTCTGTGATCTATTGTTTACCCTCATTTCCTTTTTTCTTAGTGCGTTTAAATAGTGTTTTTAATTAGAACTCAGTCTTGTCATCACTACGCTGCCATATGAATATATATTGATATTTACTTGTTACTAATTCGTTCAAATAATTCTGTCTACTGCGCTGTTATAACCATTCTTTCTTATTTTTTCCATTCCAAAAAACAATCTGCTAATCTAAGAATGCAAGTAGATGATATTATCATAGATTTTCCTGAAGACGAGTTTAGTTACAGACAAAAATCTTTCCGTAACGGCATCAGGTAAGAGTAATTCGAAGTTACTTCTTTCTTTCTCTCTCTCTCTCTCTCTCTCTCTCTCTCTCTCTCTCTCTCTCTCTCTCTTTCTCTCTCTCTCTATATATATATATATATATATATATATATATATATATTTATTGTGGTTCTATTTTTTAAATTCATTTGTTTTTTTTTATCCATTAGTTACATTGAATGCGGGGATATTGATGTGCCTCGATGTCCTGCTCGGGGTAATATTAAACGTGGTGTTGTAAGTTGGACAATTAACCACAATCATGCTAGCAATCCAGTTAATCGCTTAATTCAAAGAATGAAAACAGCACTTCGCAATGCTGTTATTACATCTTTAGACGACTTCAGAATCTTATATAATCGAATTGCTTTATCGTATGTACCAATCTTTAAATTAAAGTTCTACAAAAAGTTGCTTTCTCTATTAATCTTTTAAGTTGTATTCATAACGATTTGGTCATTCTTTTATAGTCATGTGACTGCTGCATCGTACGTTACATTTAAAAGTGTTGAATCATTAATGTTGCGATGGCGACAAACACAGCGACCGTCTAATATCAGTTGTTTGCAAGATTATGTAAATGTTGTGAATTTAGATAAATGGATAAGTTTTAGGCGTTATGATTCAGGAATTTTATCGATAACTTCAATCACTATTGATAATCGGACAGTTTCAGCTGTCTTTGGTGACTTTGAATTTTTACGACAATTGAACCCCGAACGGTTATACATCGACGCCACGTTCGAAGTATGCCCTAGAAAAATTTCTAAGCAAATTCAGCTCCTCACGGTCATGGGAAAGGTTCACGGAGTTGTAAGTTAAAATTTTTGCACTCTTCAATAAGGTATTCGTTCCAAGGGCACTGTGGTCCATTTATATTCTTTTTAAAATATATATACTAGACTGGGTCATAATAGCTTTTTTTTTTTTTTTTTTTCAATTAAACGTATTTTAAAAGTTTCTTCAATATGAAAAAAAAATTCTCCAAAGTTTGAGCTCAATATCTCGAGAATTGAGCTGGTGCAAAGGGGGGCCTCTTTTCCTGTTTAAATAACATTCTAAATATTTTTTTTATTTTTAAAACAAACTACACAAAAAAATTTTTTTCCATGTTATTCAAATAGGAAATATCTCATTTTTAGGCGAGCGCAAGCTCTGTAATTGCGTTAGAGCACTCTATTTGATGGAAAAAAATATTTTTTGTTACATACAACAAAATTTTCATACGTGGAACCGGAAAAAATAATACCGATTATATTTGACACCGTCTAATATATTTTTATATTTGTAACTGTTTACAAAAACATCCAAATTAATTTTACGTAGCTATTTCGAAAGTCATGGATGCAATATAACAAAAATTGTCTCATAAGCTCAGCAACATGATTTTTTGACCTAAGTTACAAAATCAAATTAGCACAAAGTTACAGCAACTTAAAGAAATTTTTATTTGATCATTAATTACTTTTGACAAAAGAACTTGGATTAATTTGCTTTTTTGAGTTTATTCAGATATTACAACTATAATAATAACTAGTTCACAAAAGTTTATAGCCAACAGTGAATTTTAAAAGCTCAAAAATATTAATTATTCAATCCATAACAATATTTTATGAAATACTTGAATTTTTTAAATAAATAAATTTTTTTTAGAGTTTATTAACTTCAATGTTACTCCTTGTTGATTTGTAACTTTTTCGGATTAATTAATGTGGTAGAACGTGAAATATCTGAATAAGTTTAAAAAAAAATTATTCAAGTTAATTTGTCGTAAGTGGATTAATAATCAGATATAAAAATCTTTATAACGCTATCACTTGTAGCGGTTCAATATATCAACTTGGGTCAGATCATTCTTATGATTTTAAAATGCCCTACAAAAATGTATATTAACTTTATTTTTGAAAGTTAAAAAAACGGTATACTGATGAAACTGAAATAGAAAAAAATTTACAATTTTAAACATATGTAAATTCTTATTTCAAAATGCGTCGTTTCTATTATTTTCCTGTGTTAAAGCGACACGTATAGCCGTGGTTTTTGGAGATGATTTTTTTTTTTATATTGAAGACTATTTTCGATATGGCTAAAAAAAAGTATCAACTTTTTTTAAAATAGACTGACATATTTATATGAGTTCAAAGTATTAACGAAAATTTTATAAAGTACTTGTTATATTTTAGTTTACGCCTTTAGCTTGGGCATTAATGACAAGAAAAACGACTGAAGCTTACACTGCAGTTCTTCGCCATTTTGCTAACAATTTAGCCCCGCACATCCAGCCGGTATCAGTGATGCTTGACTTCGAAATAGCGTTAAGCTCAGCGGTTACTATTATTTACCCACGTGTTACAATCAATCGTTGTTATTTTCATTTCCTGCAGGTAAGATAAAATAGTAAGCATATCATTGAAAATGAAGATTCCAAATAATATTTTGACAAAAATTTTTAGGCGTGTATGAAAAAATTAAAAGAAAATGGCAATGCGTTTATGCGACGATTAGAGCAATGGAACGAGGGTCAAACGTTTTATAGAAAGCTTATGGCAATTGCATTACTACCCGCAGCAAATATGATTGCTGCATTTCATTGGCTGTTGGCTAACTCGAATGAAGAATTATTACACGAATTTAGGGACTTTCTCGCGTACTTCAATAATTGGTGGGTTAGACGAGTTACACCAAATAAGCTTAGTGTATATAGAATTGAAGATCCAACAAACAATGGCATAGAAGCATATCATAAGAATTTAAGGAAAAATTTTGGTAGCCATCCTTCCCTTTGGCAATTTACAAGTAAGAACATTGATGACACTCAAGCACACAGAAAAAAAGAATTTCTTAGCGCAAGAAATATTTCATAGTATGAATTGAAGACACAAAGTTTTCTTGGTTCAAAAATTTTTTTCTTATTCTAAGAAAATTTATGCTTGACCTAAGGAAATTTTTGTTTTCATTTTGTAATACTAAAAATTTCTTGGGTCATGCAAAAATTTTGTGCGCTGAGAAATCCTTTTTTTCTATGTATATATGTACTATATATAAGTTTTTGACGCTCTTTTAGTTTTAACGAAGCTTATAACTCACAAATTATTAAAGATTTTACTAGTAACAATAAAATATCTTGAAATATCTAAATGCTGAAATTTTGTAAAACAAACTTGATACTCTTGAAGAATTGATAGATCATGTTGAAGTAATGATAATATTGCACATGCTGAGAACATTCAGCCAACAAACTTTTTATTAAAAAAATGAAAGTGAACATTTGTGGGTTATAAGTTTCAAGTATCAGTTCAAAAAATACTTCGTTATCGATCATGTCCTATTTATCACACAGATAGTTTAAAAAATTTACAAATTATTACGAAGATTGAATGGACATCATCCCGCATGGGTTCTGAAGTTCGTAGACCTTCTGAAAGTCGCTATGTTTTGAAAAAAGACGTCCTCAATAGAGCGTGGCAACTTTTTGAACAAAACGTTTTTGACATATCAAACTTTCTAGGATGTGCCAATCATTTCTTGCGAATTTTTGGGAACAGAACTCTGATAACAGAAGTTAATCAAGTTGATTTATTTATCAATATGAATCATCACAATATAAGTATGTATTAATATATTTGATTGCTTATTTTAATAAATAAGCTTTAATGTCTATTTTTGCAGACATGCATCCGAACCCTATTGATGAAGAAGTCATAGTCGGTAATGACCCTTGGGACATCCCATTATTACCGCCACATCTACCAATAATCGGAGTTAACATATTTTTGCGTAAGAATTATAGATGATTAGATAGAAACGATAAAAAAAAAATAATTATAACTGTCAAAAGCTTTTTTTGTATCCTTAATTAATAAATATGTCGAACTTTTTGTATTATATATTTTTATATGTATTAATTAATCAATCTAAAAAAAATTTTCAAAAGTCCGTGTATGTTTATTATTAATTACAACTGCATTAAAAATTTATTTTTATATTTTTAGTCACCGATGTGAATTCGTCAAGATGTTTTCTGTGTCATATAAGAATTTGTAATTACGTTTGCGTACCGTGCTACCATTGGTTTGGATGTGAGCAATGCGCAACAGAAATTGGAGCATTAGCCACAAATGAACAAGCTCATTTAAGATGCCGAATATGTGCTGGAATTACGCTTGCATTTCGAAAAATGAATGTAAGTATATGGATAATTCACGAATAATTAAAATATGCAAATTTAAAGTAAACTACGACTACTTTGTAACATTGTTATGTCGTCATTAATTATTTGTGGTTACTGATTACGACACGTCTTTTTATCAGATATATAATATGTATTTTACTTAAAAAGACTTAACTTTTCAAGTGTTCTTGAACGATTTTTTATAAACATCAAGTCATTTGTACTTGAAATCAGCAGTAAAAATAGCGATTAATTGTCATTGATACTGCACAATACCGCATAGCAATATATACTATACACTTAGCAATAAGGTCAAATTTCCAGTGTTGAGCCTTATAGCAAAGAATAGTTACGCAGCATTGCAGTATCACCGACAAAAAGCATTTGTGAACGACATACTAACTAATGTTTGAACATTTCAAAGAAGAGATCAATTTTTTTTTCAGATAACTTGACATTTTGTAACGCTTATCAAAAAGTTATTTTATCCATGCTGTTTCAAAGTAGAAAATTGGGATATCTCAAATGTTGTATTAAATAACTAGTTATTAAAAAAAATAATAATTATCGAGTTAAAAAAATATGCTTGTACGTGAAATTGAACTTTATTTATTGCCAATCATTGAGCTGTACTTTTTAAAAATTCATGTATGAAATAAACATAATAAAAGAGGTTTAAAATTTATCGTGTACTTCATTTTATCTCTCATTTCTCGCAATTAGAAATTTTTAAAAATTCGTTAAGTTTAAGTTATTCGATTCGTTTCGACTTTCGAAAAACGAATTTTCATGAGATGTCAAGGTTTTGAGGCCCCAGGAAGTTATTCTGGCCATTTTCAGTTGAAACCAATGAGCCGATTCGAATGACACTTGCGGCACTTGGAAGAATTTTTCAAGAGTCAACTCTCCTGAAAATTTCAGATCGATTGATCAAGTAGACTCGAAGATAAATGAGGATTACAAAAAATACAATTTTTTTTATTTAAGTTTTTTTTAATTTCTCAGAAAATACTCATTTTAATAAGTTTTTTACTTCCCGCTATGAAAATCGAAGATTTTCTTAGCGGAAAGTATTGGTTATGTACATTAATATAAGTAAATAACGTAAATATATATATATATATATATATATATATATATATATATATAAATATATGTATATATATAAATACATGTATGAATACATGTATGTATGTATATGTATATATATATATAGATATATATATATGTATGAATACATGTATGTATGTATATGTATATATATATATAGATATATATATATGTATGAATACATGTATGTATGTATATGTATATATATATATATATATATATATATATATATATATATATATGTATGAATACATGGATGTATGTATATGTATATATATATATATATATATATATATATAATTTCAAGATGAAAACGAGTGAGAAACACCAACGACCGTATATTTATTTCATGATCAAAAGTAGAGAAAATTGACGTAGAAACACAACAAAAAAGAGGAGACAAAGTAGATGAAACTAAGTTTCAAAATTGACGCCGATCGCTGCGCCTGTAATTGTGTGCCGCGCATCAGCGCCGAGTTTTTAGATGAAGACGAAGTAACCTGAGAGCCACAACTTCTTTGTTAAACATAAAGGATACATGTCAGCACCTCTTGCAAATATAAAAAATTTCGTCATATATCTAACTGAGATATTACTGTTTAAATAATAAAACCAATTTATTATTTACAAAACAAAAAAATAAAGAAATTGATTTAGTTAATTATTAAAATAAGTATTGGTGAAAAAATAAAGGAATTATTCGTTATTTATGGTTTTATAAAATATAAAAAATGAATCGCAATAATCGACGTCAAGGTAGAAGAAATGTCCGCCCTTATGACCGACCAGAGAATCCTCGTAATTTGACATTTAACAATTACACGTATAAAATTTACAACACCATCAACGAAGTATTGTAAGTAAAATGAACAGAATTTATTAATTAGATTTGATGTATATATATATATATATATATATATATATATATATATATATATATATATATACAATCACAATCGAATTTAAATATATTTCGGTAAATTTTTTTATAGGTACTTAAAATGTATTCGTCAATATATGAATCAATGCCCAGCGGAGGGTGTATATAGAAATCAGACGTTCACCCTTTCGACCAATTTCACGCACAATCACCCCGAAGATGGTGCAGCTCAAGACGAAGAAACGTTTCGAAGAGAATTGCGAGCTGCTGTCATAAAGCAGTTTCGCAGTCCAAAAGTAATTTTTGAAAATTTGACAGTGGTGTAAGTGTATTTAAGATAATAATTAAATTTAATATGAATATACATCATATGATTAATTGCAATATTTTGTTTCAAGTTATCAGAATGCTGCTTTAAACATCGATTATAAAAAAATATTGAGACAGATGCGGATATGGAGAGAAAAAAGAGTACTTCCAGAAGTAAATACATTTGAGAATTTTTTTGAAGTTGTAAACTCACCTGAGTGGAATCAGTTACTATGGCACGATGCTCATTCTTCTGTCAATGTAACGATTAAAAATCCTGGTGCAATTAACGAGTCGCTAATCTTCATTGACAATATTGTGATGGAGAAATTGGCTAATCACAACGATTTGTGTTTGTATATAACTACCACAAGAAATTTCCGAATAACAAGTTTCGAAGCAGGTGAAATTTTGCTTGTTACAGCAGTCTGTAAGAGACACGTAAGTAATTTTATAGAAGTGACATGAATAATTGATTAATATTTTCTTAAATATGTAATTATTTAAAATTTTTAGGCTTATGTATGTTTAATGGCTGTTATAAAAAATACAAATGAATCCTGCTATCAGCCAATCATTAGAATGCTTTCAGAAAAAATTATGTTCCCAGCAAAAATTTACAGTAATTTCGATCGCCATTTGCACAAAAATTTAGAAGACGAATTTCCACTAGTAACGGTGAAAGGAAGTTTCTATTGTTATAGTACGGTAAGTCTACAAAATCCTTTATAAATTTTTCTAAAATATTTACATGAGAATGTAAATGATATAATGTAGGCGGTACCAAAATTAGACCTACCTGATTGAGGCGTTTCTACAACAGTAACGTACTTAAAATGTGACCATCGTTTGGAATATCATACATACTTTTAAAATTTGCAATACATTTCTGGTATATTAAATTTATAATAGAAGATAATTAAAATGCAATATTACTATTATTACTTCATTTTTACAAAATTATATTTTCCGTCTATTGACAAAAATTTTACTTAAGAACACGCCTTTATTACCAACACAAACTTGTTTGATCTTTACAGACGCGTACTTTCAATAAAGTAATCACGTAGTTTCAAGTTAAAAGTGTAAAATTAAAAATTAAAAACTTCTTCAATAAAAACTTATACATTCATGTTGCAGATTGTTTACGAGGAAAGTTCGATTGATAGGAACGATGGCAACAATGAACAAGAAGGAATAATAATAAGAAAGCTCATGTCATTGTCATTCTTACCACCAGAAAAAATTACCGAATGGTTCGAAATTTTATATAATTCGATTGCAGAGGATGAACGAGATAATTATTATCCTCTTTTGGATAGTTACAAAAGAAGATGGCTGGATGGTGTGGGTGCAAACAATGTTTCATCTTTCAATGATGAAGACTGCTTTGAAGATGCGCAGCGCTCCGCCTTTAATATTTTAAGTAACTTTTATTATGATGATCGAAAGGGCACACCGAGTATTTGGAAGATATTAAGTATGTATAAAACATTAAAATACAAACAATTGTTTGAATATGTAACTAAATGGTTGAATATTTTAATTATATCGTAATAGATTATTTCCAATATATATGCTACGGGGTTAATGTGAATTTAAACAAGTTGGCCGAGAATAAAGAGCCCAACAATTTGTCTGCTCCCATTGTTCACTGCCTCTCTGGGAAGAAATCAGCAATTCGCCAATTGTGGAGAGATATACAAGAGCCAAATGCTAATGTTACAGATATCTTGGGAAAATTAAGTTATATATTGACACCATTATATAACGTTTATGACCATAGCATAAGAGCAAGATTGAGGCAAAGTTGGACATTAATTCAAAACAGGAATAATGAAATATTAGATGATGCTGAAAATGGTGAGCCGCATCATTTAGTCTTGGATAATGTGGAGCTCTTTTTAGAACGGAATCCAAACCTAGGTAATTTATTGTCATGATAAACAAATAAATGTCTGCATTTAAAATATTAAAAACTGTATAAATTATAATGAAGGTATTTTTGTAGCACCTCAGTTGAATCGAAGAAGATTGCATAATGGAGAAGACCGCAGAGAATTATTAGGTAATTGAAATATTTTAGATGCAAAATTAAAATAGAAGTTTAATTTATTTAAAATCTTTTGGAGCCCATAAAAATTTAAAAATAAATAACATTAAATTTTAAATGTAACTTATTTGTTCAAATGTGAAACTCAAGTTTAATAAAATTTCATTATTATAGATCTTCAAGGTGTTGATGGAGCTGAGATGGTTGAAGTTGATGAAGCTAATGTCCATCATCCTATTCTACAACCTCCAGCGTTAGTCATCGCCCGCAGTAAGGATTTTATTATTTACTTCTAAAGAATTGCTATTATAATTCTAATCTCACATTTGTGTTTATATAATTATTAATATAGATCATGAAGAGCTCGTACTGGATCCTCGCCTTAATGAGGAACGTCCATTAGAAATTGGCAATGGTAAAGGTTTTTTTTTTTTATTTTGAAAAAATTTTGATTACTTAATGTTAAGAGTCGCGTTTTTATGATTACAGACAATGTTAATGGAAATATTAATAATGTGGAGATTGCCGCTATTGACGCTGATAATCATCATCCTGATCTACAACCTTTAGCGCCAGTCATTGCGCGCGGTAAGGATTTTATTATTTACTTCTAAAGTATTGCTGTTATAATTCTAATCTCACATTTGTGTTTATATAATTACTAATATAGATCATGAAGAGCTCGTACTGGACCCTCGCCTTAATGAGGAACGTCCATTAGAAATTGGCAATGGTAAAGGTTTATTCTTTTTCTTTTGAAAAAATTTTGATTATTTAATGTTAATAATCGTGTTTTTATAATTACAGATAATGTTAATGGAAATATTAATAATGTGGAGAATGCCGCTATTGACGCTGATAATCATCATCCTGATCTACAACCTTTAGTGCCAGTCATCGCGCGCGGTAAGGATTTTATTATTCACACCTTAAGCAGTACTATTTTTTATTACTATAACTAATTCATATTCAATTTTCATATTGGTTTTTATATAATCAAAGATGATCATGTTAATCATGAAGGGCTCGTACTGGACCCTCGCCTTAATGAGGAACGTCCAGTAGAAATTGTCAATGGTAAAAATTTATTATTTTATTTTTTGGTTTTTACTGTTTGCATGTTCTTATGTAATTTTTGGTTTTGTTTTCGTACAAAGTTGTTACAATTTGCAAACGTAAACTATATTGTTTAACTTTATATTATTTTTAGATGCTGTTCAGAATGACATTCAGCCATTTGTGGGCGAAGGTCCCGATGAAAAAAGTTTTTGTCTAATTATATATGATTATATATGTTCATATATATAATCATATATGATTATATATAATCATATATGAAGTTATATATAATCATGCATGATTATATATGGGGTCATATATAATTATATATAATTATATATGACCCCATGCATAATTAGATCTGATCATACCTGGCTGTTATTAGCCCATATATAAGTCTATATATGATCCGATCTAATTATATATAAGTCTATATATAATTAGATCTGATCAGATCTGATTATATATGAGTCTATATATAATTAGATATGTTCATACTTGGCTGGTATAACTCCATATATAACCATATATAAGTCTATATATGATCAGATCTAATTATATATGACTCTATATATAATTAGACATGATAATACTTGGCTGTCAACTCCATTTACTACCATATATAAGTCTATATATGATCAGATCTAATTATATATAAGTCTATACATAATTAGATCTGATTAGACATGACTGATACAAATCCATATATAATTAGATCTGATCAGACATGGCTAATATAAATTCATGTATGGTCGTGCATAAGTTTATATATGATTGGATCTGATCAGACATGACTGATATAAAGTTATATTTAGTTATATATATATTACATAATATGACAATTTTTTAATATAAATGTTATTAAATTTTTATTTTGTCAACTATCAAATAAACTTAAATCCCCAATACTTAAAAAATGTTCAAAGGTTTCGGCAGCAATTTAAAAGTATTAATCGATATCGATTTATATACGAATATTTATAAGTTTATAGATAAATAGATTTGATTATATGTATCTAATGAATTCTATTGTCATTTATGTACAAAATCAAATTCATTATTAGGTGCATTATTTACGTATGATGTATTGACTTGATTATTTGAGTCAAGTAATGCCATAAACTTTCCTTTATTGTAAGTTCATAACAGACTAGAGGATCAGACTACAATCCAGCGATCACCAAAGTTAAGCAGCATCGGCGTAGGTTATTGATTGGATGGGTGACCTCGTAGTAAAGTGGTGGTCAACGAATAGTCATTTTTTTTTTTTTTTTTATTTAAATTTAATCAATATTTATATTGATGAAAACAATAAATCCTAATTAAATTACTTAATTAATAATTTAAAGGTATTCGAAATGAGATTCTAAAAATGACTATATTCATTCATGCATGATCATGTATAAACAGATCTGATTATATATAATTAGACCTGGCCAATTTTTGGATCCAATCATATATAGATGATTATGCATAATTATATATGATTAGACAAAAACTTTTTTCATCGGGGTATCGCAAATGATATTGATTTCGTCAATATTGACATTGAGGATCCACCGATGGCTTATGGTAAAACAACTGCGTTATTATAATTATTTCTTATAGAATTTAATTTTATTAGGAATAGATTATTCTCTTACTTAAATGGTAATTGAACCAATATTATTTTTATTACATTTTAGATGTACCGGATGAAAATATTGTAGACCACCGTAAGTATCTCGACTTTCTTTTATACTAATCACCAGGTCTATTTTAACATTTTCTAAGAGAACATATTTTTTAGCTGTTTACATTAATGCAACCAAGGCTCAACGTTTTCGTGAACGTTTGGAGAGTAAGTTATCTTATATTCATTTTCAAAGTTATTTGTAATATTCTATTAATTAATTTTTTCAATTCTGTTTAGATCATCCCGCAGCAGAGGTTATCGACGTAGAAAATCACATTGTAAAATGTAAAATATGTAATGATTCAAGCGCGCAGTACGCTTGTAGTCCGTGCAACCATTTTAATATCTGCAAAAATTGTCTTAATGCAAAATTGCAAAACGTCATCCACAATAACATTCAGTTTCAATGTCCTTCCTGCGAAAATAACGTTTTAGACGTGCTTTTCTTACGTTTCGAAGCTAGAGAGTGATTAGTTGATCATAAGTCTGGAATCAATTATTATTGTTATTATATTTGTGAATATAAATATACAAATAAAATAAAATTACAATAATTATTTCATCCAGACGAATAAAATTTAGATTCTATTCACTATCTCTGACATTTATAGTAATTATTAAATATTATAAAATAGTTTAAAAATTTTTATATTTCTTTCTGTATTTTTTTAAACAACAATAATAAAAAACAAAAAAAAAAAAAAAGAAAAGAACGTATCTTGATTATTACAAATTTATTTATTAATCCTTTTCTTTCTTAATAAATACACTAGTAACCACTTTTTCGATTTTTAAAAATAATCGTTATAAATTTACATATGTGATTAATAAAGATTTAAAGTTTGACTCTAATTTAAAAACCAATGTAGAATACAGTTCAATTTTTTTTTGTAACAATTTCAATTAGTTTTTGATACTTGTGAAATTGTAACTATTTGAAAATTAATTATAAATAAAATGAAATAATTTTTAAATCAAAATATAGTTTTTTTAAATAATTGTTATTTTTAAAAATAATATTTTTCAAAATTGATATACGGACAATAAAAAATGAATTTTAACGATTTATGACTTGAAAATTGAAAGGTACATAAAAATAATATATATTAGAAATTAGTCAAGTTGTAATTATATGTATATTTTATATTTATATCTTATTTGGACTTGGTAATTACTTTAAGTGATTCGTTTCAAATTTCAAAGAAAATTTTTAATCCTAAGTCCAGCAATTTTTTCTATTAAAGATTTAATAAATAATTTATTAAATAATTTATTCTCACTATTTTGTTTTTTTAATAATTATTTTTACTTAAATTACTATAATCAGTTTTAATTAATTTATTTTTCATTAAATATGAAAGATAATAAATTTACTTCTTGTTCAATTCCAAAAGGTACTATTTATATTATTATGATATACAATTATCTTGTTTTTAAATTTACCGCTGATTTTTTTTTATCTATTATCTAGTTACTCTTATGATAATACTACTTTTACTATAGAATTCTAATTTATTGACTGAAGTTATCTCTCCCTTTTTTTTTTGGACATTTTATAACTTTGACGAATTGTCACTTGGACGAATTGTGAATTCTGCAATATATGATTTCATGATTTTTTAATTTTGACATTGTTTCAATTGGTCGAATTGTTACTTGGGCGCGTTTTTATTCCAACGAATAGGAACATTTGCATTTTGTGACTTGAACATTTTGTCGCTTTGGCTATTTATGATTTGGGCATTTTGTTGCTTCATGGAAACGTATTTGGGCGAAATATACACTGGTCAGAATGTAATGTGGGGATTTCGCCTGCAAGCCGTCGGAATGTGCACGCACCTTTCCGATTTGAAAATTCTAGTGATGACTATTATACATATTTAATTATCAGCCAAAAGACAGATTTCCTCTGTAAACAAAAATGCCAAGTATGCGTTTACTGTGGTAAAAAATTTATAAATCAAAATAATTACCAAGTTCCTGGGCGGCAAAAAATAACGTTATTAAATTCATGCTCATTTCAAGTCAAAAATTATTACTTGTTGATTTTTTCTTTAATAAATTTTAACAACAAGTTAACAATTTTTATTTTTTTTGCTTAAACGTAAATTCGACATAATATGAAAAATAATTGAATTTTAAAGTAATACGGATAAACTTGACAAGTCACTATTGACTTAAGTAAGACATAAATGAATAGTTCCGACTCATCAAGTTCATCCGTAACACTTTTAGATTTTATTTTTTTTATATTACGTAGAAATTATGTTTACACAAGATAAATAAAAAATGTTAACTTGTTGAATTTGATTGAAGAAGGAATCAACAAGTATTAATTGTTGACTTGGATTTAATAACTTCATATCTTGCTGCGGAGAAACTTGATAATTATTTTGATTTAAAAATTTCTTACTATCGTAGATGCATACTCAGCGCACTATTTTATAGATGACACCTGTCTTTTGACTGATATTCACCGTTTTATACGTTTTATATATATATATATATATATATATATATATATATATATATATATATATATATATATATATATATATATATATATATTAGGGTGTGTCATTTCAGAGCAACATTTTTTTTTTGAAGTGCATGGGAAAAAAAATCATAGTTTAACACAAAAAAAAATTTTTTGCGCAAGAAAAAAAATTCTATGTCGATTACAGACCTAGCTCATTGAAAAAATCGATTTCCCATTTAAATAACACGGGAAAATTTTATTTTCAACTTTGAGTATTTTTAACTTGTTAACTAATCAATAGATCGAATAGGCTAACACTTATTTTTGTAGGAAATTATACGCGCTACAAAAAAGGTCTCTTATATTTTTTTGATAAATCTATCTGTTCAAGAGTTATTGGAGTTCGAAGTTAAGCTCTAGTAAATTTCGAGATCTTTTTACTTTTCCGGTGAAACTATCAGACTCATCACAAAATGTCATAGGATCTTTTTTATTGGAAATTTTATTGCCTACAAATTATGATCAGTAATTGTTTTGCAAATACCGCATTATTTTGCAGTTATTTTTATTTTAATTTCAAGCTCTTAAAAAAGTAGTGTTCTGATCGATTTGAAGAGCTCAACATTGAAATCAAAATAACTGGAAAACAATACGGAATTTGAAAAAACTTTATTCATTATAATTTGTAGGCAATAAAATTTCCAATAAAAAAGATCCTATGACATTTTGTGATAATTCTGATAGTTTCACCGGAAAAGTAAAAAGATCTCGAAATTTACTAGAGCTTAACTTCGAACTCCAATAACTCTTGAACAGATAGATTTATCAAAAAAATATAAGAGACCTTTTTTGTAGCGCGTACAATTTCCTACAAAAATAAGTGTTAGCCTATTCGATCTATTGATTAGTTAACGAGTTGAAAATACTCAAAGTTTAAAATAAAATTTTCCCGTGTTGTTTAAATGGGAAATCGATTTTTTCAATGAGCTAGGTCTGTAATCGACATAGAATTTTTTTTCTTGCGCAAAAAATTTTTTTTTGTGTTAAACTATGATTTTTTTTCCCATGCACTTAAAAAAAAAAATGTTGCTCTGAAATGACACACCCTAATATATATATATTAGACTGTTTCAAAAAAAACAACTATTTTTTTTTTCTTCATTATATCGAAAATATTGTTGGAAATGACGAAAAAAAAATACTGTGAAAGTTTGAGCTCTTAATATTAATATTAACAACTGCCGCATCGCAATTTTCTATTTCCCGTTTAAATAACATGGGAAAATTTATTTTTTAAGATTTGGAATTTTGTAGCTCATGGTGGGACCAATACTTCGAAATGTTCAAGACATGTCCTTATGGGAAATTTGACGCTCTACAAAAAAGGTCTCTTATAATTTTTCGATATTTTTATTTTTTCAAAAGTTATTCAAAGTTAAAGTTAGAAAGATGATAAATTTTTACATTTTTTAAATTTTTTGACACAACCATCAAATTTATGGGAAAATTTTATTAGACATTTTTTGTAGAGCATTTCATTTCCTATAACTTATCTCTGAGAAAATTTTCAATATTTCTCACAAGTCGTTAGTTATTTGCAATTAACTGAAAATTTAATATAATTAATTTTATGCAACAAAATTTAAATTATTTCAAAAAATTTTCAGTTAATTGCAAATAACTAACGACTCGTGAGAAATATTGAAAATTTTCTCAGAGATAAGTTATAGGAAATGAAATGTTCTATAAAAAATGTCTAATAAAATTTTCCCACAAATTTGATGGTTGTGTTAAAAAATTTAAAAAATGTAAAAATTTATCATCTATCTAACTTTAACTTTGAATAACTTTTGAAAAAATAAAAATATCGAAAAATTATAAGAGACCTTTTTTGTAGAGCGTCAAATTTACCATAAGGACATGTCTTGAACATTTCGAAGTATTGGTCCCACCATGAGCTACAAAATTCCAAAGCTTAAAAAATAAATTTTCCCATGTTATTTAAACGGGATATAGAAAATTGCGATGCGGCAGTTGTTAATATTAATATTAAGAGCTCAATCTTTCACAGTCTTTTTTTTTCGTCATTTCCAACAATATTTTCAATATAATGAAGAAAAAAAAAATAGTTGTTTTTTTTGAAACAGTCTAATATATATATATATATATATAAACTTTTGCGTGGATGGTATTTTTTGACTCTACTAGGCAAAATAAGACACATGGTGGCGAAATTTTTTAATAATTTCATCATGAGACCCATTGCAATATTCCGGTTTCCAAATAAATCGACCTAAAACAGATACTTTTTATTTCTGACATTGATTTATTTATCACTCTACTTCTTTCTATTTTGAAGGCATGTATACGGCTATTTTCTTTGCACAATATATAGCATAAATGTAAGTATTAAAATTTAAAATCTATGGAATATATCTGTATTTAGTGCATAAGCCGTTGCAATAGAATAAAACTTTTGGAGTGCCAGACTTAATATTTAATTCAGGCTGCTATCACGAGTGAATTATTTATTAATATAATGTATCCAAGGTCATCTCAAGTCAAAAGTAAATATAATTTTTTCAATTTAATAATAAAATTTACACGTCAACAAATTAATTATTGATTCGGCTATAGAAGCACGGTTTTTTGTGCAATCTTACACTGTTCAATACATGCTTGATACGAAACACGACCGCGTATCGTAATTATAATACAAGTATTTGAGCAATAAAGTATTATTTTGATACACAGCGAAAAATTATTAAAACAGATGGATATTGTATTGTTAATAATTGAGGTTAATTATTGCCATAGTAATGATAGTTTATTACATTAATAACTTAATGCTACTATTTACTATGAAAATAATTTATTTATGAAGTAAAACTTTTTCAGTAACCCTCATGTCGTTTACCCTTTTAAACATGATTTTATTCGCAATTGAGAGTGGTACGATTTGGTACTAACAGGGTACAATTGATTGATGACAAGTACAAAGTTCCGGACGAATAGCAGTAGAATGTTCTCTATGGCCCTTATGGCGTTTACATATAACAACTTGCTTTGAAAGGCAATTAAAAGTGGTACAATTGGGTACTAACGGAGTACAATTGATTAGTGGCAAGTTCAAGGTATCAAACGAATAGTAGTAGAATCTTTACTATGACCCTCATGTCATTTACATAGTTAAACGGGCTTTCATTCGAAATTTACGATTGTAATCGTGGACTAGACTTTTATTAGCGTCAATTTTAAAATATCTTATTTCAAAATTTACTATGTGGGTTAGATTTTTTACTATTTAACATCGTAATTTTAACAAAGACTTTTAGGATTAAAAATTACTTCAAAAATTACAATTTAATATCGTAAAAAAAAAAGAAATGAAAATTCCAAATCAGAAACTATATTTATTCCTATATTTATCTTTCTATGTACTTTTGAATAAAATAAATATTACAGTGCTGCCTCTGTTACAATACGATATAAGCTCTAAAAACTACGGTAATTTATCGTAATTTTTAAATATTAACTGTGTCCTCTGCAAGAGGTGCTGTCATGACTTATGAATGTTTATTCAAATAGTTTATGTGGACCTCAATAATAAATTAAAATGTGAGCTCTTCGGTGGCCGAGTAGTCCAAGGCGTCAGACACTTCGTACGCGAAAGGACTCGGATTCGAATCCAACGTCCGAACGATTAATATTTTATTCGTTTAGTTGAAGTGTGTCTTCAAATTTTACGATATTCACATCGTAATTTATATTATAGAGCTTAAGACTTTGTATTATTTGTCTGAAGTATTATTTCTGAAATGAAATTTCCAACGCTACATCGTAAAAATTACGATTTTGAAAGTCTAGTCCACCACTGAAATAATCAATAGGACAAGTAACGATATTATTATCGTAAATTTTGCTAAAATTTTTTTTCCGTGTACGAAATTCCAGAAAAATAGCAGTAAACTTTTCATTATGGCCCTTATGGCATATACGAATGAGAACGTGGTGTAAATGGCAATTAAAAGAGGTACAATTGAGTGAAAACGGAGTACAATTGATTGTTGATAAGTACAAAGTTCTAGACGAATAGCAGTAGACTTTTAACTATATCCCTTATGGCATTTATATATAAAAACGTGCTTCAAATGGCAACGAAAAATAGTACAATTGGGTACTAATCCCGATGAAAAAAGTTTTTGTCTAATCATATATAATTATGCATAATCATCTATATATGATTGGATCCAAAAATTGGCCAGGTCTAATTATATATAATCAGATCTGTTTATACATGATCATGCATGAATGAATATAGTCATTTTTAGAATCTCATTTCGAATACCTTTAAATTATTAATTAAGTAATTTAATTAGGATTTATTGTTTTCATCAATATAAATATTGATTAAATTTAAATAAAAAAAAAAAATTACTATTCGTTGACCACCACTTTACTACGAGGTCACCCATCCAATCAATGACCTACGCCGATGCTGCTTAACTTTGGTGATCGCTGGATTGTAGTCTGATCCTCTAGTCTGTTATGAACTTACAATAAAGGAAAGTTTATGGCATTACTTGACTCAAATAATCAAGTCAATACATCATACGTAAATAATGCACCTAATAATGAATTCGATTTTGTACATAAATGACAATAGAATTCATTAGATACATATAATCAAATCTATTTATCTATAAACTTATAAATATTCGTATATAAATCGATATCGATTAATACTTTTAAATTGCTGCCGAAACCTTTGAACATTTTTTAAGTATTGGGGATTTAAGTTTATTTGATAGTTGACAAAATAAAAATTTAATAACATTTATATTAAAAAATTGTCATATTATGGAATATATATATATATATATATATATATATATATATATATATATATATATATATATATATATATATAACTACATATAACTTTATATCAGTCATGTCTGATCAGATCCAATCATATATAAACTTATGCACGACCATACATGAATTTATATTAGCCATGTCTGATCAGATCTAATTATATATGGATTTGTATCAGTCATGTCTAATCAGATCTAATTATGTATAGACTTATATATAATTAGATCTGATCATATATAGACTTATATATGGTTATATATGGAGTTATACCAGCCAAGTATGAACGTATCTAATTATATATAGACTCATATACAATCAGATCTGATCAGATCTAATTATATATAGACTTATATATAATTAGATCTGATCATATATAGACTTATATATGGGCTAATAACAGCCAGGTATGATCAGATCTAATTATGCATGGGGTCATATATAATTATATATGACCCCATATATAATCATGCATGATTATATATAACTTCATATATGATTATATATAATCATATATGATTATATATATGAACATATATAATCATATATAATTAGACAAAAACTTTTTTCATCGGGATGAAATAAAATCGATTGTGGACAAGTACAAAGTTCCAGGCAAAGAGTAGTAGAATCTCTACTATCGCCCTTATGTCGCTCACCCATTAAAAAGTGCTTTAAAAGGCAATTAAAAGCGGTATAATTGGGTACTAACGAAGTACAATTGATTAATCACGAGTACAAAGTTCCGCACGCATAGCAGTAGAATGTTCTCTATGGTCCTTATGGCGTTTACATATAAGAATGTACTTTAAATGACAATGAAAAGTAGTACAATTGGGTACTAATACAGTACAATTGATTGTTGACAAGTACAGAGTTCCAAACAAATAGTAGTAGAATCTTTGCTATGACCCTTATTTTGCTTACCTATTAAAACGTGCTTTGGAAGGCAATTGAAAGTGGTACAAATGGGTACTAACGGAGTTGTAACGGGGTAAAATTTAATTTATCATCAATGAAAATCGTGATTTTCCACGGCTGGTCAGTTACCCAAGTCTTAAACCCTAATGAGTACCCGTTAGAGTTTTTCGACTTGTCGCCGGGTGCGATAATTGAAGAAGCTCGGACTTCTGTCCCAAAATTAATTAAGTTGGGAGGCCATTTTTTGGAAGTTGCCGAAAATGGCCGAGCTGAAAATATATAATCACAGGACAGCAGCAAAATCGAGGAGATTCGGTCGAGCCAACAAGCCTAACGGATGTCCATCTGCCGTGAGCCTTATCCAGAAGACCGGAAACCAAGGAAGACCAAAGGAAGCTATATAGACGCCCATGGTATCATCCAGTGAACAAGTGCGAAGTGAGTGTTAATATTGTAGTGCTGTGCGTAAATTGATTCTCGGCAGGTAGGCCAGAATTATTAAATTAATTAACATCGAGAATAAAGTTATCAGAAGTATTGATAACGCAGCGTCTTCGATAGCATAAATTCTCGGCGGGGGAAGCCAGAATATATTAATCATTAATTATAAATTAAGGAGTCAAATTTCTTGGCAGGAGGCCAGAAATTATAATAGTTATGTAGTCATTGTTATATAATAAATTAATCGATATTTAATAAGATAAAATTTACAAGACTGAAAATCAAGTGCTGTGAAAAGAGTGATAAAAATTTTTGAGAGTAAAATATTGGTGTCAGTAAATTAGTAAAATTGTTAAAAAAAATTAAAATTGAAGGCGAATAAGAAGGACACGAAATAGAAAGAGACAGCAATAGATGCGCGAAGTAGAGAGAGATAGCGTCGGTCGTTGGCGTCAGTAAATTCAATCACTTGATAAAATTTTAATACTAGAAAATTTAGAAAGTAAAGTCGAGTCTTGTCTAATTGTAATTCGAAGAAAATTGAGAAGTAAAATTTGTGAGTCATAAAATTTATAATATTGAAAATTGAAAAATTAGAATTTTGAAATAAAAGTATGTGTATCTGTGAGTTAAGTCCAGTAGACAGTAAACTGATTAATTAAAACATGTGTGTGTGTGAGGAATAAAATAATTCCGGGAGGATTAAAATTTTAATGAAGATCCAGGGGATCTGGCAAGTTGCCAATTTTATTTTAAATTATTTACAAAAGTCCAGGGGACGCAGTCAATATTCATGATCCAGGGGATGAGGCTGGTGGCCATTATGAGTAAAGTCCAGGGGACTCAATTTCATGAAGGATCCAGGGGATCAGGCCGGGGGCCCGTAGTATAGTCCAGGGGACTAGGTTATTATTATAAAGTCCAGGGGACACATTTATTTATGATCCAGGGGATCAGGCCAGTGGCCAGTTTTTATTAATAAAGTCCAGGGGACACATTTATTCATGAGCCAGGTGATCAGGTCAGTGGCCAGTTTTATTAATAATTCCAGGGGAATAATTTTGTGAATAAATAAATTTGATATAGTCCAGGGGACCTAAGATTGTGAGAAATAAAAGTTAAGAGTAAGAATTTTGTACGATAAATAAATTATAGTGAAGTAAAATCCTGGTGGGTAAAATTGCTATGTGATAAATAAAATTGGTTAATTATATTAGTTAATTATTGTGTTATAAATTTAATTCCTCATCCTTCCTCACTCTTGTAAAATTCAACGATCCTGATTTTTCTAAAATTAACACCTCCGGTTCTGGAAGGCCGAGTCTTATCTTCCAGTGGCGCCCTTATTAAGATCTATTTATTAAGGGGCCAAATTTAGCAAGATTGAAAAATACCCTGTTACAGAGTACAATTGATTGTTGACAAGTACAAAGTTCCAGTCGAATAGTAGTAGAATCTTTAATATGGACCTCATGTCATTCACATAGTTAAACGTACTTTTATTCGCAATTAAGAGTGGTACAATTGAGTACTAACGGAGTGCAATTGATTGTTGACAAGTACAAAGTTCCGAACGAATAGCAATAGAATGTTCTCTATGGCCCTTATGGCATTTACATATAAGAACTTGCTTTAGAAGACAATTAAAAGTGGTACAAATGGGTACTAACGGAGTACAATTGAGTAATGACAAGTACAAGGTTCCGGACGAATAGCAGTAGAATTTTCACTATGGCCCTTATGGCAATTACGTCTGAAAACGTGCTTTAAATGGCAATTAGAAGTGGTACAATTAGGTACTAATGAAGTACAATTGATTGTTGACAAGTACAAAGTTCCAAACAAATAGTACTAGAATCTTTACTATGGCCCTTATGTCACTCACCTATTAAAACGTGCTTTGAAAGGCAATTAAAAGTGGTACAATTGGGTACTAATGAAGTACAATTGAGTAATGACAAGTACAAGGTTCCGGACGAATAGCAGTAGAATTTTTACTATGGCCCTTATGGCAATTACGTCTGAGAACGTGCTTTAAATGGCAATTAGAAGTGGTACAATCGGGTACTAATGAAGTACAATTGATTGTTGACAAGTACACAGTTTCAAACAAATAGTACTAGAATCTTTACTATGGCCCTTATGTCGCTTACCTATTAAAACTTGCTTTGAAGGGCAATTGAGAGTGCTACAATTGGGTACTAACGGAGTACGACTGATTTCCCGCAAGTACAAATTTCCAGAAGAATAGCAGTAGACTTTTCATTATGGCCCTTATGGCATTTACGTATGAGGACGCGATGTAAATGGCAATTAGAAATGGCACAATTGGGTGCAAACGGAGTGCAATTGATTGTTGACAAGTACAAAGTTCCGGACAAATAGCAGTAGAATTTTCACTATGGTCCTTATGTCATTCACCTATTAAAACGTGCTTTAAAGGGCAATTATAAGTGGTACAATTGGGTACTAACGGAGTACAATTGATTGTTGACAAGTACACAGTTTCAAACAAATAGTACTAGAATCTTTACTATGGCCCTTATGTCGCTTACCTATTAAAACTTGCTTTGAAGGGCAATTGAGAGTGCTACAATTGGGTACTAACGGAGTACGACTGATTTCCCGCAAGTACAAATTTCCAGAAGAATAGCAGTAGACTTTTCATTATGGCCCTTATGGCATTTACGTATGAGGACGCGATGTAAATGGCAATTAGAAATGGCACAATTGGGTGCAAACGGAGTGCAATTGATTGTTGACAAGTACAAAGTTCCGGACAAATAGCAGTAGAATTTTCACTATGGTCCTTATGTCATTCACCTATTAAAACGTGCTTTAAAGGGCAATTATAAGTGGTACAATTGGGTACTAACGGAGTACAATTGATTGTTGACAAGTACACAGTTTCAAACAAATAGTACTAGAATCTTTACTATGGCCCTTATGTCGCTTACCTATTAAAACTTGCTTTGAAGGGCAATTGAGAGTGCTACAATTGGGTACTAACGGAGTACGACTGATTTCCCGCAAGTACAAATTTCCAGAAGAATAGCAGTAGACTTTTCATTATGGCCCTTATGGCATTTACGTATGAGGACGCGATGTAAATGGCAATTAGAAATGGCACAATTGGGTGCAAACGGAGTGCAATTGATTGTTGACAAGTACAAAGTTCCGGACAAATAGCAGTAGAATTTTCACTATGGTCCTTATGTCATTCACCTATTAAAACGTGCTTTAAAGGGCAATTATAAGTGGTACAATTGGGTTCTAACAGAGTAGAATTGATTGGTGGCGAGTACAAAGTTTCAGTCGAATCACAATAGAATATTTATAGTTACCCTTGTGTTATTTGCTTTTTAAAACGGGATCCCGTTAGCATTTACGACTGGTACAATTGAGTACTAACAAAGTATAATGGATTGCTGCAAATTTTTAGTGACCTAGATGGAATGCGAGAAAATCCCTTCAGCAGCCCTTAGACTTTCTCAATAATTGTAATTTTATGATAACATTGAGAGCGGTACAATCGAGTACAAATACTAATCAATGATTGTAAACGATCGTTTTTCAAAAAAAATGTTTTTTTTTTTTAGCCCTTTTAAGGGCTCACTGTATCTCAATAGTCATTATGGTACAAACGGAAATATAGGTGGTACGATTTGGTACCTATGTAGTACAATCGATCCCAAGAATTTTTGGTCAAAAATTTACGTGTCAATTGCCAGGTTCACAGAGCTCTTCTCAAGCTCTAACAAGTCGCCTGTTATGCTAAAGTTTGAAAATTTAAGAATCGAGAATTGTTAATGAAGCGGTTCTTAAAATTTAATCCCTGATTATGTTCAATAAAAAAAGTGTATTCAGGCAGAAATCAATGCCAGGGATTCAAATCAAGATTTTAATGAGTTTTGACTCATTTGAGAAACAATCGAACATGAAATATCCGAGAAAAATATTGAAAACTACGCTTTATCGATTTCATTGTTGGTACTATGATTTAAACTAAAAAGCAAGTTCGATGACATTATGTGTCGAAAGTAACCATATAAAGGATGAGTTGGTATGACTTCAGACACATTTTAGTAGATTATATTATGATTTATCCGGGAAAAATAACATAAAATGTTATTTTTTTAACTTTTCAACGCCGATATCTTTCGAACTAATTAATCGATTTTGACGTTTGAGGTGGCAATCGGCGCGTTTTATTAAATTCTAGAGCTGATTAGAATTTGAAATCGATCGCGTCAGTCGTTTCAAAAATATTTAGAAAAAACCGTTTTTCACCATTTCTTTCTCCCGCGATAACTCTCGAACGAATCATCCGATTTTGATGTTTGAGGTGGCAATCGACGCGTTTTTTTGAGTACTAGAGCTGATTAGATTTTGAAGTCGATTGTATAAGTCGTTTCTGAGAAATCAATAAAAAACTAAAAAAAAAAATTTTTTTTTTTTCGTAATTTGCAGATATTTTCGAGTCTATTCGATCAAATGATCTGAAATTTTCAGGAAAGTTGATGGCCAACATGCTCTTTCACTCGCCACTTTAAACATCCAAATCGGTTCATTAGTTCAAAAGTTACAAAGAGTTTACATACACACACACACACACACACACATACATACATACACACACTCGGACATCATTCCGAAAATAGTCAGAAAATCTTCCTAGGACCTCAAAACGTCGACATCGAAACAGCGGGAAGTTTTGGGGCTGGCCCGCAGGGTCAACCGACAGACCGATTTTTTCCTATACAACAACAGTGATTTCCGCGGAGTTGCTGTGATCTACGGCATCACGCTGAACTCTCACGGTAAATCACCGTGATACTACCGTGTATCACCGTGATTTACGGTAGCATCACGGTGAAGGCTGCTGGTTAAAATCGCAAACATAAAAAGCGATTTGTTTCAATATATATACATATATATGCGTACACGCTTTATATTATACATATATTCAACAAATTCGATTTACAATTATTTAAAGATAATATTTTATGAAAATATCATACGGAGATGGTCTGTATGCGTTATTCATGCTGGGTATTTCCCAGAATAATAATAAAAATTTTTCTTAATATATTTGGAAAAATGCTTGAAGGGTGACGAAAACGTAACACTACTTTTTCAAAGTTCGTGAGCACTGCTATTTAAAAACTACATTACCGATTCATTTTAAACTTAGTACACACTTTCTACGTATAGAAAACCTCCCCTCAACATTGAGTTTTAGAATTTTTTTTACGTGAAGGGGGTTTCCTACACTCAAAATGACACAAGTTTTCATTAAAAAAAATGGTAGTTTTTATTGAAAATGACCACAAAAAATGAAAAAAAAACAAATTATTAGGGAACGTTGGGGGGAAGTTTAAATAATGCTTTGATTAAATTTCAACGTTTTTTTTTTTTCGAGATGATTTCCAGCTGAGATATATTGCTCACCGCAAATCATGTTTCCTTAAAGACGTTCTGAGAAAAGCTCTATCACCGACTTGTTTGCAGAGACTGTGACCTAATAAAATTACCTAATAATGTTGAATATAAACTTAATTATGTTCTAAATATTTTAATAAAGTGGCTTAATCCATACGCCAAAAAAAAAATTCATGAAAAAAGCATTTTTTTCACGATTTAGGCCGTACCCCCCCCCTTAACAATAAATATAATACTGTAGCATCATACAAATATTTCTTCTTCACTGATAAAAATTATCGGTAACGGTTACCGATTTCTTTTCGGTAGAGGTTACCGATTTTTTTTCGGTAACAGCCACCGATTTCTACTCAGTAATCTCTACTGATTTTAATCAGTAACCGCTACCGAAAAATCGATAATCTCTACTGATATTAAATTTACCGAAAAAACAGTTTTCGGGGCCTACATAGTTACTTACAAAATAGAAAAAACAAATTTGTTTCAATGTATTTTAATCGGGAAAGGGGACCCCCCCCGTGCGCCAGCTCAATTTTTGAGATATAGAGCAGAAATTTTAGGAGATTTTTTTTTTTTTTTATTAAAGTGACTATTAAGATGCATTTAATTAAAATAAAATCATTTTTTTTTGACACAGCCTAATGTATGTCCGTATGTAAATATCTGTAACTTTTGAACGTATGAACCGATTCTGATCGTTGTGGTGTCGTTCGATGCGTCTTGTTAATATCTATAAACTGTGAAGATCTGAGCTTAATCGATATGGTGCGTTCGGAGATATTCCAAAAATAAAATTTTTTAAAAAATGTTTATTTTTTTTTATAACTTTTAATTCACTGAATGAATTGATTCCAAAATCTAATCATCGCTAGAACTTTATACGCCGTTCCGAATGACATTTCAACGATCAGAATCGGTTCATCCGTTCAAAAGTTATAGATATTTACATATGGACGTGCATACACATCTACATACACTCAGACATAATCGTGAAATTAGTCAGAATAGCTTCTTAGAACCTCAAAACGTCAAGATCTGATGGAAATTCGGTTTTCGGAAATTGGACCGAAACCAATAACTTCCGAATATTTGAAAATTTTGAATTTTATTACTGGGAAGTTAAAAAAAAATTATAACCTATCATTATCCCATTACGAGACTAGGTTCAAAATTCGTGTTTTGGGGACTTATATTTTTGAAAATTTTTTCGAAACAATCAAAGGATACAAACAATCTTAAGATCGCTGTACCAAAAAACCATCAAATTCATAATGAATACTTTCTCGCATGAATTTTCTATACAATTCAACAGAAAACACGAATTTTGAAAAAAAAGACCCAAATCGGACAATTTTCCACTAAGTTATGGTCATTAAAAAAAAAAAAAATCCCCGAAATCTTAAAAAAAATCATATCTCCCGATTGGCTGGATGAAAAAATTTGAAAAATTCATAAAAAACCTTTTTCTAGGGGTATAAAAAAGTGACCCAATTCAAAAATAAACCCAACAGCCAAAGTAGAGATCCAAAATCGATTTGTAGGACGATTTGGCATGGAATGCCCCATATAATATCGTTGTCATCGCGTAGCTTCCCGATCCTTCAACGATGTCATGCATTATGTTAACTGAACCATTTTCACGCCCATGATAATGCCCTTTAATATTACAAGCACATTTTTTTTAATTCAGGTCATGCTAACGTCGTTTTCCTCGACGTCATTGTCATAGTTTTGTGTAGCACGCAATGACTTATCATCCTCAACTACAGACTTTTTTAAAACATCGTTCGATATTTTACAAATCCTACAAGGATAATGGACAGAGAAGGATTCAACAAATCCAAGAATCCCATTCTGCCCCAAATTATCTCCAAGAATTAAAGTACATTCAAATTATACCCGTATTGTTTCGCTGTCAATAGTTAAAGTTATTCCTTTATTTCCTGATATCTATATTTTATAAATTAATTTGTTAAAGACCCATTTGTTACCGAAGATTTTGCGGTCGTTGCCATAAAAAAGAGTGGTCAAAAGAATACAATCTAGCCTTGAAACCGAACGAGGCGGTAAACATGGCAGTGCTGCATATGAGATTCCAATTTTATTTCGGCAGCATGACTACCGAGTGGATTTTTTGTTTCAAGTTCATCGTGAAAAATATTTATAGGTAAATATAATTTATCTGCATGTGATTCAGATCGTTTTTCCCACAAAGAATCTTGAATTATGTTCAAAATGATTTTTCTTTCCTGGTGTAAAAACATCATATATTCTTTTATTTGGAGAAAAATACTCGAAATTTCCAAAAAACGAGTTAATTTCGATTATAGTGAAATATGGACTGCATGAACATCTTCGTTTTCAGTAACTATTTGATGTTCTTTAACTTCTTCGGCTTGAGCTTGACCAATAACAAAGTTCTCAGGTTCGATGTAACATCCTTTTCTTTTGTACAGCTCAAATCTCAGATTTTCTGTTGCAACAGAAACGAATAATGTTTTACTATTGTATAAAATCCCGCGAAAAAATTTTCTGATCAAGCCTTATATGACCTGATATGGCCATATTAAAAAATTTGATATATTCATATCTGACCTAATATGATCTGATATGCCCATATATAATTTTTAATATATTCTGATATAGTCTGATATAAAAATTGGCCATATCAAGCCATATCAACTTGATATGTCCATATCAACTTGATATGTCTTGATCTGACTTGATATGCTTGTATATAATTTTTTTTATATGTCTTGATATGACCTGATATAACTTGATAAGGGTATATATATTTTAATATGCTTGTCAAAAAAATCTTGATCAGGTTTGATATGGCTTGATATGCCCTGATATGGGCACGTATACTAGTTTTTTCGAGTTTTCCGTATACATACGTTTGGTAAAATAATTTAGAAATGACCAAATAACGTAACATTGTTCGGAATAACCGATTTTATAATGATTCATAAAATCTTATGAAGTCTGTTAAATATTTTAATTTACCACATTTATAAATTGTATAAAGTGCACAAACTTTGTTGAAAAATTTTTCCAATAAGCTAACGAGATCAATTTTTAAATCTCTGAGAGAATTTCAAATTTTCGTAATGAATTTAAATATAAAAAATTGAGATTTTAAATTGAAAAAAGTTTAATTATTATTAAATTTTTATGTATACTTTTTTAAAAATTATAAGCTTAAAAATCTTGAACTTTTTTTTTTCTTTTACCAAAAGAAGTAGTTCTTGCCCCGTTACTGGTGGGTATACCGTTAATGGTCTCGTTACTCTATAAACAATAACAATTGAATATAATACAAGTAACCAAATCAATCATTTATCTGATGTCTTTAATTTCCTTAGTTTCAATTTTATCCAAATAGATATAATCAACCTTACATTTCAAGTTCATGATTTGGCAGAGTGGTTAATAGATCAGACTTTGAATCAGAAGTACTCGGGTTCGAACCCATGACCTGGATGGATTTTTTTTCTTTTTTTTTTTTTTTTTTTTTTTTCATGACAATTATTGCATATACAACTTGACAAAGTTATACACAATTTTATATAATTATCTATAAATTTAGTTCCCGAGATAACAATGTTAATCTCACTATATATAGTCTGATATGTCCATATCAGAACATATCAAATCTTATCTGTACATATATTTTCTGATATGGCCAATTTCCATATCAGGCCTGATATGAACCGCCGAAATCAAGCCATATCAGGCCATATCAGAAAATTTTTTCACGGGTCAGTTATTATCATAGGTTGTCGAGTCTTTATTCGCGATAATTTTTCGCGCTGGCAAACGTCACAGTTCTGTATAAATTTATGTATGTCTTCTTTCATTCCAGGCCAATAGTAACGTTCACGAATTCTTCAAAATGTTTTTACTACGCCTTTATGACCTCCGATTAAGCTGGAGTGATACTCGGTAATTATGGGTAATTTTTGGTCTTCTGTTGGGCATATTATTTTACCTTTGGTAAGTGTCAGATTTAGGGGGCAGAATTTAAATATCTTAGTCAAATAAAGTTCTATTCCCTCCCCAATTTCGTCGCCATTTTCAGCTATTCTTAGAGTTAGAATTTTGTATTTTTCTAGCGCGCCTCTTAGTCTATACAGGGCATCCGATATCATTTCAGGAGTAGTTTTATCAAAGTGATGGGGCTTAAAGAATACTGTGAAAACCCGACTTTTCCCATACTGGGTTACGAACACTTGTCCTACTTTAGGTTTATTTATCTTAAATTCTGACTCGGAGATATAATTTAATGCTTGTAATAATTTGGGTACTGGCTGAGTGAATTTACAATCAGCTGCGAGAAAGTGAGCTATATTATCTTTAACGTAAGTGAGACCGTCTCGACTATGAGAGATTTTTAAAAGAGGTAATCCTACGGATTCGGAATCGATTGTATTTTCCAATTCCGGACCAATAGGCTTTCTGTCTACTTCGGATAACTCTGGTTCCGTTTCGAAGGCTTTAGTTATTGGTTGAGCTGTAACTGCTTTGGGAACCGGATAACTAGGATTGGGTTTCAGAGAAACCGTCGTTTCTACATTTTGTTTTTCGTTCAAAGAAACCGCCGTTTCTACATTTTGATTTCCGTTCGAAGAAACCGCTGTTTCTACATTTTGATTTTTATCGATTACTGGATTTTCGATTTCGCTTGGTGTATTCTGTGTTGGTGAAGTTGAGATACGACTCTCATCAGGTCGTCCCGCTAGATTCTCTGGGGTTATATCTAAATCAAAATTTATTGGAGATCGCGTCGAAAAGTAGATACTTTCTCCCGCTGGAGTTTTTAATAATTTGTAAGCCCCTGCGTCCCAGTACATTCCGTCAAAAGATGACATAAGTTGTCGGTTGATAGAAGGTGTTACTTCACCGAAAGATGGCATAGTTACTTGTCTGCGACTTTCATCTATCGCTTCGTCAATAGAATCAACTCGGATTCTTCTTCACATTCATCCGACTCCTCGATTTCCTCATTGTCTGCATCTGCGGCAGACTCTTCTCTATATTCTTTTTCGGAATCTTCATTTCCCGCGCCTTGTAAGGTACGATCAAAACGGTGAAAAGATCTTCTAACTTCTTTCACGAAGTTTTCTCTGGCTTCAGCTTCCTCTCGCTCTTGTTCTTCTCGTAACTGCGCTGCAGCTTGCTCCTGTTCTTCTCTTCTCCGCATAATCTCGTCAAATTTATTAAAGCTTTCTTGTAGATTACCCGATTCTACTGTCTTAGGACTCGAATCTTCATCCACTGGTTGCGCGTTAATATCTTCTGCTAACTGAGGGTTCTCGGGTTCAGTTCCATCAGTTTCGGTAAAATTTGGCTCTATTTCTACCACGGAGGGTATTTCCTTGGGAAATGCTCTAGGTGGTGAACTTGTTACATTTGATAGTTGTGGATTGGACTTGCTGATGTTTTCGTCCGCTGACGAAAGCTGAGAAGTTTCTAATTCCTTATAATTGGGTCTTTTATAGAGGTGATCGGTTGATCTTGACTCGACCACTCTTTGTCGCAATCTGGAGGCTATTGTGTCTCTAGGCGCCAGGAAAACAGGTTTCGCTTTTCCCGGAGGATTTGGTTTATCAGTTTTCCTGGGTCTACTTGGCCCCCTTTTCGTCGGTACTTCCTGAGGGTTGTCGATTGGACACATGCTGACTTGAGTTGTAGAAACAGGTTCCATCAAAAGGGTTGAAGGATTGTTTGATAAAGTATCGGCTAGTTGATCACCTACCTTCCGTTTAAGGACAACTTTAAACTTATACCCGTTTAGTAAAGATTTCCATTTGACCTGTCTATCAGTTAAATGGACTCCGTCTTTCAGCCATGATATGCAACCTTCATTTGTTTGTACAATAAATTCACGAGCGTGTAAATAAGGTCTAAATTGTTTAATGGCAAATACGAGTGCCAAGCATTCACGTTCTTGTTTAGTATATCTAGTTTCCGCGTCTATTAATGTACGCGACCCATAAGCGATGGGTAAAAATTATTCGATTCTTTCAGTGTTATTTGATTCCGACTCTATTTCAAATTCTTGACCTAAAATACAACCTAATCCTACCTCCGAAGCATCAACTATCAAAACAAATGCTTTGTCTGGATCAGGATAGAGCAACAGTGTTTGCTCGCAAATTGCATCTTTTATATCGTCAAAAGCTGCTTGTGCTTCGCTAGACCATTGAAAAATTTTGTTTTTCTTCGTAAGTTCAGTTAAAGGTTTAGTTCTTTCCGCGAAGTTAGCGATGAATCTACGCAAATAATTAGCCAACCCTAAAAATTTTCTCATTTGAGTGTGGTTAGTAGGCTGGGAAGCGGCTTTTAAAGCTGAAACTTTAGCTGGATCGGGCTTGATCTCTTGAGGACTGATTATATGCCCAAGAAAAGTCACTTCTTTATAGAAAAACTTACATTTTTCGGGTTGTAACGTTAAATTTGCTTCTCTAAGTTTTTGTAAAAATTTTCTTAATCGGTTGTTGTGTTCTGTCAGGTTTCTAGCAGGGATCAAAAAATCATCTATCAAATTCTCCAATTCCCCAGCATTTCTCATGTCTTCTGTTTCGTCGTCTACCATTCTCTGAAAAGTTGGTGGTGCTACGCTAAGACCAAAGGGCATTCTGACAAATTCGTAATGTCCCTCGGGTGTAGAGAACGCTGTTTTTCCTCGATCTTCAGGAGCCATGGGAACTTGATGGAAACCGCGAGTTAAATCCATGACGCTGAACATTGTTGCTCCGCTTAATCTGAGCAACATATCGTTGATGTTGGGTAGAGGGTACGAATCGCCGACCGTCTTTTTATTAAGGGCTCGGAAATCTATAACCATTCTCCATCGTTTGCGTCCTTGCGCATCCGCTTTCTTAGGAACGATCCATAATGGAGCGTTATATGGAGATCTGGATCTCTGGATAAAATTGGTTTCGATTAACTCCTTCACTTGACGTTTAGCTTCGTCTTGATGTTCTTTGGGTAACCGAAACTGTTTTATTTTTACCGGCTTATCGTCCGTTAGTGGAATTCTACAAAATGTAGTTTTTGATAGGCCTAGCTCATCGCCCGGAAGGAAAAATCTATCGTGGAAATCCCGGACTAACTCGAAAATATGTTGTGTTTGTTCTGATGTTAAATTATTTGTAGGAATTCTTTTCAAAATTTCTTCAATACGATCTGCTGTTTCTAGATGAGAGTCTAATTCCTCAGGAGATTCGCTATCGCTTTCTCCTGGTATATGATGTTTATTTACTTCGTATTCTTCGACAGGGATTGGTTGCATTTCAAACTCAGCTCTGCATTCATTAAAATTAGTTATCATTACGATAGCTCGATCGTTTTTGATTTTAACCGCGGCGTCCCCTAAGATGACTCCCGGAAAAGGCTGGACTTGAGGTAGGTACCCCTCATCTAAGGAACTCGCTTGAACAGCGATCGAATAGCAGGTGCTGGTTCTTGGTGGTAACGAGAACCACTGTTCCCTACCCCCGTTAACGAAAGGTATATTTCGTGTAGGTATATCTGTTAATGTCAACGATTGTTTATTATACGATAAATCTGCTTCTTCTTCCTTCAAAATATCATTACCGATTATACCCATACCGGCGATAGGAAAATCGTCTACTACAATGTGAAATTCAAATTCTTTAAAAAGAGATTCGGATTCGAAAATTTTTAACAAAACTACTCCTAAGGTTCTTATAATTCTAGTACCTATTCCACTTAATTCTAATATTCTACTAGTATCTATTAAAACATATGGCTTAAGAGCTTTTAGTTTTATCAGGCTAACATCTCCGCCTGTATCAATTAAAAATTTTTGTTGATTTCCATGCAAATCGCTACATGATGTCTTAATAACAGGGCCCGAATCCAGGTTCAATATAACCTTATGGTTTTGTGTATTGTATACAATAGGAATAGGGCGTACAGGCCTGTTTCCTAGAACCATAGTGTTAGTAAAGAACGAGATGATAGCTTTGTTATTACTAAAGAAGTCATTGCCAATGACAGCGTCGTATTGGTTAATGGGAACCGCTGTTATGTAAAAGTCAATATCTAGATCCCAGATTTTAAATGTTGTTATGCCGATTATAGGAACCGACTCTGGAGTAATCCCGTTTACTGATTTTGAAATCTCTTGAACGTCTACTTCTTCTTTCAATGTAAATAAGTTAATGAAGTTATGAGAGGACCCTGTATCGAGCAAAACCGATACTGGTCTATTAAAATAATCTTTATTATTTAAAATGACCACCGGACCATTTCCTATTGCTCTGGAAAAGGTTTTGCATTGAACTTCTTCTGCAAATCTGCGGCACGGGTCGGGCTTTGCATGATCCGTCTCTGAGGGGGTGGGGTAGTTTGGTTGCCCGACTTCCCCCCCCATGCGTCGAGCACCATTGGAGTTTAAATTACTGCCTTTTAAAGTTTCCATCTGTTGCAGCAATTCTTCGTATTTTTTCCGGTAAAACTCTAATTCGTTGTTCTTGTTGTCTGTCCCTTGAATCGGTACTTTCTCTTGAAATTGCACGTGTTTCGCGATACGATAACCCTCTGGCCTTGCCATTGGGTCCTCTAAATTAGTAAAATTAGATGTTGACAGCTCGCTTTTGAAAAGATTGATTCTCTGATCAGGGCTAGGAGAATAAGCAAATGACTCGGCCTCTTTATTAGGCTCAGGCCCGTAACCGGGGGTTATAGCATTATTATACTCCCGACGATTTCTAAATTGGTTTCTGTAGTCATCATATTCCCGAGATAATTTAGAAGCTTCCCACGCATCACCTCGAGAGTTGTCGCCGTCATATCTCCGCGTTCGATTTGGGTTGTTGGCGTTATCGCCAGTAAGTTTGAGTGTTTCCTTAATTTCTTCAAACAGAGTATTTAAGGTAGTCTTTTCGTCTTTAAACTGATTAACGAAAGCGATTTTTAATTGCTTCGGCAAGTTTTC
This sequence comes from Microplitis manilae, assembly GCA_030273425.1. NCBI lineage: Eukaryota > Metazoa > Arthropoda > Insecta > Hymenoptera > Braconidae > Microplitis > Microplitis manilae. The sequence goes on along the minus strand of CP092725.1, from coordinate 15,819,593 downwards.
ATAGAGAATGTCTTTAGCATCGACGCAAGCCGAAATATAAGCTGCGGGTCCGCTTGGTTCCTTACCTTTGATCGCCTCCAAACTAGATAAGATGTCTTTTAAACGGTAATAAAAATCCTCAATAGATTCCTCGCGATCCCGTTGGCTACGCGCTAGCTTCCTCCTTAAATATCTAATAGGATTAAGAGGTCTAAATTCTTTTCTGAGGAGTTCTAAAACTTGGTCTACGGTAGTCAGATCTTTTGCTCCCACGTAACGTCTCGCTCGCCCCGTTATTCTATTTAAAAGGTGGCCCACGTATAGTTCCTGATTATTTTTGGGCACTAGATGAAGTTGTCGTGTAACCGCCCGGTCAAATTTTTCATATGTTACGTCGCCATCACCGGAGAAAATGGGGACCGTAGCAGCAAAATCTTTTGCAGGTGCATAAAAACGATCGATGGGATCCATGTTGACTGTAAGGTTCGCATTGTTAAGTGTATTATTCAGGGTATTATTCGCGGCGTTAGTCGCAGCGTTATTCGCAATGGCGGCGGCTGCCAGTTCTTCTCTTTGACGTTCAAGTTCACGCCTTTGACGCTCTATCTCCGCTTTTAAACGATTAATCTCTGTCTCAGGCATGTTTATTTATAATTAAAACTAAACTTAACTATTTATTCTTAATAACCCCTTTTAAATAATTAGAGTCAACAAAATAATCACTTTTGTTCTCAATTGGAGAAAAGAGTTAATAACTCAGAAGTGATATTTTGATGCGTAGCTACAACTATACATATACGTACTATATACCCATAAATATTTTCTTTTATATTTACTTGTTTATTTTTTTCTTTTTGTATTTTTATTCCTAATTAAACCTTAAAATTCCTATGTTTATAGTAAATAATCAATTAACTGCTATTAAAAGTATTTGTCAAACTAAAGATAGTTTCTTAGATGTTTGAGTAAAAATTAAAATAATACTTTCTTCTAATTTCTAGTAAATATTTGATTTTATTTTATTCAATATTCAAAATAATATTAAGCATGAATTTAGGATATACGTTTTCTTTGGAAGAAAAGGTATAGCAGTTCGGCCTGAGTTTTATGACCTTAGGTACCTGGGTCGGTCAAAGGAAATCTTTGACGTCATGAGGCCCCAGTGTTTATTTGCTTGCTTGTGAAACTAAATTATTCTTAAAAATATTACTCTCTAGTAAAACTATTTCTCAAATGGAAAAAAAAAATTTGTACAATTGAAAGAAAATAAAATTTTATTTTAAGTGTATTTCTATAGTCTACGAATTTCCTTTATTAGGGTTTATAAATTTTTTTTTTTTCTTTTTTTTTTTCAAATAATGCAAGAAAGAAAGAGGAAACAGAATTTACTTATGTTGTAAAATTTTATATTTTTCAGCTTGAGCTTATTTTAAAAAGTTTTTTTTTTTTTTTTTATTGCAGGAAATGTAAAAATAATTTTTTTCCTTTTTCCTTCTTATATTTATTTTTTTTTTTTATTTATTATTCCTTTAAAAGAAATGTCCTATAATAAAACATAAAACGTTTCAAAACTCAACGCTACGTATTGTCCTCAGCAAAACACGTGTTTTCTTTTAAGCTAGGACCGTAATATTTGGCTATACTGTATATAAAAATTAAGGAATCCTTTGTACAACTCAAGTACCGGAGGTCATAAAATCGAGCCTATGCCGGCTATCTTATTCTAGCTGCACAAATGTGTTTTAAATGTGTTTTCACGTTTCAAAACCAATAAAAAAAAAAAAAATATATTTTATTTTTTTAAAATAAATATTTCTAGGAACGAAAATATCCAAAATATAAAAGTGAAAGTTATTCCCACGAAAATAAATACGTTAAGCTGATTATACAAATAATTCTTCGCTCTCTTTTCCCATTAAACAAAAAGTTTAAATATTGAATTTCAATACTAGGCTACAATAAACGAAAATGTTCACACGGCTCCAACTGCCGAGTAGACATAAACATAAGATAAATTATTTTATTTATTAACTGGCTGACGCGCGTAAGATGATATATATGAAAATAATTTATAGTTATTTAATATTATTATTTTTCTCTTCTTAGATTATTATTGTATCATATTATGATTTTTTTGTTTAAATAAATTTCTACTCTCAGAATTTTGAGTCATCGAAATACGATACTTCCTGCGATAAGACTACAATAGCTTTTGAATAATTATTTAATTGCTTAAATATATTTTTATATATGTGTATACATTTACTTATTTTGAATTTTTATTTATTATTATACTAAACCGAGGAAGAGGAAACAAAATTATTTATGTGTTGAATAAATTTTCAAAAATTTGTTCGTCTAAAAATATACGAAAATTAGTGTTGAGGAGAGTAAAATATTACTCTCGGTAATGCATCGCTGTTATTGTAAAATTTTTATTATTCTCTTTGATATTTTTAAAAACAAAACTACCGCGAAAACTAGATGAATTAAAACAAATTCCCCGTTACTTAACGTTAAATAGCTACCTTGCTGCAAAATCAGATTTTTTTTTGCTTTCAACGAAAATTTTCTTTCCCTTTAAAAAAATTTTTTTTTTTTTTTTTTATCTTTATCGCTTTTTATACCGCTTTTGGGAAAATATGGGAATCTATACATATCTATATATATGTAACTATATGTTAGTATAAGTAATTTATGATCAGTCTCAATCACATGCACAATTTAAATAAAATACTAAAATATGAATATAAATTAACAATGGGGTTGAAACTTTGAAAGTATTTTTAATATTCTGTGTGCTTCTTTTATGGAAATTTTTACCTCCACTATGTTCCTATGATGGAATATAATTGATTCCTCACTTTTGCAGGAAATAGATTCAATAATAAATCTGTAGTAGAGCAAAAACACCATAAAACAATACTTTATCTACCTTCATACGGATCCAAAAATTTAGAGATAGAAAATAAATAGAATACCATTTACTTTCTTTATTGCATATGAACAAAAGTGTTACTTAAGTAACTCAAAAATTATTTCCGGTAACCATAAAATATCAAAGTTTCAAATAAATATATGCATTTATTATTGTAACTTAAATCTATTCTTAAGAGGAAAGGAAGATGCAATAAACATTTCTACACCTTAAAATTTTACGATAGAGAGATGACAATAAATCTATGAAAATGAACCCTTGATTTCAAGTGACCGATCCTTTGTAGTAATAAAACAATAAAATCTAACGAAAATGTTCGTATAAGAATTAAAAAATAAAATTCCTTTATTTTTCTTGACGAAAATAGAGATAAAACTCTTTAAAGAAATATATTTTTAATTTTGAACTGTAACAGGGCAAGTTATAGCTAATAGAGAATAAATAAATTTGAATTTGAATTTCGTTTCCCGCCGATAACCGGCCGATGACCTCGTAAGTTGCGAGTTAGTGTTGCGACTAGTCACCGGGTGTCGCATGGATCACTACGGCCCGTTCGTCATTTCCTAGTCTAAGATAGTGGGAATAGGTTTCCGGAATAGTGAACGGGAGTGAAAGAATATAATGGACTGCGGAACGTGAAAAATGAGGAGAGTTGCCCAGACGGCGGAACTGACCGGACGCAAAATAATTCAGGTAAATATATAAGTCCGTTCACGCTTCACGTGGAACGAGGCGATAATTAATTATTTAAATTAACTTGTAGATTTATTATAAGGCCTCAGGGCCGATAGTTACCACAATTAATAACTTAACCAAATTTTAATGCGTACTGATCATTGACAGATTTACAATTGCAAAGTTCCTTGGATTGAGAGGGTTAAGAGAGAGTGCGAGGAGAATTCAAGCCAAGAAGCCCAGCTATTTGGAGAAAAGTCGAACGACCAGATATCAGCAATTGATTCGAGAGTAGTTACTGCAGTTTTCTCAAGGTAGATTATAATTAATTAAGGCCTCTCATTATTAGAGGGCCGAATTAACTATAAATAAATCACTTAACGTCTTTCCGCGGGTTCTGTATATTAATAATTATAGTTCAAGGCCTGTCGGCCGGTTTATCCTCGCGTCTCGTATTCTCGAACTTTCTGTCATATCTTTTACCGCACAATCGCCATTTTTTGTAACTCTAAATTTATTATATTCAAGGCCTCTCGGCTGGAATAAGATAAATTTCCGCGTCAATTGTTCATAATTAAAATCAAATTAAATTCAATATTAATTATAAAAGTATTCCAGGCCTGTCGGCCGCTTTGAGTAATTTATCCGTGTCTTGAAAATCGTAAATTCAGGCCTCGCGACGCCATTGCACGGGCCGAACGTTCTAGTCAAATTTTAACGTAATTCTAGTCATAAAATCTAGTTAAAATAATTTTAAGAACTATTAAAATAATTATAATTGAATCGGTCGTAAAATCGGAATAAAAGATACTAGAAAATTACGGTAAAATTGTTATTGAGTAGAAATTAAGAACGGATTATTTTGCCAGCAAATTAAATTGAGTAATAAAATATGCAATGATTATAATTAAGAAATTTAGTATAAAAATACGTGTGGATAAAATGAACAAAGAAAATGTTGAATTGTGAATAAGAATTATTAGTGGAAAATTAATTAATTAATAATTAAATTAAACCAAAATTAATTAATTAATTAAAATAAAATGAATTAAATACATCAGTGAAAAGTAATAAGAATTAAAATTATTAGTGGAATTTTTATGTTGAGAAATTAAAGTCGAGTCAAGTAGTTTTAAGTAAAATTTAACTGTGTCTGTGATAAGTCCAGGGGACAAAATTTAGTTTTAAATAATACACATCCAGGGGATGTTTTTAAAGTTTTCCGTCCAGGGGACGAGGTTATTAGATTAAGGTTTACCGTCCAGGGGACGAGGTTATAGGTTAAGGTTAATGTCCAGGGGACTATTTTAAGGTTTTCCGTCCAGGGGACGAGGTTAATAATTGTGGGTGTGTGTGTGATACCGTCCAGGGGACGATGAATTTAGTTTGTCATAAGTAATACCGTCCAGGGGACGAGATAATCAGTTTGTCATAAGTAATACCGTCCAGGGGACGAGAAAATTAGTTTGTCATAAGATTTTTAGTTTGTCATAAGATTATTAGTTTGTCATAAGAAAATTATTATTGGTTAATTAAATAAAGCAAGGTGCTAAAAATTAATAAAATTTTGATCAGCATTATTTCAGTTATTTTTCCATTCCTCACCTCTCTCACAAAATATTACAAACGACTCTGAGAATTATATTAATTAAGTTTAATCAATTAAAAATAAAATCATACAACATCCGGTTCTGGAAGGCCGAGTCCATCTTCCAGTGGCGCCCTAATATTCGTCTATAATACTAGGTGCGACCAGACTTGGCAAGTGAACTCTCTGTCATAGAACATTTTCCAAAAATTTATTATAATTAAAAATTATTCTTCAAACAACTAAAATTTTCTCAAAATTTAGCAATTTAAAATTATTCCGTTTTATGACTCTAGTTTTGTATGAAACCAAAGAATAATATTCTAACGACCGAATCCCACCGCTGCCACCAGAAAATTCATTGTTATGTCCGACTAATATTTATTAAATTACTTTGGTTGCGTGGATTAGGCGTTCGGACTAACCAATGCAATTTTCGGGTCGAGTGTTTAGTTCAAGCCTTAATTTATTTAATTTTGGGATACGTTTCGATGTGAACTTTCTTTAGCTTCTTTATCTTTAATTAAACTAGAGATAGTTTTACGGTGGATGAATGTACGATTTTGATAGTCAATACATACAATTTAAAGTTAATAGCATCCTTATTTACTCTTAAGATTTTTGAGACTGATTAGGAAAATTGTTAAAATTGTAGAAAGAAAAGAGGTCAATTGTAACGGTCTTACCTTTGCACTGCTATGTAAATGTATGTATGTGTATAGTTTCTTTTCCTGGAGATGGTACCCACGTCGTAGAACCTTGGACTGATGCTAACCCACGATGACGACAATCTCCGGGTGAGGAATGAGGTGGTTTTTAATTACGTAGCTTATTTTATGAATAATATTAACACAGTTATCGTCACTTATGCTTTTCTTTATTTTTAAAGTTAAATTCAAAATGAATAATAAAGATTTCTTTAATTTTCTTTAGAGAAAATAGAGGTGATACTCTTTGAAGGAATATCTTTATTATTTTACTCATTAATTAATTATACTCGAAAATGTTTACAGAACTTTACACTGATTATTATTTTACACATAAATCTTTGAATTTTTAAGAATATAATTATTCCCACAAATTTATATTAGCACTTAACTTATCACTCACAACCGATAACGCTTTTATCTTTATTTCATGAATTTGTTTATGCTGATATTTCCTTTATTTTCCTGTTCAGGAAATAGAGCTAAAACTCTTTAAAGGAAGCTACTCTTAATTTTTATGTTAAACATTCGCTTAATTTCTTTCGATTATATTCTTTTCTGCGGTACGATTTAATATTTGTTTGATTTAAATGATACTGATACTCTGAGGTACATATATATATATATTTATATATGTATATATTAAGATATATATTCTTCACTGTTATATTATTGCTTTCGCGATGTGATTTACTAAAGATTTATTTTATTGATTTGTATTGAATTATAAAAGCGACGTGGTCGGTTTTATTTATTTTTATATATGTGAGATTTGAGGATACTGCTGTACCTAATAACTGACTCTTTGCTGAGGGTCACTCAGCTACAAACCGCAATGCAAACCGGTGCTCGGTAGAGTGATCTTGCACTTGAAAATTTTGAACGTCGCAACCATGGGGTCCGAGTTTAGGGGAAGGGGAAATTTTGAGTGAGTTGCATCTTGGGATGTCCCGTTGACGGAACTTAATTTGCGTCAATGCTAATTGTGCGCATTAGAGCAATCTTAACTGATGATAGGTGGGGACTTACGAATAAGAGAATGGGAGACGGAAAGAAGGAAATTGGTAAAATATGTTTTGTCACACTTCATTGAACCCATCCTTGTTTCTCTCAGGGAAAATGGAATAACTATTCCTAGGAAGTGTTCAACATGAATGACTGTAGGAGAAAAGCTTGCGAAGTCGGACATAACAATATTAAAAAATAAGCTTTCTTTTTTTATGCAACCTTATCGTAACGAAAAATCATTTTTTTATAATTTTCTGTTTATTTGTGCTTATAAAAAAAAATTTTTTGTTAAACTTTTATAACTTTCTGAAAAATATTTAAATATAATTTTAAAATAAATAAATTAATAACGAAATGAATAATGTAGTGTCTCAAAATTATTAAAAAATAGGTATATTTAAGGAAAAATCGAGTTGAATACTAATTTCATTCTAAACTCTAGTGTTGATTTTAAAATTATTAACTAATGAAGTAAATGAACATTACAAAAAAAAAAAAAACAAATCTCAATTTTCAATATTGTGTAAGCAAGTTGGAAAATTTTGTAAGTACCTATTTATACTTAATGAACTGAAGGTGAAAATTTATAGAATTTCTAAATATTTTTTATATAAAAACATGTTTAATTAATTGAAATTTCTATCTTAAATTAATTTTTTTTATTTGTTCTAATATTATTTTTAAAAATAATTAAAAAATTAGTAAGTCATAAGTTTTATTTATGTAACAAAAGATCAGCGCTCTTAGTTTTCTTCGTTATCGGCATTCAGAATAACCAAAGATTTTCTTTTTTATCGACATTCAGAATAACACAAACCAATGTTTTTTTTTTTTATTGACAATCTTTTTCATCCGTAAAAAACGGAGGAAAGATGTCTTTGAATAAAGTTGTCAGTGAGTAAACATAATATAGAGTAGAGCCGACTCAGAAAATTATGGAGTACAGTTGTACAGTCAGAACCAGTGATTCATACCGTCCATGGTTACAAGCGTACCAACTGACAAGTCTAGGCTGCGATAACTCCCTGCAGTAAATTTCTTGGTAACATAGTTATATGAAGGACAATTATGTTATAAGATAAATCTATGTTAAAACTTTTCTATGCAGAATATTTCTATTGCAGGACATCTCTATGGGGTGCGTCGCATTATTCCGAATCACCAAAATGCCGAATGACACTCTTACCATCAGAAAATGTGGTAAAGAAGTTCTCAAGTTAAACAATAGGTGGCTTAACATACCTTATTGCTGAAAGAAGCTCAATATTGTTTGACGAATTCAAAATGATTGCCATGTATACAAAAAAAAGGTTAGAGAATGGTTTGAATAATAGGCAAATATTAAATAGAGTTGAAAATTTTTCGAATGCTATAATAAACATATAAAACAAGATAAAAAATCTGGGCATCGGTTGGGCCTGTGGGCCAGCCCCGTAACTTCCCGCTGTTTTCGAGCTCTAAGATCTCGAAAACATTAGTATAAATACATTTTCGAGCTTGAAAATCCCTTAGTTTCACTTTTTTATGAGCTTTCCAAGCTCAAAAGGATTACGTATTATATTAAAATTTCAAAATTTAGACGCCAAAATAATGAATAAATAAGCGTTTTTTACATATTTATTTACAATTATGATCAATAATTCACTCAAAAAGAAGTTTACGTGATACGTTGTATCTATATGGCGTAAGTTTATCGTGAAATGAGCGAACATAATGATTTTTAAGAAGTCACTTCTAATGACTTACATAAACAAAAACATATTAGTTTTGAGTTATGTTGGTCAGTAATTATGATATTATTCAATGAAAAAAGCTGATACAGATTTTACATTGATTATTCCGTCAACGATATCTCTCGAACGAATGATCTGATTAGGACGTTCTTGACAGCAATCGAATGCTTTTATCGTGTTCTAGAGCTGATTCAATTTTGGAATTGATCGACTTAATAGTTTTCCGAAATATTCACGAAAAACGAAAAAAAACGTTTTTTTCTCATTCTTCCGCCGACGATATCTCTCGAATAAACTATCTGATTGAGACGTTTAAGGTGGCGATCGGCGCGTTTTATTCAGGCCTAGAGTTGGTAATATTTTGTGAATGATTGGTTGGGTCATTACGATGATATTCGCAAAAAACAGTTTTTTACTATTTCTTTCGTCGACGATATCTTTCGAACAGATTATCCGATTGAGACGTTCTTGGCGTCAATCGAAAGCTTTTATCGAGTTCTAGAGCTGATTAGATTTTGGAATTGATCGATCCGACAGTTTTCAAAATATCCAAAAAAAAACGAAAAAAAAAAATCTTTTTTTTTCGTATTTCTTCAATATCTCAGAGACCATTTGACTAAATGATCTAAAATTTTCTGAAAATCTAAGTTGAGAAGAAATCTTTCGAATGCCGCCAAAAAAATGTAAATTGGTTCATTCACTACAAAGATATGAGAGGTTTACATCCACCCACACACACACACACACATATACACATACATACACCCATACAGACATCGCTCTGGAAATGTCTGAGTAGCATCCTCGCACCTTCAAACGTCAACATATGATGAAAATCCGATTTTTGAAAATCGGGGTGAAACTAATAACTTCCCGAATTTTTCGAAAATCGTCGATTTTCTTAGCGGAAAGTTAAAAAAAAAAGCTAATAAACAGACGTTTGAAAAATTATTTTGTAAATAAGCATAAAAAAAACCTAAGTCAGACATTGAGATTAAATTGGTATCTCTGTTGACGCTAATAGACAGTCTGCTTAAAGTAAACAGAAGTGTCTGTTTGGACTAAACAGAAGTGTCTGTTTGGACTAAACAGAAGTGTCTGTTTGGACTAAACAGAAGTGTCTGTTTGGACTAAACAGAAGTGTCTGTATGGACTCGATAGGAGTGTCTGTTCAGACTGAAGACAGATCTGTTAAAGATATACAGAAGTGTCTGTTTGGACTAAACAGGAGTGTCTGTTTAAAATAAACAGGCTTGTCTGTTTAGACGCTCCAGAAGTGTCTGTTCAAACCCAACAGGCGTGTCTGTTGAAACGCTCCAGAAGTGTCTGTTTAGACTCAACAGGAGTGTCTGTTTGGACTAAACAGTACTGTCTGTTTCGAATGAACAGCCATGTCTGTTTTTAATAAACAGACATATCTGCTGAGGATATACAAAAGTGTCTGTTTGGACTCAACAGGAGTGTCTGTTTAGATTGAAAAGCCTTGTCTGTTGTTACATCCTGGATGACGAACACACGTTATTCAGTCCCTTAATTTTGAGTCAAAGCACTTAAGCCATTTACTCGGATAGCGGGGACCTCGCTATTTAGTGTCGAGTATGTCAATATACGGAAATAGGATGTACGAGGTGAATGGATGTGTCTTATCATTAGATAAATGCACAATTGATTTAACTTACAGTTGGTTTATTCAATATAATAATATGTCAGGATACAATATTTGGCTGAGTTGGAGACCAGATTGTAGATGGAAATTCGCTTCGAAATAATTTGTTGTTGGTTGAACCTTGTCTTAAAATAAATTGTTGTCAGGCGGCTTGATGATTGGTTATGGTTCTTAACTGTTGCGAATTGTTGATGTAAAACTGAGCAAAGGGGGTTTACTTACACTGGGTAATTGACAATCTGTCTGAATATACACTTTTAAACTGATGAAATTTATTTAAATATGAAGAATAATATTTAAAACAGTAATAATATTCAACAGAAATAATTTAATTAGTTAAATTATTTGTATTGTTGAATAAAAGAATTCAAAATCGAAATTATTTTATTGAGAATAATTCACATTTATTTGGATAAATTCTGAAGTTAAATATTATCGACTCGAACAAAGAAATTAAATTTTAATATTTTGGAATAATAAGTTTATACGTAATCAAAAGCTTGATAAATAATGGGCATTGAGGTCCGATTTGCGGCGGTTTATATAGGCGCCAATCAGTGCTGCCAGAACGTGCGATATTTTTACCCCCTTCTGAGGTGAAATAGCATTCAGTGTAATGGCAGAAGGGGGTAAAAATATCGCACATTCTCGCAGCACTGGCACCAATCATAGGCGAGGGGTTGCACGCGCGACCTAAATTTCATTTTGTTACCGAAAACTAATGTTATTGAGCAGAGTCGAATACTTGCGGGGTGGGATGTAAGAAAAGGCGTACGTGACGATCTCGGATCGAAACTTCTAGAACAATGACAAAGACTCCAAAAAAGATGATGGTAGGAGTTACGGGTGGAAGAAAGATGTCCGACCCCATGCTATTGGATAGGAGTTATTTTAGTCTGTTAATTACGGGTTATTAATTAGATTTATCGTATAGGTGGATATGGATTATTGATTCTTTTGTCATTATCTTTCAAATGGTTATAGTCATTTCCTTCTATCGTCAATGGCTTAAAAGTTACACCTATTTTCAATTACAATATTCAATAAATGAAAATTATTATAAGGTTCATAGATAGATCTGCATTAGACGATTATGGTGATCATTTTAGTTTTTCATTATTTTAATTATTTATCAAGTTATTTAAAGTTGAATTTAGCGATATAGTCATATGCGTTAGAGAAAGAAGTGATCGCATGAGTCATGCGCCACGCCTGGAGAGAAGGTTCTAGATCTGAGTCAATGTATTGGTTGAGCCTTATTTTGGATGGCTAATTACGCCTTATCAATAAGGTTTAAGGTGTAGATGTTTATTGATTACTAATCCTCTCGTTATTATCTTTGGATTGATTATAGTCGCTTCGTTCTTCTGTTATTGGTTGAATGCTAACTTTTTTTTAATTATTACGAGATAATTATTAGATAATCTAGAAGTATTGTTGATCCAGTTAGATGAAGTATATGACCGGATGATAATGATATTTTTAGGTTCTCATTATTTATATTATTTATCAAGTTATTGGGAGTGGAAATTAGTGATATATTAGCATGAGTTAGAGAGAGAAATGACGAGGTACGTCACACGGTACGTCACAAGAAGAACCTCGGGAGCGCGAGAAGGCAGGCCGTATTAATTTCGTTAATAGGGGACAGAGAGGCAATCCCATACTTTTAGATGGGCTTATTTTGAATGGTTTATTACGAATTGTCCGTTAAGATTGAGATTTGAGAGTTTAATAATTAATAATCTTTTTTTCCTTATCTACCGATGGGTTATGATTATTTGTCCCTATCGTTAGTGGTTTCGAAGTTATGCCTGTTTTTCGGTTTAACTATATAATAATTTGCAATTATTATTAATCTCGTCGGTAAAGGGACGCTAGTGGATTGTCGTGAAAACTTCGGTTAGTTATTATTTTATTTACTATTTGAGATATTAAAAGTAGAAGTTACGCGCTTACGTATGTGTTAGTGGGACAAGGGTGAAGCGAAAGAGTGAGGTTCCTTGATCGGCCTCTGATGGTTAGTTAGTTAGTATATAGGTTTTTATCTAAACGTGAATTCTATTTTCCCTTATTTACCGATTGACTATAATTTACTCCTGTTGTTATAGCTAGGTGGTTATGAATTTGATTATTCTTTGTATAGAGGTTAAGGATTTATTATTATGGTTACTTATTCTATCATGGTATGTTATGGTTGTCCGATGCTGCGTAGTTATTTGGTGAGTTGTTATCTTGTTTTCGTGTTGGTACATTGGGATATTGCGTTTTAGTTTGTTAATATTTATTTAATATTTAAATAAAATTCAATATTTATTTGGATTAGAAGATAATAGAAAGACTGCAGAGGGTTTAGGTGAAGTCAACGTAAAGTCAACGACGCATAGATATAAAGGTTATCAGGGTGGTGACACTTGGCCTTCTAAGAAAAAACGGAAGAGCCTCGCGTGGCATTATTGAAATATGGTACTGTTTAGGTTGCAAGCATTAGGGAGCTTATCACGGTTTAGTTGACTGCTCAATTCGTTAGTTAGTTTATTGTTTCTTTATAAGTAATAAAAAGGGAAAATTATAGTATTCTTTGTTTACATCAACAAGTTCTGACTACTCATCTGACCTTTGATATGTTTAGTTTTTAATTTTTTAAGAATTTCATTTTTATAATTTTTTTTTATGATACAACATTTTCGTATTTTCGCATGTTACGCCGGAACACTGTTTAGAACAGACATATCTGATGAAGATATACAGGAGCGTCTGTTTGGACTAAACGGAAATTTCTGTTTGGGCTTACCAGACGTATCCAACCTAGATAGGATTTTTTTTCATATATATATACATATATATGTATGTGTAAATCTCGATAATCTGTTTTTTGTCGGGAAATAATAAATCTTCTCTATTCATTCAAATAAGTTGACACGAAATTATATTCTGAATTTTCATTTATTTATTAAATTTATGTTTCAATAAATGGATGTTGCTCTTTGACCATTGAATGGTGGTCGATTTGAATTTTTTTTTTTCAGGCTCATCAACGGTACCTAAAAAGAAATTGAAAATCTCACCTTAAACTAACTAAATATTTCAGAATATCTATGAAATAATAATCAAATTTTAGTAGATTTCTTAGAGGGTTCATTTCACCCCAAATTTCGTTTTGTAAACATATTGATTATGAATACGTGACAGAAGACTAGAAAAAGTAAAAGGGTTAAAAAAAAATACAAATATTAAAACTTTTCTTTAAAGTGTCAACATTATATTCATTATCATATCAAAAAATAACTTATGAAGAAGTAAAAAATCAGTGATGCAATGATTGAAGTAATATTTATGTATATATATTTGTTCAATCAAGACCCAATTCGCTACCACCTGCGAACGCCGAGCCTCACCAATAGGTCGGCAGCACTATCGCTATTTGAAATTACGCGCGAGAGCTTGGCCAATGAGAAAATTCCAGCATTTGAATAAATTAGTTCCAACTTCGAATAAAAGAGTGGTGACTTGAAACACTCTCATTGACTCAAGATCTCAAGAAGCTACGTGGAATTTCGCTATTGGCTGAAAGTTCGTCAGCGTCTTCTATTAATTTTCCCATTGGTCCACCGCTCTGACGTCACAAATGAAACCGTTGTGGGTCTTCTTTTCCGACATTTTCTTCTTTTTCTAAAACGTGCTTTTGCCTGTGCAACCTCGTGCGTGAAATTGCTTCTATTATTTTACTTGTGCTAAATAAATCTAAATCGCTACACGGAATTATACTCAATATTTAGTCAGTATATCAAGGCTGCTATTTATTGAGAATAAATTAATTGCTCGTACGCTAATAATTAATTATTAATTAATTATAGTAAATTTAACCGTACTGACCACGTGTCATTTTTATACGTGAATAATATTTTGAGTCGCATTCGCTATCGTATATTATTTTTGTGTTGAATTCGCTATTAATAATTATTTTTCATAATTAAGTGTACAAAGTGTAAATAAAACCATAATTTATTTATTGATAAAATTTGTGTAATTTTTAACTGTTTAACAACCTCGCCATAACCACATCCACATTTGTTTATTCGCTCATTTTTCAATATTATTGTTCTGTATTTTGATTAATTTGTAGCTAGTAAATAAATTTCTAAAGGTACTGAATAACTTTATCGTTATTAATAAGGATATCTTCATACGGTTCAGGTAAGGAACATGTCAGGTTTACCTGATGAAAGATCAAATTTTGCTGAATAAGGATATCCTGATTTAAGCTAATAGGGAACTTGTCAAGATTGCCCTATTAAGTCAAACCTCATAATAATTTGCGAAAGTCCTTATGGTACTTCAGGCAAACCAGAAACAAAATCTTGTCACGTTTTCAGAATTCTAAAAAAATCTAGTCGGACGTTAAACTAAATTTAATCAAGAGACACAGCAGTGTCTCGCGCCAAGTACACGTTCAAACACACGTATGTGTGTGAGTGTGTAGCGCGAGCCTGCCGTGTCTGTATTCTGTAGACAGACCTCGTTTTGACAGCTCCAAATTTTCAATTGCCATAAAATATTTATTTAAGCCATAAATAACTTTCAAAAGTATAGATTATTATATATTTTATTCATTTTTTACTAAATTAGTTCTTTTTCTAACAATCAGTTATTAATAAATAATAATATACTCTATTGAAATATGCTCGCCCACGTTTTGTAATCCTACGAATTTTTTTACATAATTGTCTACATTTCGACATTTGCCATAGTGGTAGCACTGCGCTCCTATACTATACGAGATATTGAGTATTATATTATAGTAGTATTAATGCTACAGCATATTCAAAATTGTTTTGTATATATTTTCAAGCAATTATTAGGTTGGATCATTAGTAACTTGAAAATATAATATACATAATGGGTTACTTTGATTGAACTAACCCTGAGCGCCATTTTTTTTTCAACTTGGAAATTTAACTACCCTAATGATCACTTCAGCGTGAAGTTAACAGTAATTTGACAGTTGAAATCACCTGAAGTTTGCAGCCAAAATTTATCGATAATTTAATAGCAAAAGTGGAAAGAAAAATTTGCGGTTGATTTTTTCTCAATTTAGAGGCTACTTATTTTACTAGAAAATAAAGTTGGAAATATTCATTCCTACCATTACAGAAAGTAAATAAATTGATAAATAAAAATGTTTACAAGTTGACGTAAAAATATACTTTCCAATTTGTCAAGTCTAATTAACAATAAATTAATATAAAAATTTCCCTGAAAATTGACAACTCTCTTCTAGTCATCTTTTGGAGTAAATTTGCATTCTAATTCGGGTAGTAAATTTACCTCAAATCGTATAGCAAGTTGTATACAAATTGTCATCAAATACAGAAAAGTTTACAGACATTTGATGAAAAATTTTGCATAGTAAACCTCTGCCAAGGAAGCGGTACTATTGTAGTAAGTTGAAATTTACTACCAGGATCGGACGGCAAATTACTAGCAAAAGTTGAACAAGCAACTTTTGCGGGCAGCTTTCTGTTAATTTATACAGTATTTTGCTCTCAAATTATAATCACAGATCTGAACAGCAGAAGTTGACGTATAATTGCTGTTAAGTTAGAAGAAACATCTGTCGGCAAACTTTTTCTTATTTATTTTGATCTATTTATAATATAAGAAATGTCAAGCATACAATATACGTCATCCTGAATTGTCAATTGATTATTTATCATTCACTTGGGTGAAACAAAAAACAAAAAATACTAACCTACAAAAAACTTCCCGTGTAAAAAAAAATGTTCGAAAAATATGCGAAAAATGTTCGAAGCTCGAACATCGAAACGTGACACAATTTCGCATATTTTTCGAACATTTTTCGATCATTCAATGATACGATTTATTTCTTTCAAAAAATTTTTTGCAAAAAAAAATTTTTTATTTTTTTTTGGAGTCAGTTTTTCGAATTTTTTGATTCATTTAATCTACATAAGTGAGAAAATTTTTATAATCATTAATTATTGAGATTTTGAAAGTTGTAATTAAAAATCTAAGGAAACTTTTCGAACAAATTTCAAATATTTTTCGAACACATTTCGTATATGAAATGTTTGGGATTTTGAGTTTATTTTTTCAAAATACTGAGGAAATTTGACGAACAAATTTCGAACACATTTCGTACATGAAATTTCTCGGGTTTTGAGTCTATTACTACTCAAAATACTAAGGGAATTTTTCGAACAAATTTCGAACATTTTTCGAATATTTTTCGAACATGACATTTCTTGGATTTTAAGTCTATTTTTACTCAAAATACTAAGGAAACTTTTCGAACAAATTTCGAATATTTTTCGAACACATTTCGTATATGAAATTTTTGGGATTTTGAGTTTATTTTTGTCAAAATACTAAGGAAATTTGACGAACAAATTTCGATCACATTTCGTACATAAAATTTCTCGGATTTTTAGTCTAATTTTACTCAAAATACTAAGAAAACTTTTCGAACATTTTTCGAATATTTTTCGACCACATTTCGTATATGAAATTTCTGAGACTTTAAGTCTACTTTGTGTCGAAATACAATGAAAACGTATCGAGCATTTTTCGAACACATTTCGTAGATAAAATTTAGTGGATTTTGAGCATATCTTTGTTCGAAAATTTTCCTTAGTATATTAAGTAAAAATAGACTCAAAATCCCAGAAATTTCATACACGAAATGTGTTCGAAAAATGTTCGAAAAGTTTTCTTAGTGTTTTGAGTAAAAATAAACTCTAAATCTGAGAAATTTCGTGTACGAAATGTGTTCGAAAAATATTCGAAAAATATTCGTAATTTGTTCGAAAAGTTTCCTTAGTATTTTGACAAAAAATAAACTCAAAATCCCCGAAATTTCATATATGGAGAGTATTCGAAATATATTCGAACAATGTTCGAAATTTGTTCAATAAGTTTCAGTAGTATTTTGAGTGAAAATAGACTAAAAATCCAAGAAGTGTCATGTTCGAAAAATATCCGAAAAATGTTCGAAATTCGTCGAAAAGTTTTCTTTGGTATCTCGAGAAAAAATATATTCAAAACATCATAAATTTCATGTAAGATATGTGTTCGAAAAATGTTCGAAATGTTTTCGGAAAATGTTGGAAATTTGTTCGAAGAATGACTTAGCACACCAAGTACATTCAAATAAATTGTTTTTTATTTGTATATTTTCAAAATAATAAATTTTTTTATTTTACGATATCCCAGTTACTTGGTATTTTTTTTTTTTTGATTTTGGTATTTTTTGTAAAAAAAATTATGTTGTATGCAATAAGGAATCAATGTTGATGTAACTGAAGTTTCGAACGTTCATTAAACGACCCATGCAAAGTTGCCGTTAATGGAAAAAATGCCGTAGGTTGGCCGATGTCCGACTGCAGTCGCTCGGCCAAGCATTGGCAATTAGTAATGGCCCAAACTTGGTTAATTACTAGCAGCCGATTAATTTTTCATCAAGATAGCGTAATCAATTTGAAGTGATATTCACTTAAATTTTTTGATGTATATGTTATGGTATTACTGGTTTCATATCGGAATATGACTTCCTGTACCGGAAACGACAGTCATACGACGCTGCCGATGGCTGGCCAATGAATGGTTCCTTATGACTGGCCAATAAATGGTTACTTATGACTGGCCGATTATCGGTTTGCAACGTTGGGCCACTATTTGGTGAATCAGTGGGCCATGATTGATTCTTGTTGAATGAAAAAATCTACTCATCAATTACTAATTATTCAAATAACTTATTATTACAGTTTTCTTTAATTAATAATTCGTTATTTTTGAATTGAACTAAGTCTTAATTAATAAATATTTTAATTTTCCGATTAAAATTGGTTACAACTAACAATTAAAATATTTTTAAATTCGTTATTATTTGCAATTAACAACCGCAAATTTTATAACTTAACTTATAAAAGTTAATTTATTTAAAAAATAAGACATATATTTTAAAGTAAATATCATTTTTAATAAAAGTGGTAGAGCAAAATAATTCCAGTGGGTTCTTAAGAACTAATTAATTAAATTTAATAAATTTTATTTTAAAAAATCATGTAATTATAATAAAAATAATACGAGATAAGTTTTTTTAAATAATCGATAATATTAATTAAATTGCTCGTTACATTTCATAAAACTGAGTGGTTGTAACAAAATGAATAAGTAGATCATTTAAAAGTATCTACTCAACATCAGCAGGTTCGTCCGGTAGCCAGCGTTCAGACCCAGCAATCAGAAGGACGGCAGTTCGCGCCCAGAGCCCAGCAGAATTTTCACCGAGTTTTTTCACATCATTTACCCCACTTAAATAGTCTAAACGTTAATGATTACGAATTCTATTAGGAAGTTAAAAAAATAAAAATTTTTTTAATTTAATTTATTTGTTTGCTTGGCTGATTGCTGGCTGCCATTGATCGGCCGATAGTCGAGCGCCATTAATGGCCCGAGGTTATCATTCTGACTATAAGCCGTTTATCGGCCAATAAAAATTGCCATTGCTGAGCCATTAATCGACATTCTTGGCCCAGTAATGGCCCGATACAGGGCCGATTTCCAAACTTTGTATGGGGAAACTAGATTTTGAAGATTTTACTGTATTAAAACTCAGACTTTAGTAAAATATGAATTAAAACAACAGTAATTAATGTATTAGACCCATCGAAGGCATCGACCCCACTCCGCTTTGTCGGAACCATCTGCACGGCCAAGTTGTAGATATTTTCAATGTGCTAGTACGAAGACCCCTCCAAAACGATATGGTGGGTGTACCAGGCAAGTCTTATGAACTCGTAAAAAATATAGACCCTACTCCTATTTGTCGGAACCATCCGCACGGCCAAGTTGTAGATATTTTCAATGTGCTGGTACGATGACCCCTCCAAAACGGTTTGGTGGGTGTACCAGGCAAGTCTTATGAACTCGTGAGAAATATAGACCCCACTCTCATTTGTCGAAACCATCTGCACGGTCAAGTTGTAGATATTTCCAATGTGCTAGTACGAAGACCCCTCCAAAACGATATGGTGGGTGTACCAGGCATGTCTTATGAACTCGTAAAAAATATAGACCCTACTCCCATTTGTCGGAACCATCCGCACGGCCAAGTTGTAGATATTTTCAATGTGCTGGTACGATGACCCCTCCAAAACGATATGGTGGGTGTACCAGGCAAGTGTTATGCACTCGTGGAAGATACGAAGACCCCTCCAAAAAGCTTGATTTGCTCATGGTACATAGAATATCTGACCTGGTACTTTATGACCTGAATGATCTTAACATCACCACCGTCTATCTGACGGCATCAAATTAATGCATCAATTCATAGAGAATTCAATATAAAATCGAATCGACTGTTTCAACACGTCTGTACGTATGTCTGTACGCAAATATTATATAACTCTTGAACGGATTGATTGATTTGTCTTTTTCAGATAGCATTTGAAACGAATCATTAATTCTAACATTTTTTGAGAAATTTTACTCAATCAGTACGGTATGTTTAGTGGTATTTCAGAAATAAAAATTTTTTAAAAAATGTTTTTTCTCGTTAACTCATAACTTACTGCAAGGATTGATTCCAAAATTTAATCAGCTCTATAACTTTATGAGCTGCGTTTAATTTAGAAATAATCTGATTTAAATGGTTGAGACATGGCTTATCAAGCTTTAGTGCTGATTAGATTTTGGAATAAATCTAGCGAGTACATAAAAAGTTTGCAAAAAAAAAACATTCTTGAAAAATTTTATTTTGTTAATAACTCTGAACGTATTGATTATGATCAATTTTTTAAAATTTGTTGAGATTAATAAGCCGCTCCGAACACTACCTCGAAACGCCAAATTGGTTCATCTGTTGAAAAATTACTGTAACAAAAGAAAAATCCTTTAAAAATTTAAGCTCTGTATCTTTAAAATAAACATGGCACACGGGCGGGTCCCATTTCCTATTTAAATTGCACTAAAAAAAATTTTTTTTTTTCTATTTTGAAAATAACTATGTTAAAAATTTTTTTTCACAATTTTTAAATTCAGACATCATTTAGGAAATTAAATTCTCTACCAAAAAGGTCTTCTTTGTAATACGCTTCGAGTTGGTATAAAAAAAGTTAGGGGAGTTAAATGGAGGGAAAAAAATTCATTTTTAGGATTGGAAAAAGAAAATTTTTCCTTTAATTCTACGAAATTGTATTGTAATTGAAATAGAAAATTATGGTTTCTTGTTTTAATGATCTTTAGGTTTAGAATTCTTCAAAATAATATTACACTATAAAATTTTTTCTAAATAATTAAATTTTTCTCAACTTTAGAGCTCTGGAACTTTCTTTCTATGAGCTCTATTAAAACGACTTGAAGGACCATTTTCAGAGATAAATCTATTCCTTACAAGAACTTTAATTGCAAATTGTTAAAACAAAATCTTGCTAGTTAACAATTATAGACCAAAAAAAAAGTTTTTAATCCTAAAAATTCGACTTGTTACCCTTAATAAGTTTCAACTCCCATAGCTGTTTTTCTACCAACTTTGAGCGTATGAAAAAAGAAATCTATTTTTTAAAGTACCTAATTTCCTAAAAAATCTCTGGATTAAAAAATCAGAAAAAAATTTTTTGACATAATTATTTACAAAATAGAAAAAAAAAATTTTTCCAAAGTATTTTAAATGGGAAAAAGAAACTTCTTCTTGCCGCACCAGCTCAATTTTTGAGATACAGAGCTGAAATTTTATGAGGATTTTTTTTTATTCAACTAACTTCCGAGGTGTTTTTAGTTAGAAAAAAAAAAATTTCCTAACACAATCTAACGTACACACATACATACACTCTGACATTGACTTGTAATTAGTCAGAACAGCTTTCTAAAAATTCAAACCGTCAAGATCTATTAGAAATTCGATTTTCAAAAACCGTACAGAAACTTATAATTTCGCTTTTTCATGAAAACTTTAATTTTGACTGCGAAAAGTTAAAAAAATAGTCGTTTTTTTTTTTAAATAACTTTAATAAACACTATAAAAAAAAAAAAAAACTGCAGTAAGTCCAGGTGATGTAGGCGTTAAAATTTTCGGTGTTAAATTTCAACAACAAAAGCGGTGTTAGAATATCACCGCTGCCCGTGTGAATACTAATTACCAGTGTCAAAATATTTTTCGGTGTTAAAAATATTCAACTTTGTGAATATTTTTATTTAGTCGATCACTATAGTTAAACATTGTTTATATTTATTGATTAAATCATCGCTGATTGAAATGGTAGGCCTGAAATTTTGTAATTTTAAACTGAATTTCATATAGCATAAATAATTATTTAAATAATTACATAGCATAATTAAAATTTTCTCAAAATAATATTGGTTAAATTTTTATATTCTTTCATGTGTAAAACATTTTTTTTTTTTTTTTTAATTTCTATGCGCGAAATTATTTTTTTTGACATCGAATTAACACTGGTATTTTAACACCGCTAAATCACACCGTCTAAACAGTCGTTATTTTATTTGAATGACCTGCGGTGTTAAATTGAGTCCATTGTTAACACCGGTTTATTTACAGTGTATATGAATAAGGCATTCCATGCAAATCGAACACTTATGACCCCGACCCCTTTCGATTTGGCTGAAATATTTTTTTCTTTTCTAACCTATTAAAATCATTTTTCAAGAAATTTTCAAATTTTTTCACCCAACCCAAAACAAGTTATGATTTTTTTAAAAATTAAGCTTTTAATTTTTCAAATAGCTATAACTTCTTTTAAACTTGACTAATTCAGACAGTTTTGTTTTTTTCAAAAATTATTCTTTGAGTGTGCTTTTCATAAAAAAATACGAGAAAATTTTAAGATGATAAACTCTATGAAAAACCGTAATTTTTTCAAAGTTCGCCATTTTTTTTTTATTTTCTAAAAAAAAAATTCAATTAATTCTGCGATTTTTCTCCCTAATCCCAGAGTGGGCATACTTTTCCTTCTATTTTTTTATATCAATTGTAAAAAAAATTTTCACCTAGTTAAAAAATTAATTGAAACTGGAAATCCTCGAAAAAAATTGGATTTTTATCAAAAAAGTGAAAAAACTAGAAGATGCCTTCAGAAGGGCCTATAAATAATTTTATTATAATTTTTTCCAAAAACTACACCCGTAAACAAAGAAAACGAAAAAAAAAATTGCCATTTGGTTTATTTTTGACGTATATAGTGATGTGCGTAAGATTCATTTTTTGAAGGCCTGTGACGTGGTCAAAAATAAACCAAATGGCAATTTTTTTTTCGTTTTCTTTGTTTGCAGGTGTAGTTTTTAAAAAAATTAGCAATAAAATTATTTATAGGCTTCTTCTATTTTTGTTTCACTTTTTTGAAAAAAATCAAATTTTTTGCACAGATAACCAGTTTCAATTAATTTTTTTACTGGGTAAAAATTTTTTTTTCAATTGATAAAAAAAAAATAGAAGGACAAGTATGCCCACTCTGGGATTGATGAGAAAAATCGCAGAATTATTTAAATTCTTTTCTTAGAAAATAAAAAAAAAAAATGTCGAACTTTGAGAAAATTACGGTTTTTCTCGAGAAAGCCGAAAATTTCGTAGAGCTTATCATCTTAAAATTTTTTCGTATTTTTTTCTGAAAAGTACATTCGAAGAAAAAAATTTTGAGTAAAAAAAACGTCTCAATTAATCAAGTTTTAAAAAAGTTATAGCTATTTGAAAAAAAAAAAAAAAAGCTTCATTTTTGAAAAACTTATGACTTTTTTTGGGTTGGGTAAAACAATTTGAAAATCACCTGAAAAATGATTTTAATGGGGTAGAAAAAGGAAAAAATTTTCAGCCGAATCAAAAGGGGTCGGGTCAAAAGTGGTCGATTTAGCGGGGAATGTCCCATGTACAAAACAAAAAAAAAATTCTTTTGAACGAACTTCTCATTGAGTATGAGAAGTTTATTGGAAAGTCACCAACATCTTCATAATCCATATGAAGTTCATTTGTTTTTTAATTATTTTTTTGTCTATGACAGTCGTTCGTATTTAGAAGTATCTGACTGTATTCATACAAAATCAATCCGATGCTCATTTTGATAGTTGCAAATGTTTTAATGTTAAATAGCGTTTACTGTCATAATCTAGCAAACGTTCATTTGAGACATTTAATAGTGACGATTTGTATGCTACTAAGTTGATTTGATTATTTATACGTAATTTATTTTCTTTATATTGTGAATGTTGGTCTAATGATGATCAATTTATTTGTTTCGTAAGCTATTTGTCTCATTTATTTGTTCTTGTTATCAAAGTTTCCTTTCTTTCATTTATAAAAATTAATAATGAATAAGAAATGTGAAAATACGGACTACATTGCACATATAATTGCCGACAACATAAACTCGATAGATGGAGTACAACTCAGTGGGATTAGAGATCGATCATTGTGCAAGAAAGTAAGTAATTAAATATTCACGATCTGTAAATAATTAAATTGTATCAATACGAATTTTGACTTGCAAAATTCTTTTTTTTTTTTCTAAAGGTTTAAAAAAAATTTTCTACTACCGAATTTCACCATCTTAAATATTGATACTCGTTATGTTCTGTTTCGTGTACCAGAGATATGATTTGATACACATTCCAAAGTAACAAAATGTAATTAATATTTATTTAGAATAGTCCTTTCAATTCTTCGTTACAAAATACATTTAAGTACACAGAAAAAAAAAAATTCTTGGTTGAAGGTAAATATTCTTAATTCAAGAAAATTTTTTTGGAGACCTAAACTTTCTCAGATAAAGTAGTAATTTTATCTGACCAAGATAAATTCACTTAGCTCAAGAAAATCTTGACTTGGTTCCCGAAAACGGTGGTCTTCAAAAATATTTTCTTGACTCAAGATAACTTTTTTTTCTGTGTATCAACGTAGCTATATCATTTTACACTTTTACTTTTTTTCAAAAAAAAAAAAAAAAAAAAAAGTAAGCAAAAAAAAAAAAAGAGTAAAAAAAAAGAGTGTGAAAAAAAAAAATAGTCAGCCAATCTACTGATCCTGATCAATGTACCAAGTGCTCTGGGTATCAGAATCGATCAGCATGGTCAGGCCTATGTGTTTATTTTTTGTTTGAAAAAAAAGAGAGTGAAAAAAAAATAGTCAGCCAATCTACTGATCCTGATCATCCCTGACAAAAAGGTCTGATAAATTCTTATAGAAAACATGCTTTATCAGAAAATGGTCAGTATTTGTCCATGGAAATCCTTATGAAAACTTATAGAATCATTTTCTTATAACGAGAGTGTCGAAAATATTTTCGACTCCAAACTCTCATAAAAATTATAAGAATCATGAAAGAGAAATGTTTAATATTTGGCAGCTATGAGTAACTATAAGAAGATAGAACGATGGTTATGTTAATGAATAAGATCCAATGAGAATGTCATTAGAGTAATTTTATCAGACTTTACTAGTACAATAGTCAAAAAAAAAGTTTTTTTAACTGTTTTTTGTTATTTGTACAAATAATCCGATCGAACTTTTTTTAGAGACAATTTTCACAAGAGTTAATGAGTAAGTTCATACTGCTTTATTATCAGTTTTTATCAGCAGATTAACGTTTTTCGTAATTTTTTATGCCAAATTTAGGGAGAAATTGACTATAAATCCCGAAAATAATTTTTGTTTCATGACTTGATAAAGATACTTCGTTCAGAATTTTCATCCACATTTTTGTAATATATTTTGAGAGGATTTATATGGAAGTGCAGTCAATCAACACGATTACAAGAGAAAATATTTACGAGAATCAATAAGTATCTCTAAGTTCATATAGTTTTACCAGTTATCAGAGAAATTTTTTGTAATTCTTTATGCCGAATCTCGAGAAAAATTGACCACGAATCTCGAAAATAATATTTATTGTATGAGAATAATAAAAATGATTGGTTGAGAGTTTTAATCAGCTTTTTCATAACGGTTTTTAAGAGGATTTCCATAGAAAATGCAGTCACCCAACACGAATGCAACAGAAAATATTTACAAGAATTAATAAGTAAATTCAAACAGTTTTACCAGTTTGAATCAGAATTTTATTTTTTTCGAATTTTTTAGACCGAATTTCGGGAGAAACTGATTAAAAATTTTTGTAATAATTTTTGGAATTAAATGACTTGATTACAACAATATTGTTATTAAAATTATTATGATTTATTTAATAGGGTCTTTCGATGCTTAAAGATAAGTAATTAGCAATATCAAAATATTAATAAATTCTTCATTCTTCGACGTTCTCATAATCATGAGCTTTGTGTTCTTCTTCAATCAAATCAGAGCCTTCTTCAGGGCCAATTGTTTTAATCAGCTCCTCATCAACATTTTTAGCAACAAATTCTGAATCTATTTTGTTAGGTTCATCCTTCTCGGTATCTTGCTTGTTTTTATCGTCCTTCACCGATGCTGTACTAGTCTCTTCATCATCAGAATCTCCACTGCTTTCTTCGCTATCTGAGACTAGAGTATTCTCTTCAATACTTTCTTCAATATTTAAATTCATTACACGGCTTCTTTCAGTCTTCTAAAATAAAAAAGTTATGTATGTTTTTGCCTTAGCGTGATTCAACTGTGGTTTAGTTAAATATCAATTATTCATAATTCCAAAAGAACAGCAAATATTTATTCAAATTATTAAAAAAGCATTTAATTTTTTTCTGATCATCTCAGATTTAAATAATGAACTTAAAAAAAATTTAACATTTTTTAAGGTCAAATATTTGGCTATTTTCAATCACTAATAATATTTTTTTTATATTTACCTTTGACGGACGTTTGGTTTCAGCTCGAGAATCAGTTATTTTGCTGGTTACGTAAGAGTAAAACGCTTTCATCTCTGCATCATAGCGCTGTTTTGATATTCCTGACTCCTTAAGATAATACGAAGTTACGTCTGCAATTAAAATGTTCACTATAATTGTCATTTTAAATTAAATAAATATTAATTCAGTTCAAAATTATCTACTTGAAAGTGAATATAACATTTTATTTAAGAATGTATGGTTTTCCGGAATACTAATTCATACATTAAAAAAAAAGAGTTACAGTAGAATAGTTTCAAAATAGAGTTCTTCGTTAGATAGTTAATTACAGGTATAAACTATTAGATATAAATTTGTAAGATTAATTTGTGAATATACTTGATAGTATATTTCCGGGTTAATTATTTAGAGAAGATGTCGGGATAGTTTGCTTTTATTCGCTGAAATACAAAATTTGTTCATTTGATAAATTTGGTACAACATATTCTGCATTATACCTTTCACGGCTTGTAATCTAGTTGGATCCAGTCCTGGTTTTGCGGTTCTTGTTTTATTTTGTTAGATTTAGCTCCATGAACACTGCTATTTTGCAACTCTTCAGGCGTAAATACTACTATTAACATTCGCCTCACAAATTGTGAAGCACTTTTAGCCTTAAATTTTGCCGCTAGATAAGAGTTCTTAGATACAAAAACACCTTGTCCTAGATGGATCTATAATAATTTTTATTCAAAATCATTAGTCATTAATTCTATCAACTCGCGATAATAAAAACTGTACAAAAAAGAGCTTACACTGTTATCCGATACTCGAGTAAAACCAACTTGAGGAAATCCTGTTTTTTTCTCTAATTCCACTGATCCAAGATTTGATGGCGTATCTGTAAAGTAAATTTCTTATTGAAAAATTTATTTTAATAACACTATTTGATCATAATTTCAATAATAATTGTAGATTTTTCAGTTTTTCATAAATTTAACTTATAGAAGTAAATAAAAAATTAGTTTTGCAATAATTAGTAGAATATATTGGACCAGAAACTATAAGAAGAAAGTTTTGCATCGGCATATATATATTAAAGTATGAAATTCTGTTTGTGATAATTAGGCTTAGAACGAGTAATCATACTAGAAATTCATTAGAGAGTTATTATTTGACCATTAAATTTCTATAAATAGAAAATACGTAGTAACTTCCAGTTCATTAAACATCACACACATAGTGAATATAATAAATAAAGGCATTTCTACTGGTAATTAAAAATCATAAAATAAATATAATAAAATATGCTAGTGTACCTCTGTGTTCATTCCAAAAGTCTAATAATTTTTGTAACATTCGGCTTTGGAGTTGTTGCTCCTTTTTGAGATCACTCAGACCACTTTGCATTAGGTCCATTTGGGTCATTAATTTTTCCTCTTTAAAATGATGTTTTTTCTTTTTCTTATCTTTCCCAGGTGTAACAACACTGAAAATATTAATCTTCAATTTTAAAAAATATTTCAGCAGGGTTTTTTTTTTTTTTTTAATTTACTAATACTTTTATTTGAAAAACCAAAGTATATTTATGTATTCGATTCAGAAAAACACGATTTAAATACGATGTACTTATATTAAATTTATAGAATCAAAGCTTACATTGCTTTTTGCTCCAAAACTGGATTTTTTTTCATCTTATCTTCTAAGTCATTACTTTCCATATTTGAAGTACTCGGCCCCAAGAAAGTTGTTGATGTTTGTTGTTTTTCTGTTGTTGAAGGTGAACTACCGTGGTGAGGTAATGGTGGCAGAAAATCATTGCTTGAAGTAGATTCAGAAATAAAAACGTCATTTTCGTTTTCGTATAAATCTCCAGGTTCTTTGGCAAGTATATTGTCGTTTGGTCGTACCAAAGTAAACTTAACATATAAAAGATGTTTGATTAGTAGTCAACGCACTAAAATAATAATTAAAGAGAAAGTTTCTTTGTGATACATACTGGCTTTGAAAAAAGTTCACTTTTTCGAGTGACAATATTTTTTTGCTGCAAAATACAATTAAAGTAACAAATAATGAAAACGAAATATTTTATCACGCTGCATATTATTTTATATTTTTGTCCTCTTGTATAAAAAGGATTTATGTAATTTAAAAATAATTAAAAATGATTTACTAGCAAAAATTATTAAGCTCTAAACGGTGTTCATTTTACAAACTTTTATCCTTCATAAGAAAATAACTTTAATATGAAACTTAATTTATATCCCGGTTTTTTTTTTATTTTCTTAGGGTCCACAAAGTTCTTTAACAATGAAAAAATATATAAACTCATTAAATTATTAGTAAATAATAGCATCATTAAATAAGCATTGCGGAAAAAAATTAATTGAACAAAATATGGACGATAACATTATCAAAAACATTCATATAACATACATTTTCTTCGTTGTTGAGTTCATCAGATGACTGGATTTCACTGTCATTGTTCTTTTTGCGCTATAAATAAATGAAATATTTGTCCGAAAAATTCAATGTTGAGAATACGCTTGTTTAATATGAACTTCACCTTATGTGGTTTGTCCTTTTTGGATTTAAGATCAGCCACTTCACGTTTAAGATTTGTTGCCATTACACTACCTTGCTCAATATTAAAACGATCCTATAATAAAAACATCACACATAAATAGACGTATCTTTTAAAATTATTTTTTATGTACGTTAATATTAAGGAGTGTGAACACAATGACCCAGAAACAACTAAAACCATTATATTCTTAATCGCTTTAAAAGTATATACTTATATAAAATGATTCTTGTAATTTTTTTTTTAATTATTCTGATATTTTAATTAAGTTTAAGTTTTATTTTTCTTGCATTATCACATCTTACAAAAGAATAAGGATTTATTTCGAATCAAACACTACTGTACAATCAGACAAAAATTTTAATTGACTGTTTCTGAAGTATTTAGTATTAATTATACATAAATATAAGCGTAAGTGTCATCATTTCCTAATTAAAAAAAAAAAAATTACATACATATATAACTTCATTATGATGCTTCTATTTCATCAAGGATTCAAACCAAATCATCTTCAGTATAAATTACGCTTGTTTTTAATTATTTCGATTAATTGCGTTCAAGCGCAATAGTAACAATATACAGTATAATAAAGACGGAAATAATACAATTTAAAAATCACCAAGTTAAAAATAAGAGACAATCATTATTTAAAATTTTAAATTAAATATATCTTAATCGATAACAATATCTTAAAACAAAAATATGCGTGCGATATCTAAAAGATCGAAAATTAACAAATAAAATTGTAACCGCAACATGTATTTTAATTACTAAGTAAGATAGTGGATTTGCTTAAAAGAATTATATATTTCTATGCTTAGTATAATATCTGATCAAAATTTAAACAACTGCAATGATAAGTAATAATTAATAATTGGTAGTAATCAATTCATATTCAAAATATATGGGAAAGAACAGATAAACTGAGATTGCTCAATCTCAATGAAAGCAACTTTTTCTTTAAAATTAGATATGCTTGTGAATATCTGATCATCTCCGCAATTATCTATGATACTCTGAATATGATCTACTTCAACGCTACCAATTGAATAAGGAATAGTATTTAAACGACAGCCATAAACATAACATTGTTCTTTTATAACTATTAAATGATAAATGTGAATAATTTGACCGGACTGTAATCGTATATAGGTATCATTAGTTTTTGTAGCTCGAGTATAATCTGTACTGTGAATTACAGTTTTTTTGTAAATACACTTTTTATAAGCATAAATCAGAACACTCTTATCGTAGATAAGATTCTTAATTTCGTCTTCAATACGCACATTTATGTGTGTTTTTCCTGTAAGAACAATGTCATCTGAAAGTTTTAAGAAATCCTTCAGTTCATCGTGAGTAAACAGTCCTTTACAAAAATTTTTAGATTGAGACGATGTTGTTAAAATATCTAACTGTGATAAAAGCATTTTTTTCTTTAAGAATTTTTTGGTAATTTGATGACTAACACTTCGTGGACCAGTTATTTCTTTTTTTAGGTTAAAAATACCATTTTCGAACGGAAAAGCTGATGTACCCGTCAATGGTCCAGTTTCTTCTACAGACTTGCACAAATGCCAGAGAGAGTGTATATTAAATGTCATAGCTGATTCCGAAAATTCAATTTGAAACAGCCCAACAAATTTGATCAAATCATATTTAGTCCTTGCAATATCTTCGTCCGTTATTTTTGTTTTCAGTAAATTGAAAACACTTCGAACGAAAAGAGCGTACATTTCTAAAAATTCTGGATCTGCAATATCATCCAGGCATAGAAGGCTCCAATATAATAACCAAGATTCAAATTCAAATGCTTTCCACTTACACATATCAGCAGTTGGTCGGGGTAATCTGTATATTTCGTGAGGAGGTTTTATAGATGACAAACGTTTATCAACAGTCTCACGTTGTTGTTTAGTTAGTTTGAATTTTACGCCAGGTGTTTTTAATAATTCCAATAGCTGGCGCGTAACCCCTAACAAACAACCATGCATGTAATCTATTGGAAACCCCCAAATGCTGTCAAAGAGAGGCAATTTTTCAACGAAAACCATAGATCCCTTAACACCCATAACTGTAGGCACCTTACTTTTAAAATCAGACGATTTTTTTATTTTTTCAACTTCTTTGATATTTCCCATATGATTTTGATGAGTTCGTAAATTTGGTTCATTTTCACTAAGTGGATAGTGCACCGCATGTCCAACATAAAACCCCGACTCATAACACCAACTGCATCCATAATAGCCATTGAATTTTACTCGATTTTGACAAGTTGCGCGTGCCGGCGTATCGACGCAACAGCAAAGTAGCGTAAACTTTAAATTCCAATTTTTTCCGGTCGAATAATTAAATATATCTACGCCATTGGTCGTTAAGTCAATAATTTGATCACACAATTCTTTATTGTAAAGATTAATAAATTCAGGTTTAGGCTCAGCGTCTGTTAAAAAAACACCACTTAGAATGATATGTTTAAAACGTTCTTCTAGAGGCAATTCGTTAATAATTAATTGCTGTGGCCAAAAACTCTGCTTCGAACTTTTAAATATGGGAGCACCATCAGTGTTATAATTTAATGTAAAAACATCTGGGCACTCGCTTTTTAATCTTTTATATAAGTTAGAGTCTCGAATATCTAAAATATTTGATGATCGATTTTCAGTTGCTATATGATTAAGAAACCTATTTTGAATTTGCGGTTGATTTAAAATTAATTGAATTTGATATCAAATATCTACGCTCATGAAATAATTTGTTGCTTGAGAAGAAACACTAAGGTTTTTTTTACATTTTTCACATTGCACCTTTTCTTTTTTAGAACCCGTTTGCAAGTTTTTTTTTGTAAGAATTACGTTACAAGTTTGACAAAAAAAATTAAGAGTTATTTTATCATCTGTTACACCAAAAATTTTTTATCTCGAATAGTAACTGCAATCCCACGATTCAAAATCTGGTCCAGCTCAAATCTTCACTAACTTCAGCAAATCATTTTGATCGGATTTTGTTAAATTTTTAGAAATTGAAAACATTTCTATCATTAATAAAACATCAGATACTTTGAGATTAGCAGATGGGAACATGAGACGATTATTTTCCGCTTCGTTTGCTTCAAATAATTTTTCATTGGGTATGTTACCTCCGATTTGGTTATAATCATCGTCAGAACAAATATCATCATTGCAGCATGAACAAACACCGTAAATATCATCGTAACTGCTATCTACAAATGTATCATCGCAGATACTTTCATCATCCACGTCAGTGTTTACATCATCATCGACAGTGGTTATATCATCGTTTTGAGTGGAAGAATTGTCAACTATTGTAGCTGATTCCAAATCCAAATTGCTTGTATCGTACATTAGTTCAACTGCATTCTTTTCATTAGAAATTCCTGAATCTATGTTAACAACAAAAAATTCCAACAAACTTAATGATCATGATAAGTAAATCGAACGTATACGTATATTTTCTTGATTTTAATTTTTCAACAATATTTACTTCTTATTATTTGGGCTATCATGAACCACCCTGTTTAGGAAATTTCATAGAACCTAATACATTCTCATACATTCCTATAGAGATTTTATAAGAATGGATGAGTTCTATGAGAAGTTCTATAGTTAAGTATAGGGCCTCATACATACAGCTATAAGAATCTATCGGAATTTTTAAGCAGGGCAAATTAATCAAAACATTCAGAAATGGATACTTTACTGATAGTTGACATTGAAATACAATAATTTACAGCATCTACAATAACTATATGTGTTGTAATTTCTCAATTAAGTATAAGTTCACCAGCTTATAAAAAGATTTCTATGGATTATGATAAGAAGTGTAATATAAAAAATACAAATAAACACCTTTACATATCATAATTTCCGTATGATCTGATGTGAATGGATTTTATAAAAAATATAAAGGATTTTATAAAAGTCTTCTCAGTAGCGTGTAAATTTATTCATTTAAAAAATATTAATAATTTTGAATATTAATGCTAATTTATTGATGATCATAACAATCTAGGTCTCAATTTTATTTCTTTAGCAAACTTATCATTGAACTAATAATATTAATAGTTTATGTTTAAATTTATTCTTTCATGAAATAGCCCTACTTAAAAATTCCGATAAATTCTTATAGCTGTATGCATAAGGCCCTATACTTAACTGTAGCACTTCTCATAGAACTTATTCATTCTTATAAAATTTCTATAGAAATTTATGAGAATCTAATGGATTCTATGAGATTTTCTAAACAGGGAAAAGTTTTTTATTTTACTTTAAAGTCCACAAATTTATGTACTTATACTTTGATAATTTCAATAGGATTAACTTGGCATACCTATTTTTTTTTTCTCAGATGCATCGGCAAAAATTTGTTTCCAACGAGATACTGTTCGTTTGCTTACACTATTTTCATCACATGATAAATTTAGCAAACGATTATTCAATCTCTTCATCGTGATCGGTTGAAAAATTTACTAACCCTAGCATAGATAAAAAAAAAACATCGAATGTTTTAAGCCATAATAGCAAATATATTGGATGCAAATAATGATAGCGAAAAGACATTGTTGATAATGAAGATATACTATAAAAAGATACATAATTGTTTGCATGCTGCATCCCAATTAACACTTCGAAAGTTTTATAATTTTGTATACTTATTAAGGGTATCAAGATCCAATTACCATTAAAATTTGACGTAAATGGAACATCTCTAATTCTTGATTTTTATTAATAAAGTTCGGATCATTAATGAGGAGTGTGCATTTCAAGTCGCGCTCGTGATTCTAATAAAAAAAACTAACAGTTAGAAATGTTTGAAAAACTAACAGAAAATGAATGAATTTGTGCTGAATTAAAAAAAAAATAAGTATTCACCATCTCATTATTGAGATACAGCAACGCAAACTTGAACAATAAATGAGAAAATATACATCTCGGCGAATAGGACAGAATCAATCTGACAACGCTGTACGTAAGTATGGATAGTATTATTTGAGAAGAAAATTTAAATAGTCGGAGGAGGAGGCCAATAATTGGCAGAGCATACGTGACCTTGTCAGATTGTAATTTTAAAGAATATTTAATAATATTCGCGTATACGTATATAGTAGTTTGTAGGTAAACCTTACCACGGGTACAGAAAAAAAACTGTCTCATTTTACTACCAGCCAACCAATTTTTACCGCGCTATGGCTCATAATTTTTTGACAATATTGTAGCAGGATAACTACCTCAAATAAGAAAAGATTCAAAGAACTATTTTTATATTTTTTTTTTTCGATCTAAAGTCATTTGTTTTTCTTTAGAATTAGTAGAACAGAAAAATTGAAAAGAAGTAATCTGTTTTTTTTCTTACCTCGTCTCGGTTTTTACGGGGAAAAAAAAAAAAAAACAAAAATATTTTTATAATTAAGTAACAAGGATCGATTGCAACATTTTTAATAAAAAAAAATTTATTTTTAATTTAAAAAAAAAAATACTGTTTATCAGTTTACTATTATGTAAAAAAATTTTTCTTTAATTTAACTCTCAATTTATAGTAAAAGTTGTTAAGACACTGAAGGACGTGACCAATACACGGTTCCTTTATCAATCAATAAATGAGAAACAGAACTCAAGAAATTTTATAATCAAGTTATAAGTTATAAAATCATCAACATATTTACTTCTTTATTATTATTAATGTCATGATTATTGTTATTATAATTATTATTATTAGTGGTAGGGTAAGTTAAGTTGTATATGTACTCTATAAATATCTTTACAAGTATTTATAGGGAATAGTGCAACAGCTTAAACGATTGTTATACTATTTTACTCAGAAAAAATTAAAGATACCGTTCAAACAAAAAGATTGAATTTTTCATTACTTATATCAAATCAGCTTCAGTTAATTTAATTCGAAATATTATAAAAATTTTCTATGCATATTAGACTATAGTAAGTTCTTAAACCGTAGTCTTATAGTAGTTTATTTAATTGAACAAAAAAATCAAACTTTTTATGACAAAGTTTAGAAGATTTAAAGTAGAATATTTAAAATTTTCCAAAAATGTCTTATAGATTCTAATATACAAATTCGTTTAAATTTTTTCAAAATGTTTGAGATTATCCCGATATAGTCATGTAAAATTTGCAATTTAAAAATTGTTTATGAAAAATAAATAAAAGCGTAAAATATTCATTGTAGCACTTAATTAACGTGTCTAGTACTGCATCAATGTTAATTTTTTACATAAATCTATTCTAAATCGGTTGAAATTCTTTC
Source organism: Microplitis manilae (assembly GCA_030273425.1). Taxonomy (NCBI): domain Eukaryota; kingdom Metazoa; phylum Arthropoda; class Insecta; order Hymenoptera; family Braconidae; genus Microplitis; species Microplitis manilae. Next base: position 15,784,647 of record CP092725.1, on the reverse strand, counting down.
GAAAGTAGTAGAGTAAGATCACGTCAAGTGGACCCCCCATTTTCCACTTGATCATAAAAATTAAGTTTATGTATTTTTTTCTTATGTAGTCACTATGAAAAATTAAACCCTCAAACGATTTTTCAAAATTTTCATTTTAACAACAATTTTTTTTACAATGAAAATTTTAAGTACTTTTAATTAAAAAATAGATTACAAAACAACCGTTAAAGATAAATTAATGAAATTTTCAGGATTTATTGTCAAATATCTATATTTTATAAAAATATTGATAGCTTGAAATAATTTATTTATTATCCTATTGTTAATTAACTTTTAAGTAAACAAATGAAAATTTCATTGACTTCTCAGTCAACAAATGAAGTTTTTTTTCATGGGTTACATGCATTATTTATTAAAGTTTAAGATCCCGAAAGAAAATTTCACTGCCCGCGATTAGTTTAAACAATATGAATTTATTTATCACCGCGCGCCGGTCGCTGAACACTCTCAATACAGTGCGCGGCCGAGCTTCTCAGGCTCTATTGCAGCTTTGGTCCGTCATAATTCAAAGTAATATTTAAGAATATTATAACTGAACAAATTTTTTTTTTTTTTTAACAATATCATGAATAATACAACAAAATAATTTTATATTATTAAACTGAAACAGGGAAAACTAACTAATAATTAAACTTAATTATTAATTAATAATAATTTTTTTTTTTAATAATTTATAAATTATTATTAAGTAATTATAGATACATTAATTATTCATTAAACAATAATCAGGGAAAACTAACTAATAATTGAACAACTAAACTTAATTATTAGTAATAATTAATTAGTTAATAATTAAGTTTAATAGTTCAATTATTAGTTAGTTTTCCCTGATTATTGTTTAATGAATAATTACTGTATCTATAATTACTTAATACACGCAAAAAAGAGCAGTTGAAAAATTACAGTTTCTACTGTAAAAACAGGCTTTCCGGGCAAAAATCTGTAAACATTAAAGTTCAAACTGTAATTTTAGAAATTTGTTGTAACAATAAAATTAATACAATTTTAAGCAGCAAATTTTACAGTTTAAATCGTCAATATCGAGTTTGAAACTGTAATATTTGTTATTTCTGTCGAATTTACTGATAAAAAATGTAATTTTTACAGTTTCGGACTCGGAGCGCTTTACTACTATTCGAAACTGTAATTTTTCAACTGCTCTTTTTTCCGTGTAATAATTTATAAATTATTAAAAAAAAAAAATTATTATTAATTAATAATTAAGTTTAATTATTAGTTAGTTTTCCCTGTTTCAGTTTAATAATATAAAATTATTTTGTTGTATTATTCATGATATTGTTAAAAAAAAAAAAAAAAATTTGTTCAGTTATAATATTTTTAAATATTACTTTGAATTATGACGGACCAAAGCTGCAATAGAGCCTGAGAAGCTCGGCCGCGCACTGTATTGAGAGCGTTCAGCGACCGGCGCGCGGTGATAAATAAATTCATATTGTTTAAACTAATCGCGGGCAGTGAAATTTTCTTTCGGGATCTTAAACTTTAATAAATAATGCATGTAACCCATGAAAAAAAACTTCATTTGTTGACTGAGAAGTCAATGAAATTTTCATTTGTTTACTTAAAAGTTAATTAACAATAGGATAATAAATAAATTATTTCAAGCTATCAATATTTTTATAAAATATAGATATTTGACAATAAATCCTGAAAATTTCATTAATTTATCTTTAACGGTTGTTTTGTAATCTATTTTTTAATTAAAAGTACTTAAAATTTTCATTGTAAAAAAAATTGTTGTTAAAATGAAAATTTTGAAAAATCGTTTGAGGGTTTAATTTTTCATAGTGACTACATAAGAAAAAAATACATAAACTTAATTTTCATGATCAAGTGGAAAATGGGGGGTCCACTTGACGTGATCTGACTCAGTAGCAACTTGACTTTTGAAAATCAAACTGAATATAATAACCTTTCAGAATTTATAACGTCTTAAGCGGGAAGTAAAATAAAAGCTGAAAAGTTATTGAAGGAATTACCTTCATAAAAGGAAAATATCAAAGTAAATTGACCTAGAAAACAGATTCGTACTCCACCACCAGAGATATTTCATTAAAATAATAATTTTTAGATGATAATTAATCGTTCACAATTAATATATAGTTGTAAAAAGTCATATTAAAACGCAATATTGTTTAATAAATGATCTTGGAATCAATAGATACCTGACCATTTAATGATTTAATTTAAAAAATAAATTAGTACTAATAAAATATATATATTTTTTTTAATTGTACTTGTAGTTTTTTTATTACTACGGGTGATCGGGTGAAATTTTCTAAAATTGTCAGATGCCTGTTAGATTCAGTATCATTAATAAAAAAAAAAAAGAACAAAAATTAAATAAAACTAATCAATATAGTAATGTAAAATAATACCTTATTGATTGTTGATAATTTTTTGTTTAATATATCACGTGTCTTATTGTCTGTAGGACTAGTAAATTTCTTTTTCAAGCACGCTTGATCATCAGTTTCAGATAAGTCTGAAAATAATGCTGCAGGTGGAAATCGTATTCGCCCGCCATTTTTTATGATATCATCAAGTTCTTCTTTTGACTCAGAAAAAAACAATATAAATAGATACCCTGCTTAAAAAATCCGATAAATTCTTATAGCTGTATGTATAAGGCCCTATACTTAACTATAGCACTTCTCATAAAACTCATTCATTCTTATAAAAGCTCTATAAGAATGTATGAGAATCTATTAGATTCTATGAGATTTTTTAAATATACAGTAAAAAACATAATATACTTTTGATTGATAGATGTCAATACTTATAGAGATGTCTCAAATTCTGATAGAATCTGGACGAATACACATATAAAATCAGATATACTCATAAATTCTGTATACATAGCTGTCGATATTTTATCAGAATTTATCATGTTTAATAAAATTCTCATAGATTCTGAACGGAGATTTTTGCTTTTTACAAGATTCTTCGAGTTTTCTCAAAGCTTCTATTCTATACTTCTAATACTTTTCATATTTTTCACAAGTTAGATAGTTTACTTAAAATATATACTTAAGTGGAAATTTGATTATTTTAAAAGTTAATAGAAAAACAAAGTATCAACCGATCTTCTGTACTTCTAAGAAACGACAATGAACAGAAAAAATTACATACTACATAGACTTTGGTTTCAATCCATTAATTAAGAATTTAACATTATTGATATATTATTATTAAAACATTTAACTTACCATGAGTAGCACCAATCAAACACTGGTGATATTCACCTTTTATTTTAACCTCAAATATTTTATTAGGCTTACTCTTCTTATATTTCTTGATTTGGTTAATCCCAACTGTAGTGAATTTACCACTGCTTATTAATTTAATATACGCAAACATGAGAAAATACTTTTTTTTAACTTATTAACAATCACACTGAAACTCCACTTTAAAAGTTATTATTCAAAAATAATCAAACTATGAAATAAATATATGATACAAACAAAGAAACATGCGAAGGGCTCACGAGCGTTAGTACTCTACAGCACTCAAGCGACAAGTGAACTAATGTCATACTACCTCGGACTTCGGGCCCCGCTAAGCTACCCTTGCATCGAGAGCGGGAAGCCCTGTGATTGGTTATTGAGAATACAAACGATACTCTCTTTTTCTTATATATGTATTTAATACATATTAGAGTAATGTTCTCTCTCTCTGTGTCTCTCTCTCTCTATCTTTTTCCCTTTCTTGTTATATCTGTTCAATTAATATAAAATTTATCTCGCTTTTTTAATGCATTTAAATTTTTAAGTTTTATTTATTTTTAATATAAAGACAAATAATGAAACAAGATATTGTGTTTTTATTACAAAAAAATATTTATAACCATAAATAACAGTTGTTAAAAAATTTTCTGGTAATCAACTAAATAGATTGTAGTTCGTGTACGGAGTTACAAAAAATTTTTTCCTCAAATATTTTTAGTTGATTGTTATTTGTAATCTGATAAATTCTGACAATAATTAATGAAATTACTTTTATTAATTCATTTTTACTTATTCAAATAGTACATTTTGTTCAAATGCTCAATCGCTTCTTTCCATATTACTGCAATGGGCATATCAGTTTATTCTCAATTTAGAATCGAAAAGTAGATTTTCCTATCAAAAAGTTCCCATAGAATCCACTCTAATGGTTAAAAACCGCATAGAATTCATTAGACATATCTGGACGTTTTATGCATTATTTATAACGCTTATAGTCTAGTTATATTATGTAATTATTTTATATTTTTACTCTTATTTTTTAGATATTCAAACTACGATTGAAATTATAAATTTTTACTGTTTGTTATATTGTTTAAGTCAACCTCAAAATTTAATTCATTATTGTTTTTATTGAAGCATAGATAATAGTTGTTGGTTTCAAATGATTAACTATTTGATGTTAGCCGAAGTAGTCTCTGTCTCATTCTCGACAGCTGTCTACACTAAAACAGTGAAAATTTATAGTTTCAATTGCTATGTACTTTGAATATCTAAAAAATAAGAGTAAAAATAGAAAATAATTTGAATATATTAAAAAATCTAATAAACAAATAAGGTTAAAAATATAAAAAAAATATATTTAAATAGTTTAATAATCAGGTAACAAAAAAGTTCTGAAGCATCTTTGTCAAGTTAACTCCATCAAAAATTTCTTTATTAAATCTTATAAACTTTTTATCAGAAAATAGTCAGTATTTGTCCTCAGAATTTCTGATTTAATCTTTTAAACTTAAAAAAAAAGAATGCTTCGAGTTTTCTTATAAAAAATGATAACTATGTTTCAGTATTTCATAAGATATTACATGACATGAAAATACTCATTCAAACTTATAAATTCTACTGATTCAAAAAAAAATTGTATTATGGAGGTTCTATAAGTATTATATTGTACCAAATTTCTGTAGGAATCTCATTGAAAATATTTTTGGATTGAACCTTTATAAACTTATAAAAACAAAACTTCTTACTCAATCTCATAAATCTCCGACCGTATTAACTTATGAAATCTTGTAACTTCTTAAATCTTAATCAATCTCATAGAAAGAATACTGGTAATTTCTGATACAAAAGTAATTTTGGTCACAACTGATAAATTCTTATAAATATCTATATAAGAAAATTTTTTTGTTCTTAAAGACATATTTTAAACTTATAAATTCTGATATGAAATTTTCATAATTTTATAAGAATTTATCAGAACTTTTCCACAGGGATTGTACCAAATGCTCTGGGTATTACAATAGTTTAGCATAGTCGGGTCTATGTGTTTTTTTAGTAGATTTTATAAAAATTTAACTGTTGTATTTGTCCTCATGACGCAACTTTTCAAAAATTTTAACATTTTCTATCTATTTGAGTCAAGTAGGTTCCAAAAATACTATTAGTGAAAAAGTTTATATATATATATATATATATATATATATATATATATATATATATATATATATATATATATATATATATATATATATATATATATATATATATATATATATATATATATATATATATATATATATATATATATATATTTAGTACGTGGTGCAGGGTATACTGCGCCACTACCAGTAGGTACTTCGCACTCTGCTACGTACAGTTGACTCGGCAGCAGTGGAGTGCTGACTGACGATAACGTTCACTGCATGCGCTTTTAAGGTAGTTGTTTCGAGGTAGTCACGCTCAAAAGTATGGCATACCAAATTAAAAAAAAAGTATAACTGAAGCGGTTAGTTGAACGCCGCTTATTGGAAACTTTTGTAAAAGTACAGTCACGTTGCTCTTACATACACCTAAATAGTGTCAATACGTTTATATACACATACATCCAAAATATTCGAGAAGTGATCGTGGCAACACCGTTCACTGTTACTGCGCATCTTTTTTGCGTTCGGTAATATTTTTATTATTGAGGTCGTAAGACATAACCAAATTAACCATCAATATAAACTGAGCTGTTTATTATTAATTAAATTATTAAAAATGTCAGAACGTTTACGTTATAAAGGTCGATTTATAAAAAAAAAAGTGTTAGAAAATAAAGCAAAGCAAGTGGTTAATATGACTCAAGGAAGAATTGAACGTCGTGAAATAATGGAAGCGGAAAAAAAGAACGAGGTGAATTGTCATAAGAGTGTTGATGAAGTTTGTCCAGGTAGACGTATTGTTGAGTTAGGGATTTTGGCAAAAAATTTGAAATGTAATAAATGTGAAAATTTACTGTCTTTGGAAAATGTTGTGAAGGAAAAACGCATTGGACTCAACTCCATACTAACGGTTCATTGTGATAAATGTTCCATAAATACGTTAGTTCCTACAGGAAAAAAGCACTCTGTAAATGACAAAACAAATTCAGACGTTAATACTAAGGCTGTTTTGGGCAGTGATGTTAGACGTACCAATTTCTTGGTATACATACCATTTTTGGAGGTTTTGTACCATGTACCAACTAAATACTATCCTGGTACGCAAAAATACCAAGTTTTTGACATCTACCATGAATGTGAATTTTTATTTTTGCTATTTTCAAGGACAAACTTCCAGGCATTGTTTAACTAGTAATGGCGTTATTGTTTATAGTTAATTTTTACTGTTTATACTAATAGTTAGTTGTTGACACTTTATTTATACAATTAATATTAATCTTATCAGAGATAGCGCAAACTGGCCATGTCTCACGGAGGTAAATTTGAAATTTTCGATCAGAATTTACGTCCTGTTGCCGATACCATCAATTAAAAATTTTTTTCTCTTAGAAAATATGTATTTATTTTCTTTTAATAAAAAAATATTTAAATTGTCATTAAATAGTATTAGACTCTGATATTAGTAGTTCTTTTATTCAAATTTTTTTAACTGTAATCAATAAGGCTCATAGTACTAATTACTATTAATATTTTAATTTCATCACATTCAGGAAATTTTCGGAATAATTATTTTATAGTTCAATATTGCTACCCAAGTAACTAATATACAATAAATTATTTGATTTATCAGTATTATTTTAAAAAATTCGACCGATGAATTCTCAAGTGATATCGACACTATCTTTATCAATATTCTATATTCGCCCTTATAGTCACATTTCAAATATAATTGCTCAGCAAGTTCTGCAGTGGAACATTTCCGGCTAACTTGACGACAAATTTCTGGTATAAGTCTTGACTGGATAATGCTTGCGTGCGAGTTGATGCAATGGAACCGCCGTCATCTGAATGTCATTTGACAGAAAAACTTGCTGTCAATTTGGAATGGAACTTTCAATCAACTTAACGTCATTGTCTGACAGTAACACTTGTCAAATTAAATCCAAGTTACGGACAATTTACTGTCAACTTAACCGTAACTGTTTGCTCTCCAATACTTGCCTTTAAGTTGGCTTCAGAATACTGCGGTTAAGGAGGCTATCAGGGCGAGTGTCCTCATAGCAATGGGTTGTAACGTCACCTATCATCAAACTGAATAACTAACGTTAGCTTGAGGTTGGATTGTAAAAATAGAAAAGCATAAAACTAACTTTGGCTTACGTAGTGTATTCATCAAGTTATCGTTACAACTTTGAAAGATCAAATGAAGAAAGCAAGTAATAAACCATACCTACGTTGAATGTTTTTCTAGGATAATTGTGAAATTGTGCTGTATTTTTTAATTATTCTGCTCTCTACGAATATCTTTGATTTAAGAATTAAATTATTCACATAATATAATTCAATATTATTATTATAATAATAACCTTTGACAAGCATTCATTAGTAATAATAACAAAAAAAAAAATTCCTCGTTAAAAATAAATTAATTTCAGGAATTATAGGAGGTATTTATTCCAGCCATGATATTGCCATTATTTTTTATGATAGTTTTTTCTATTAGATCTGACTCTACATTTACTTTATTCATTTTGTTATTAAATTTTTTTTTTCTCGTACCGAGATTAAAAATTATGAACACTAAATATACTTTATTTTATTTTAAATTTCAATGCTAAAATTTTATTATTATCAACACTCTTTGATGTAGCGTCTGTTCTAAATTTTTTTCGAAATTTGGAAATATCTGTTTTGATGGTAATGGTAGTTCTCTCGGTAAACTTAATTACTTTTATTGCAGATTATCATGTCATCATTGCATGTAGACAAAGAAAATGAATCCAGTGATTCTGATAGCCCTTCTACGCCAAAAAAATTCGATTAGGTGATGGTGACACTTCACGTCAAAAACAAAAACACCGAAAACAAAACTATCGCGTTGAATGGGAACGAGATCCATTATGCTCACCTTGGCTAGGACCAGATCCTAAAAATTCAACAAAAGCCATATGTAAATGGTGTAATTCAAGTCTTGTTGCTGATATTACTCTAATTAAAAAACATAAAGATACCAATAAACATCTGAAAGAGTTAAGGGATCGCAAAACCATTCCTTCGAATGCTATGCAGCAGTATCTCAAACCCCAAAATCCAAGTAACTCATTAAGCAAAAATGTAAAGAGTGCAGAAATTAAGATCTGTGGTTTTATGGCTGCGCATAATATTCCTTTTGCTGTTGTTAATGATATGATCCCTTGCTTAAAATCTGCACTACCAGACTCTAAAATCTTAGACGGAGTGTGTATGAAGAGAATGAAAGCGACAAAAATCGTGACTAACGTCATTGGTGCTTCTCATAAAGATGAGATCGCATCTCAACTTAGAAATACTAAGTTTTCGATTTTAACCGACGACTCTACCGATAGTGCACACGTAAAGACGGCATGTGTTGTAGTTCGGTATTATGATATGAAAGCTGGGAGAATCACTAGCAAATTTTGGGATTTGTCAAGTGTTTTTCCGAAAGGTGACGCTGCAGCAGCTGAAGAAGGGGCTACTGGTCAGCGTCTGTATGATCTACTGATGAAAACGTTTACTGAAAGAAATATTCCTCTAGACAATATCATTGGATTCGGTTGTGATGGTGCAAATGTAAACCTTGGTGACCGTAATTCTATTGCTAGTCGCTTAAAAGAATCATGTCCTGGTATAACAATAATGAAGTGTATTTGTCATTCACTCCATTTAGCAGCGAGTGCTGCTTGTGAAGCACATATGCCAAGAAGTTGTGAAGATCTTGCTCGGAATGTACATAATTATGTACAGCACAGTGCCAAACGAATTGCTGGTCTCGCAGTTTTTCAAAGCTATTTGAATGTAGCTGTACATAAAATTCTTCATCCAGCCCAGACTCGCTGGCTATCACTACTCTCGGTTGTAAATCGTATGCTGGAGCAGTGGGAACCTCTTTGTCTTTATTTTGTTGAAAGACATCTACTGGAACGTACAGTAGCAGCAGAATCCACATCGATTTGGCTCAGAGATCCATTTATAAAGTTATTTTATCTATTTCTTTCATAGATCTTACCTAAAGTTGTCTCGATGAATGCATTTTTCCAATCAGATTCGGTTGTTATAACATCTTTAGCTCAGAAAATGGAACTGTCATTCAGAGAGCTTTTAACTGCGTATTTAATGCAAGAGTATGTCGCTCGAACTCCACTTGATCAAATCAACCCTGAAAATCAAGATAAGTTCATACCTCTTCAAAATATGTACTTAGGTGTGCGTGTTTTAGAAGAATTAAAAAAACCAGAAGTGGTGAATAAACCAGATGCCATTAAGGATTTTTTCTTGAGATGTCGTAGCTTTATGGCCAAACTTTGCGCTGAAATTAAAAAAAGATTCAACTTTGATGATCCGCTCTTAAGACTGCTTCCTTTGCTACATCCTTCAAAAGCTCTATCTGGGCGAGAGCGCAATAATAATCAGTCTCTTATGAAGCTTAGCGATTATATTCCAAGAGCCAAACCGAAAGATCCGATATCTTTTCAGAAACTAGATGATGAGTGGCGTCGTCTTCCATTGGATGATATACCTGCAGAAATTGTAGAGGAAGCAGAAGTTGATGTTTTCTGGCATAAAATTTCGCTGCTGAAAGATAGTGAAAACTGCAGTAGATACGTAGAACTACCCCGCTTTGCACTAGCTGTTCTCTGCATTCCTCATTCAAATGCAGATTGTGAGAGAGCTTTCAGTAAATACAATCTCGTAAAAACTAAAACTAGAAATAGGCTTACGATTGAAAATATCGAGGGGGCTATGCTGGCATCACAGTGTGTTAAATCAAATAAAAATTGTTGTGCGGAATTCAAGCCTGAACAAGATATGCATAATCGGATGACCTCTGCAATTTTATATGGTGATAAACAGCTGAGTTCTAAAGAAGACGAGAAAAATATTGACGATCTTGACTTTATTTTTGAAGATTGCTAATCAAAAATATATCAATTACTATTATTTATTGTATGTATCTCTAATGAGTGCAATATTGACGTACTGTTATGATACCCGATGAAAAAAGTTTTTGTCTAATTATATATGATTATATATAATCATATATGAAGTTATATATAATCATGCATGATTATATATGAGGTCATATATAATTATATATAATTATATATGACCCTATACATAATTAGATCTGATCATACCTGGCTGTTATTAGCCCATATATAAGTCTATATATAATCAGATCTAATTATATATAAGTTTATATATAATTAGATATGTTTATACTTGGCTGGTATAACTCCATATATAAGCATATATAACTATATATAAGTCTATATATGATCAGATCTGATTAGACATGACTGATACAAATCCATATATAATTAGATCTGATCAGACATGGCTAATATAAATTCATGTATGGTCGTGCATAAGTTTATATATGATTGGATCTGATCAGGCATGACTGATATAAAGTTATATGTTGTTATATATATATATATATATATAATTACATAATATGACAATTTTTTAATATAAGTGTTATTAAATTTTTATTTTGTCAACTATCAAATAAACTTAAATCCCCAATACTTAAAAAATGTTCAAAGGTTTCGGCAGCAATTTAAAAGTATCAATCGATATTGATTTATATACGAATATTTATAAGTTTATAGATAAATAGATTTGATTATATGTATCTAATTAATTCTATTGTAATTTATGTACAAAATCAAATTCATTATTAGGGGCATTATTTACGTATGGTGTATCGACTTGATTATTTGAGTTAAGTAATGCCATAAACTTCCCTTTATTGTAAGTTCATATTAGACTAGAGGATCAGACTACAATCCAGCGATCACTAAAGTTAAGCAGCATCGGCGTAGGTCATTGATAGGTGGTCAACGAATAGTAATTTTTTTTTTTTTTTTATTTAAATTCAATCGATATTTATATTGATGAAAACAATAAATCCTAGTTAAATTACTTAATTAATAATTTAAAGGTATTCGAAATGAGATTCTAAAAATGACTATATTCATTCATGCATGATCATGTATAAACAGATCTGATTATATATAATTAGACCTGGCCAATTTTTGGATCCAATCATATATAGATGATTATGCATAATTATATATGATTAGACAAAAACTTTTTTCATCGGGTACTTAGTAATCATTAAAAATTTTATATTTTTATTTAAAACAAAATGATCTTCATTTCTTATTTTTATGTTCTGAACCATATGATAGCAATAAATTTTTACATTACTCTTCCCTGATTTAAAAAAATGATTTAAAACAATTTGAAACGATTTAAAATAATTTGAATCGAGTAATATATAGATATACACTTAGCATGGATTAAATCATTTTTCTTAATCAGGGTTTTTCTTAAGATAATTTATTTTTGTTTCTTATGGATGTTATAATTATTTTTAACTACTGCGTATCAAGTTTGTTCGGTGGTTCAAATTCAAATTCGTGCCTTAATGAAAACAAAACTTGCCAACCTAGTTCCATATTATGTTATTATTTATTTCCACCGTGTGATAGTAAGCTTTAATGTATGTATAGTCTGTATCATCTGTAGTGTACTAGGCAGTAGTACATTATACCATATCCGTAAACATACACTATAGTATCTATACTATTGTATGAGTGTACCAATTTTTAATTTAAAATACCAGGTTTTAGCGACATCTGTACCAAGTTCATTGGGCAACTATCTAACATCACTGAACCCTATCAAAATTAAAAGTCTACACGGAGAAAAATGTTGGCTCAAAACCTACCAATTTTTATTATGCTGTCCACTAAAGTTGAAACAGCAAGAGAAACATCCAAAAAATTACTCTGCTCTTATGAAAAATTATTATGCCGCATCACAACTATTATAATATACAGAAGTAATTGTTATTAAATCTTATCGAAAAGTATCTCGCGCATAGTAAGTATTATGACAGCATAATAATTTTCCGTATGAGCATAATAATTTTTTGGATGCTTCCCTCCCGTTCGGCATCCATGTCAGAAAGGCATCATTATGCTATCTGAAAGAAGATATCTTTTAGAGGCCAGACAAATGTTATCTTTTTGACAACTTTTTACGGATATCGATTTATCGAGATCTAAAAGATAACTTTATGATAACTTCTGTAGATGTACTTATGATGTCAAAAAGATATCTTTTTGTAAACATTTATCATAACCTAAATTTATGAGCTGACGTTTGGTATTCATATATTTTATGTTTAGTTTAGTCTAACCTACAAAATAGGTATACGTGCAAAAAGTGTTCGATGAAAAATGTTCTTCAGAAAAACATTTAACGAATTATCTACGAGCCAAAAAAATGATCATTTACGAAAATTTCAAAATAATTCAATAAACAATTTTAATCTGTAGAAACCTCAGATTATTGGGCCTCAATCATTATACCCTGAATAAGAAAAGTGACTTAATCCATGCTGAATATATCTATATATTAGTCGATTAAAATTGCTTTAAATTATTTCGAATTGTTTTGAATCATTTCAAATAATTTTTCTTAATTAGGGTACCAAACTTTGAAGTTAATAGTAAATGTCAATTGAATTATACTAAAAATGATAGCATAAATAATAACAGTGATAATAGTGGTGAAAAAAATGACCATGGTGATAAACAAGTTGAAGTGAATTTGAAGATTACTATTATTATTATATTATTATTATTAATATTATTAATGATTGCTATTATTATCAGTATTATCATCAAAACTAAATTATTATTATTATTATTATTATTAATTACATTTAAGTTACTATATAATTTTGAATTAATTACTTTCTTACAAATAATAAACAATAAAAACCGAAAAATTTTTGAATATTAATTATTATTAAGTAACCTCCAAATCATATCTATTGAGAGATAACTTTAGTACATCATTGATCCGCTATCTTTTAGACATCAGAAAAATGTTATCTTTCTGATACCTTTTCGAAGAGATCTAAAAGATGTCAGTAGGTGGCGCATTAGATATCTTTCTGATATCTTTATGTTATCTTTAAGATGAGTCTTAAAGTTATCAGATCCAAAAAATGTTATCTTTGTGAGATGTTTATGATAACTTTTTGCCAACCGGGCTTCCTGTTTCAAGTTTGGTCGACGGCATAATAAAAGTTGGTAGGTTTCAAGCCGACATTTTTCTCCGTGTACTCAATTGAAGTCAGCCGAATCATACCCACCCAGAAAATTTCCGCTCCAATAAAAAAATCTACCATCTCAAAATCTCTACCAATGAAAATATCTACCATGATATAATTACTACTAGAAAAAAACAGAACCAAGTTGTATTTATGAATAAAACTCTACCGTTGGAAATCTCTACCTTTAACTTTAGAATAATGTATATTTCACAGACAGTAAATTTATTTCTAATCGATTGGGAATTATTTGGGATGATTTACGAATATGACTCTATTATTTAGGACTAATTAATTAATGAGCAATTAGCATTTGGGATTTTTAAACTAAAACAATTCATAACTTTCTTCCCAAATAGTTTACTATTAGCTAACGAAAAAGTCGTGTTAATTATATTTTCTGAAATGCGCACTAAACGCTCAAACAATATTAAATATTTACCCATTGATTAATTAGTGCTGGATAATAAAATTATACTCCTAAATCTTCCCAAATGATTCCCAATTAATTAAAAATAAATTCATTGTCTGTAAGATATACATTCTAAAGTTGATGGTAGGGATTTCAAACGGCAGAGTTTTATCCATAAATGCAACTTGGTGGTATTTTTTTCTGGTAGTAATTATATCATGGTAGATATTTTCATTGGTAGAGATCTTGAGATAGTAGATTTTTTCATTGGAGTGGGAATTTTCTAGGTAGGTATGATTTGGCTGACTTCAATTGGGTAGAGTTTTATTTTTTGTAGGGTTGCTTATGGCTGGGTCGTATACCTGCCCATTAAAATAATGATTAAATGGCTATGATAGCTTGATAAATGTTGCTTTCAAAAAAAAAGTTATTCAAGTATGACGATTAACCATACAATATTTTATTTTATAGTTGATTCAATGTAAAAAAAAAACGTTGATGTATTTTATATTTATAAGCAATAATTTATAATAAAACTATCTTTTTTCTTTTAATTATTTGCAAATTTTTCAATCATTATATCATTGATAGCTAAATTTTTTATATAGTAAAAAAAAATATTTAAAAATCTAGTCGTTTTATATTCCTCCGCGATTGGGCTATTGTTGGAGGCTTGCAGGCGAACCGTCAAAAGTAAAAATTTCAGAAGTATATCAACTTCAGAAACTCATAGTTTCGAATGTACAAAATAAAGATGGTTCATAATTCAGAATGACGAATTATCACCTTGTCAAAAACATCGATTTTCTAATCTTCATATCAACACATACTCAGAATTTACAATATTCATTCTTTCGTACTAAAGAATTGACAATATTTAGAAGGACAATATTTCAGAAATCCAATACTTCCGAAATATTCAAACTACGAACGCCAATTCTTCAGAATTACATTTTATACGAAAGACCATTTTTAATAAAATTTTCTAAGGTTTGCTGACAGTCGATATTACAGACTTCCCCTATGAATTTACCATTATCATGTGAGTGTTTTGGCAGATTGATTGTGTTTAAAAAATTTGTATGATTCGTTATGTAATAATTATATATGAATTTAACGAGTTTGATTTGTATTAAATAATTAAATTGAATTTATTTAATTAGGATAGTAGTGCTATTTGTGGCCAGTGCTTTATTTTTAGACCTTTCATATTTTATTTTAATTAATGAAGAAGTATAAAAAAAAACAAATGGTACGTAAAAAAATGGTACGTTTACGTAAAAATACCATTTGTTTTTTTTTTATACTTCTTCATTAATTAAAATAAAATATGAAAGGTCTAAAAATAAAGCACTGGCCACAAATAGCACTACTATCCTAATTAAATAAATTCAATTTAATTATTTAATACAAATCAAACTCGTTAAATTCATATATAATTATTACATAACGAATCATACAAATTTTTTAAACACAATCAATCTGCCAAAACACTCACATGATAATGGTAAATTCATAGGGGAAGTCTGTAATATCGACTGTCAGCAAACCTTAGAAAATTTTATTAAAAATGGTCTTTCGTATAAAATGTAATTCTGAAGAATTGGCGTTCGTAGTTTGAATATTTCGGAAGTATTGGATTTCTGAAATATTGTCCTTCTAAATATTGTCAATTCTTTAGTACGAAAGAATGAATATTGTAAATTCTGAGTATGTGTTGATATGAAGATTAGAAAATCGATGTTTTTGACAAGGTGATAATTCGTCATTCTGAATTATGAACCATCTTTATTTTGTACATTCGTAACTATGAGTTTCTGAAGTTGGTATACTTCTGAAATTTTTACTTTTGACGGTTCGACTGCAAGCCTTGTTGGGCTACTTCAACGCCGCTCATCGGCGGGTTTTAGAAAAATTTTTCTGGCAACACTGCTCATATCACGATAATCGATGTGTCGATTATCGAATAATCAACAATCGAGCTCAGCAACTATCAAATTTGAATTACAACCTCACTTTTATACCACCAATGACTAAAATCGTCTCGAATAATAAAAGAACTGCCGAAAATATTATTTTTATAATTTTTTACATAAATATTTTTATAAACAAACTTATTAAATATTAATAATTAATTAATTTAATAATAAAAATCATTGAAATCGTGTCTTAACTATAGATATTGTAATATAAATTAAACTGTACAGTTGACACTAACAATAACGTATTTTTTTTTTATTCATATTAAATTTGTAAATACGTTTAATTAATATATATATTTTATAAATTATTTAAAAAATATTATATTATCATGTCTGAGGAACAAAAAATTGATCACCGAGCCAGGAAGCGTATTAAAGAAGTTAAAAAAAAAGCAAGACCTGGTAATTTATTATTTTCTAACCTCTTATTTTTTTCGGTGACAAATTTTAATTGTTTATCCATTTAATTATTAATTAATTAATTATTATTCTCATATTGTTGCAGAGCTAGCTGATAAATCAGCGTGGAATCAACACGAGTATGTTAAAAAATTTAGTGAATTTTGGAAGTTTAAAGATAACATTGATCGTATTGATGAATCACTAGTTAGTTGTGATGAATTTATTAAATTATATGAGAAACCCTACAAACCTGTGATAATTAAAGGTGTTCAAACTGATTGGAAAGCCCAATATAAATGGACAATAGAGGTTCATTATTTTTATTATTGTATAATTTATTTCATACCAAAATAACTTTTGAAATTTAATTTTTACAATTTCAACTCCCAAGTAGCACAGAGTCAACTTTAAGATGTTTTTTAAAAGGATAAGACTAATTTTTTTTGTCTCAAAGTCACTTTTTTTGGTATACATATGATATGCAAATGTTGGTTCCGGAGACAGAGAAAATTTGTGTTGTTTTTCCTGCCTTATTTCAATTGAGAAGTCATTTAGATGACTTATTTTACCACTATTTTTAATTTACTTTTTGTCGTCATATGTATCATTTTTTTTAATTTGATATTTTTTCGGTGACAAATTTCTGATCGTTTTATCAACATATTGGTGCCTTATCGATATCTCAAAAAGTAGCTTGAAAACTAATATCTTATAGATGTCTCAAAGACAAGTGTGTTACTTGGGCTTGTAAAATATAATGAGTGTGAATTTAGCAGACATCAGTCATTTAAAATCATATATTAATATAGTAAATAACTGAAAAAATAATATTTATAAAAAATGTACTAATTAGTTTCAAAATTTTTTAAAAGCGCATTTTTTTTAAATTTTATTTTATTAATTATTTACTCTATTTATTAATAATTTTAAATTTGTCTGATGTCTGCTACATTCACACTCATTAAAATATAACTTTTTGTAATTTGGACTTTAAAAAATTAAGCTCTTAAGGATTGAATTTTTATAAATTCCAACTTTTAAAATAATATAATTAGCAATAAAAATAACAGCCGCAAATATAATTTATTAATTGATTAATAAACTTAATTTATGATATAAATGAGAGTGAATGTAGCAGACATCAGACAAATTTAAAATTGTTAATAAATAGAGTAAATAATTAATAAAATGAAAATTTTAAGAATGTGCATTTAAAAAATTTTGAAATTGATCAGTGGATTTTTTATAAATATTATTTTTTTGATTATCTACTCTATTTATTTATGATTTTAAATTTGTCTGATTAACTGCTGGTTGATTGTTTGGTAATTTTTTAAAAATTTATTTAAATTTATACTTTGTAACAGAGATTAGCCAAAAAGTATCGTAACCAAAAATTTAAATGTGGAGAAGATAATGAGGGATACAGCGTTAAAATGAAAATGAAGTATTACGTCCAGTATATGCGTAACAATGATGATGACTCGCCGCTTTATATATTTGACAGCTCGTTTGGAGAACATCCGAGGAGAAAAAAACTTCTTGAAGATTATGTTGTACCTAAGTATTTTCGTGATGATTTATTTCAGCATGCTGGCGAACATCGCAGACCTCCTTATCGGTGGTTTGTCATGGGTCCAGCGAGATCTGGTAAATTTTTTTTTTCTTTGTAGTGTAAAAGAATTTTGTTTAAAATATTTTTAAAAAAGAAATTTGTTTATTGAAATAGTAATTAGGGAAAAAATTCTAGTTCTTGTTTTTACTGGGAATTTTTTCGCTATCGAATGTTACTGGCCATATCATTTTTTATCAACAAATTATATATTAAACAAAATTAATAATAAATATTTATAAATTATTAAAACTAATCAGAATTTCAATCTTCAAAATGAATTTCAATAAAATTTTTTTATTTTATCATTTTGGAATAATTAATATCTTAAATTTAATAAATAAAATTTGGGTCTGGATAAATTTTTGAAATTTAATATTTAAAGAATTAATTATTATAAATTTATAAAAATTACAACCGGAAGTCTATTTATTGAAATTACTCCAAACAGAAATTTTTAATTCATTTAATTTTAAAAATTTTAAGTTAATGGTTCTTGATAAAAAATCACCCTGAGAATTTTTTTAAATTTTACTTAAAATTCTAAAAAAAAAAAAAAGTTTTTTTTATGGTGGATGAATCAATTTTTAGTTACACAATTAATTAATTTTTCCTTTTCACGAATTTTATCATTAAAAAAATGAGTATGAGTGTAACAGACATCAGACAAATTAAAAATTATAAATAAATAGAGTAAATAATTAAAAAAAGAATATTTGTAAAAAATGCACTAATTCGTTTCAAAATTTTTTAAAAGCGTATTTTTTAAAAATTGAATTTAATTAATTATTTACTCTATTTATAATTTTAAATTTGTTTGATGTCTGCTACATTCACACTCATCATAAAAAAATAAATATTTTTAGAATTAATATAAATATAAAAATAAAATAAAAAAAAGGCATTATTTTTATGAAAATAAATTTAGGAACTGGAATCCACATTGACCCGTTGGGCACAAGTGCATGGAATGCTCTGATCTCTGGCCACAAACGCTGGTGTCTCTTTCCAACTCACACACCACGTGAATTATTAAAAGTAACTGGTTCTGAGGGTGGAAAACAGCGTGATGAAGCTATTACATGGTTTTCAGTTATTTACCCACGAACAAAGTTACCAACGTGGCCACAAGACTGTTTGCCAATAGAGGTCTTGCAGAATCCAGGAGACACCGTCTTTGTACCTGGTGGCTGGTGGCACGTCGTCTTAAATCTCGACGAGACGATAGCCATCACCCAAAACTTTTGTTCCCGTACAAATTTTCCTGTCGTCTGGCACAAAACTGTACGCGGTAGACCTAAATTATCTCGTAAATGGCTAAAGGTTTTGATGGACAAGGAGCCTGAGTTAGCAGCACTGGCATCAACTATTGACGTCGAGAAGGATACGGGAGTTGCAAGTGATTCTTCTAGTGGATCTTCCAGTAGTTCATCCTCCAGCAGTTCTTCCAGTCAGTCGGAGGACAGTGAAGAGGATAGTGGACAAGAATCTTTGTCCGCACACAAAAAAAAGAAAAGGTATTTTTTTATTTTTTTTATAAAAAAGTTTTAATCTAGAAAAAATTATTGAGTTGATAAAAATTTATCAGAACAAATTTATTAAGAATTCAATTCTGTAAAAAAATGTTCGGATGTATTTATTCTCAAACTTAATAGTTTACGATGAATAATTATTTTTATTAGTTAAGTAATAAAATAAGTAAGACAAAAATAGTGAAAATTCATTTTATTAAATTTTATTTTACAGAAGAAAATTAAACAATCAGCCCTGACAATGTCACGTACTTGAAGCCCTCAATAAGGCTCAACTGTACAGTATTAATTCATTATTATTGTTTGTACTGAGAATAAATATTATAATTACTATTGGAACAATCTATCTGTTCATAATAAAATGAATGCTAGATATTGCCAAAATTTAATTTAATCCTCGTATCAGAACAGCCTTCAATATATTCAAATATATAATATATATAAATGTATCTGTATATTTATATATAGATGCATCTACTAAGTCAATTTACATAAAAATTATTTCTCAGTATCTAAATATTAGGCGACGGTATCTTTTATTTTTAATTATTTCTAAACTCTAATGACCCCATCACTTTCTTTACAATAAAAAAGTAAAAGAAAATTTACATCAATTTAAATTCATCAACACTTAAATGCAACAATAAAAAAATACTGCACTTAAAATTTCTTCAGTTGGTCATTTAACTAATGCATTATTCAATTATCTAATTAATTAATTCATTCATTCTATAGTACAATAAATCACTAATTATCTACCCCTGTAGCCCGAGTAAAAATACCATACACAACAAAAAGATTTGAAATAATTATTTTCGATTACAAAATGACGATTTTTAGTGTAAAGAAAATTTTTAAAATAATGGACAATACATTTCTTAGACAAATATATATTTTATTGATGCTCATGATCATCAATTAAAAAAATTTAGTAACCAACAATATTTCTCTTATTATAACATTTTTTTTTACTTCGTATACATTGATACATATTACATATTAGGTGTGCGAATCAAATAATTTGAATTATTTGTAAATTTTTTAATTATTTTCAAGTTTTCGTATCATTCAATTCAAATTTGAATATTCGGTTCGAATTTCTACCATAAAATTTTTAACTAATTTCTATTAAATTATAAAAATTTTTTTATAATAAGTCAAGATAAAAAACGTAATATCCAATTAGAGACTAGTACCCGATCACTCTATTTATTTATAAATATAGATATACAAATATATGGAGTAATCGGGTATTAATTCTATTACTTTACTGTTTATTTTAAAGCTTACAAATAATTCAAATTTTTTTAATAATTTAAAAACCCAAAAATAATTCGAATTTGAAATCTCACCAATTCAGATTTTTTTAAAATTCAAAAACTGTTTTTTTAATTCAAACTATTTGCACAGTCCTACTATAAACTTTTACAGAAAAATGTTTACATATAACTTCACATAAACTTTCTTTTACTGAACCCTATACAATTATATTGCAACTCGCTCGCAAATATCCTAAATATTGTAATAAAAAGATTTATAAATTCTGTTTAGCCTCTTTTAAAAATTCATACTTAGAGGTGACAATTTCCATTCATTCATTTTTCATGAAAAAAAAAAAAAAGTAAAATTTAAATTTTCAATTAATTTCTTATGCAAACTTTAAAAATAATTCATACGATTAAAAAAAAATTTAGTCAATTTTTTTCGTTCAACATACAGTCGAATTCCAATGTCTGATTTCATCAAGTCTGAACTCCCACTACGAGGTACACTGTCTTCCTCCCTAAGCTACACATTTGTATGACTCTGTATATATATTCTTGTATCATTCATGTAGATTCAAACGCGCATGAGTGTAGTTTACTTTTTTTGAAGAAGGAGCATTCGATAAATCTGAATTTCCAGGAAATTTCTACTACTCCATCAACTAGCTGTCAGACTTAAAGGAAATCGACTATACATATATACACATATACTACACCTATACAAAATAATTTACAAATATGAAATATGGATATTTTTACTCGGGTAGGCCAATAGTTGTTTTTAAATTTTAAATCAAATATTCATTGTCTTGATGACTAATATTATTATAAATAAATGGTAATTGTTAGCATTTTAATGAATTGCTTCGTTGAAATGTACGTGGTTGGTCACGTTTATTGAAAAAACTCCATAATCTTATTGTTCCATCACTGATTATTATTGTTGGCGTTGTAGATGTTGTTGTTGTTGTTGTTGTTGTTGTTGTTAATCATGATGGCATTGATGATATTGTTGATCATCATGGAACAATAAATCCCATGCAAAAGGAAAAAAAAAACAAAATGATGCATGAAAAACACAGTGAATGATTGGCAAAAAAAATAATAATAATAATTAATTGATTAATTAAATAAGCTCATGATAATGATTAAAAAGCAAAATAATTAGTGAGTAAGGGATGGGATTAAGAATTAGATAGACATTGTGGACATAGACATTGCAGGAAAAGGATCTAAAACTCGCCAGAGTTTAACTTCACCCGAGCTGTAATCAATTAAATTATAACCCAAACCATTACTTAGATCTAATTTATTCTAATATATTTTATTTCATGAAAACATACTTGCTGGCGGTAAAAATGTGCTGCTGGTTTGTAACTACGGCATTTATTGCTGATCCGTGGGCTCGAACTTCTCCCATTAGATTGCACTCGCCCATTGGCTCCCGGGCTACGGACCAAGCTCGCAAAATCCCCCCGCGGCAGCCTGACACCATCACGGATCCGTTGTTGATGGTGCAAAGCCCGAGGATCCAATCTTTGTGAGCATTATTTAATGATTGCACTAGCTCCATTTTAGTCAAATCCCAACGCTTGATGCACATATCCCTTGACCCTATTGATAAAATTTACAATTATTTATTTTACAGATATTTTGTCCAATAGTTTTATTAATTTTTGGTACACGAAGAAAAATGGGTTAAAAAAATTTACGAATTTTTATTATGCTGTCGGCCAAACTTGAAACAGAAAGTTGTTGTCAAAAAATTATTATGCTGCACTATAATTATTATTATGAGCCTTTAGAAATTTTTTATTTTCTACTATAATTCCTAATTTAGAAAAATAATATTCATTACAATTAATCAATAAGTCTTAAGTGTATAAAATATTTGGTAACGTAGCATAATTTTTTGGCGACTCAATTTCCTACTGCCAGTTTGGTTGACAGCATAATAAAAATTAGTAAATTTCTTAAGCCAATTTTTTTCCGTATAATTTTTATACAGGGTTGAAAAAATTTAATATTTTTTAAATTAAATATTGAAAATAGTTAGTCTAGTCGTGTTATGAGTCCGTCGATATTTCTATTGAAAACATTCCCCCTCCATACTAAGAAAATAATCATGTACTCACTAACGGGCTTGTAAAGTAGGGGAAGTGTAAGTTACGGCGTTCGATTACTGAGCAAAAGTAGGGGTACAGGAATTCTTAGAATTGTATTCTCCTACACCTCTGTTTGTGGGTTTATAATGTGTCTTGACTGTATAATTATAAATTAAAAGAAAAATTATTAATTAAAGTTATCTGTATTGTTAAGGTTCGGCCGTACCTAACGAAATCTCGAATTTAAGATTTTTAATTATTTATTAAATAATTATCATTACAGCGATTTTTTTGGCTTCCGATAAAAAGCAAAAGACGAACTTCCTCGGAAGATTTTCATCTTTTGAGTCCCATAAATATTCAAAACGTAATTAGAAATCTTAAATTCGAGATTTCGTTAGGTACGACCGAACCTTAAGGGGCGGTCAAGGTCTCACACTTTTGAAAAATCGATTTTTTTTTTTGTCTTTTCTTCAAGTTAAACATTTCAAGAATATAATCTCAAAATTTCAAGCCAATCAGAGCTTTCTTGTCCCATTCTCCTCTAAGTTGAAAAAAAATAATTTTTTTTTATCAAATTTTCAGGGGGGTCATCTTGCCCCACCCTCCCTTACGTTAAAAAAAAAATGTTTTTTTCATTTTTTTCTTCTAAAACTTCAAACGCGTTTTTCTCGAAACCACTTTTTCAACCTCCATGATCATTGCCATTAGAAAACTACATGACCGATATATTTCAAACTTGGTATACACTTTCTACATATAAAATACATCTCCCTAACGTTGAGTTTGAGATTTTTTTTTACATTGACGGAGTTTTCTACCCCCAAAATGACGGAATTTTTCGTGAATAATAGCACTTTTCACTTTACATGATCACCAAAAATGTAGAAATGAAAAAAAAAAATTACCAGAGATCGTTGAGAGGAGGATTTGATGATAGTTTAACTAAATTTTAAGGATCTCAACTTCAGATAATTTTTAACTGAGATACAGTGATCACCGCAAATCGTCTTTTTTCAAAGGAGTTCTTGGAAAAGCTTTGTCACCGACTTGTTTGGGGATATTTTCCCGTAAAATTTTTAGGAAATGTTTTTGAAATGACACTCAACGATATACAAAAAGTTTAAATTAGTTTACTCTATTCATATAGCTGAAAAAAATTCGCACAAAAAGTATTTTTTTCATACTTCAGACCCTGATCCCCCCCCCCTCCCTTTCACTTCAATTTTAGCTTTTGATAGTTTCAACTCTTTTTTATTGCCAAGTATCGAGATAAATCAATTTTTCTATATCATTCGAATTACATTCAAATTACGCGGAAAAAAATAGACGATCTTATTTGAATCGTTGGTTTGGGAAACCCCATAAGTTATCATTTTTACGAAATTGGGTTTTTTGCATTTTTGTGTTCTTTGGATATCCCTCCATCGAAATCAATCAAAATATGGATCAAATCAGCGTTTAAAGTTCAACCACGCGGGTGATAAATATCTCATTTAGTTGAGAAACCCCATAAGTCAATAACTAATGGGGTTTCTCAAATAAACATGCAATTTTAGATTTAGAGAAATTATTTTCTTTTCGTTTTTTCACAGAAAAAATTTTTTTTAAGTACAAAAAATAATTTTGAATTGAAATTGGCGCCTAAAAAAATTACTGATTATTATTACAATTTACGTATATTATAGTTCCAGTACACATTTTGTACTTGATTTTATAAATATAATAAATAATTGACGGAGAAAAATTGAAAAATGAACGATTTTATAACTATTTTTTCCGTTTTGTTGAGAAACCCCATAAGTCAATCAACTTTAAATCATTATTATTAATCGTAGTAATTAACAATAAAATTTTGAATCATCGAATCTTTTTTAGGGGTGCTAACATTATTACTCTTAATTATTATTGGTTTATGATTTTTATGCTAACGTATTTCAGAAAAATGTTTTTTGCTTCTCCTGAAAAATTTACTATTTTTGACTTATGGGGTTTCTCAAATAAACGATTCATTTATTTTCTTCTAATAAATTAATATTTTAATTATTCTATCACTGAATATTTACAGTTGTTATCTATATTATTAAGAGAAAATTAAAAAAATTTAATCCATGGCACGTCTCAATGATAATAAAAACTAAACAAATTTAATTTGTTATCAATGAAAAAGTCTTGACTTAAATTTATTTCTTTTCGTAATTTCAGATGTTTTTGTGCAATTGTTGGTTCAATGTCTCAATGTTTTATAAATAATTATTAATATATATATAAACTTGGCGCTAAAAATTGACATGATGTTTGAAAATTACTGACATCAAAATTTTTAAATATTTTTAGATTGAATACTTAATTTTTTTGTATTAAAATTCAATTAGTTTTTTCTATCTTTCATCAAAGTCGAAGTATTTAAAAAAAAAAAAAATTACCTGAAAAAAGTATAGAGCCACTTGGAGCGAGGCATTCAACCCCGTCATAGTGTGGCGGTGCAAGACTGACAGCTTGTCCAGAAGTATTTCTATCAATCAACGAAATCAAATGATCTTTACTTCCTGTAATAATGCGACCATCTTGAGCGACCGCGAGACACATTACGGCAGCGGTATGCGGAGTACTAAACCGGCCTGTGTACGTCAGTTTTCTCAAATCCCAGGTCCTGACTTTGTCACTCGAAGCCGTGTACAATTCTTGCTCATCCAAACTCAATGATAGATCATTTATCGCAGCCTCTCCCACTGGTAGCTGCAACGTCCTTGAGGGCGTGGTGTGCGACAGTGGTCCACTCTGAGTCTGTCCTGATGAGAAAAGTGTCTTAACACATGAATTAGCGGCTCTCAGATCCCAGACTTTTACATAAGCCGCCGATACACTGAATAATAAATTATTTAACCGAGAATATTTAACCGCAACCACATTGTTCGGGTGTCCCGTCAGTGTCATATTCTCCAGTCCCGTTCCCAGGTCCCACACCTTCACCGTTCGATCTAAAAGAAAAGTATTATTAATTAACACAAAAACTTTGTCAATTGTTAGTCTATAAGTTTAACAATAAATACCTTTAGACCCGCTAAATAATAAATCATGTGTTACATCAATAGCTAGAACAGCTTTGCTATGACCTTCAGCAACATGACTGCACTGTAAAGTCGCTCGTGGTTGAACTTTACCAGGATACGGTGATATAATACCTTTACTAGGCTGTGGATCTGTCGTCAATGGCTGACGAGCTGCTGTTAATCGTGAAAATACATTTTCCTCACGACTATTGAATCTTCTATAGATTGTAGGCGATCCAGGTGGCGACGATATGTCCATTTGTGCCACCTGTTCCCTAATTTGTTAGATTTTATTTTTTAAGTGTTAGTAATTATTATATAATTAAATAAATAAATTAATTAATTTATAATAAATAAATCTATTATTTATTTTTTTTTACAACAAAAAAATTAAATATTTAATTACAATTAGAAATTATTTAAATACAATTACATGCCTAATTAATAAAAAAATATAAAGATTGCGTGCTTGGCATGCCAGTGCTTAAATAAAGTTCATAGGTGAATAGTAACAATAATAAAAAAATATATATAGATATTTATAATAATAATAATAACAAATAAACAAAAAATAATAATAACAACAAGTAATAAAAAAAATATTTGATTGCAATGCAGTCGGGGTGTAAGATGACTCACGACTCACATGGAACCACCAAGTCCATGATGAGGACGACGTAGCGGTCGTGGAGATGTGCTATCACGTCTAGCAAGTGTTGGAGATCCACCATGCGGTCCTCGCGTTAATACCAAACCCCTAGGTGATTTTTAAACACCGTAAACAACCGACACACCCCAGTAATTAAGAGAGTTTTTTTTTTTTTTTTAATTAATTACTCATAAATAAATAATTAATAAAGTTATTTACTAATTTATTAATTAATTATTATTATTATTGACATACTTTAAACTTCCTGGAGCGCTTGGAACTCGCGTCAGTGGATGATTGTGGTTTTGGTTTTGGTTTTGCTGATCAACTTTTGACTCGGTTGTGCTGCCAAACAATAAATCGTTGCGCTGAAGTTTACGCTGACGTGCTTTTACACGTTTGCCTTCGGCATTTCCTTGATGTCCATACGTCTCGCTGCTGAATAATAAATAATTTATAAATAATTGTTAATTAATTAATTATTTATTTATTAATTTAAATCTTTACTTATCAGAAGATGAAGACCGGGACATAGAAGGACTGTAATTGACGTCATGGTTTGTAAAAGAAAATAGTTCACGATCACGCATCACGTGCTCGAGCAATTGGTGCTGAACGTCGCTTTGCTGAGTAACCTGATTTAGTCGCGATTCCATATCCCGGAACTCAAGCTGTTTTTGAGCGGCAGTGCAGCTCTGATCGACAATAAATCCAAGCATTTTTTGAAGCATATATTGAGCCTCGTCAACAGATTTTATTGATGAAATAAGAGCATCGACACCTGGTTCACCTTCTATATCGCAGTCTCCCATTTCCATCATGTCTCTTTGGCACTCGGCGATACTATCTTGGACATAAGATATTTTGCTCTTGACATTATCAATATCTTCGTCAAAATAAGTCGTGTCTTCATGAGCGGCTGCAAATATTTCACGATTTTTTTGGAGCTGTTCCAAATCATGTCCCAATTGTTCACGTTCAGACAATAAACGCTCCATCTCACGCTCAGTTTCAGCAGCAGCCTGTTTAATAAGAGTATGCTTAGTAATTGTTCTTTCGAATGTCTGCCATCGGGATTTCAAACTTTTCGAGCTAAGCGATTTAGCAGGAGTACGCCCAGCAACTTTTTCACTCAACCCGCGATCGCGTTTTCTCAAAGCAGTAACTTCTTCTTGTTTACGTCTCAAAACAACTTCTTTCATGCGTTTGTCTGCCTCAAGAGTCCGGATCATATTGGCATTGCGTCTGCTTTCTTTTCGTAGCTGAGCAATTTCCCGGTTACGTCTCAACTCATTGTCTTTGTGTCTCTGTGACTCCAATCGCATCTTTCTCAGCAGCTCCACCTTGGCATGCTTCATATCCTGAAGCTCTTTATGTAAGCTTTTGAGTCTCATCTGGCTCTGGCTCTGGTTTTTTAGCAATCGCGCATGTTCTTTTTTAGCCGACTGCAAAATCCTCATTTCTTTCTGCATTGACGTTAACTTCTTCTCGTACTCATCGCGTAGTTTCTTTACCTTCTCGGTAGGTGGAGAAGCCTGCTGCTGCAAAGAAGACAAAACTTTGTCACGTTCTTCTTGCGTATCGCGAATCCGCGCTTGAAGCTGAGCAAGTTTGTCCTCGTAGTGCTGCTTCATTGAATGCAAACGCCGTTGCGACATCTCCAGTTCTTGAATCAAACGTTGCTTTACATCAATATCAGAAGTCAAAGCCTCTAGTTCTCTGCCCATCGCCATTTCCTGATCATCTTCTTCCTTACGATCCAACTCATCGTCCGAATCGTCTTCACTAAGTGACTCTTGTCCATTTTCAGTATTATCAGCATCAGCATCATCATCATCTTCCTTACTAGCAGTCTGCTGTTCCTTCAACGCATCCAGTTTATTGATATCCTTCTGCACGTCTTTCTTCGCTGTGTCCAAAATTGAAGGTGTCTCACTAAACATATAAGTATCAACTGGATAAGGATTAGTGACAGTAATTTGCTGCTGGCGTTTTTTTAATTGCTGATACATGGCCTCCGCTTCTAGCAACCGTGCCCTCAATTCTTCAATTTCTTGGACGTATCCTAAAACTAATTGAGAAACATCATCATTACCAGCAGAAACCCATTGACCTGCAGCTTTTTCAGCTAACAGCAACGAATTCTTCGCCGTCAATGCTTCTACAGTTTCCGAAAGTGCTTTAACTCTTGTTCTGAGACTCTGCATCTCGCTACTGAGCATCTGGTTCTCGTGCCAAGCATCATTGACACCATCCTCACCAGCAACTCGCTTACCCTGCCGGAACTCAAGTAATTCCAGCTGCAACTGCTGGATCTCTCGCCTCAACGAAGCTATAGTTCTCGAACTCTTGTCCTGGTTAATAGTAACTTTGTTCTTGATATTCCGCGCCCGGTTAGCGTACTTGAGCGTACTCAGAGTCTCCATAAAATCCCTATCGCTGGGAGAAATACAAGCAATCATACAAGTCTGCGAGTTACCTCCTAGAGAATCTTGTAACAAACGTGTCAGCTTTGAGTCACGATAAGGCACGTGCAGTGCTCTCTTACTCTTGTCCCCCAGCGCAGAAATAACATTCCCCAGAGCAAGCAGTCCGCAATTTATAGAAATCCCTTCTTTAGCACGATCTCCAGTGGCACCAGTTCGTTTCAATCTTTCCGAGCCCGCCAAATCAACGAAGTGAAATTTAGCTGTCAATGTCTCGAATTCATTCATCGGATCGCTGCTCGTGTCGACATCAGCATCTGGATCTTCAACCCTGATGCACCGCTGCTGTTTAATGTACAAAGTAAAAATAGCATGTGATCGCGATGACTGAGTGTTCATCTGCGTGGATCCAGTTGTTCGTGACAAGGCACCAAGCCTCAAATATTCCAATGCTTGCTCCGGATTAGTTACCACCCGGGGTTCAACTCCAGTAAGATGAATATTTCCTGAAGTGTCTTCATGAATTCTAGCACCACCTCGAGGTCCTCCGGGTTCAAGTAAATCTTTCAAATCTTCATTATACAATTCTAAAAATTGTGCCGTCACCTATTGATAACAACAATTAGATAATTAAATCTAGGATTTAAGAACCTAAATGAGAATCAATTTTATCAACAAATATAATACTACCTTAAACTCCGGAGGCATGTGCCCACGTTCACGCGCTTTAGCCTGCTTGGTAGCGATCCCATCAAACAAATGTTTTATTGCTCGAGGAATAATCCCGACAACCTGGTCATCAACCTCAATATCAAATCCCGTACCCATGGTATAGGTTTTACCTGATCCAGTCTGTCCGTAAGCCAAGACAGTAGCATTGTATCCATCCAAAGCACCTTCCACGAGCTTCCTAACGCAGCTCTCGTATATTTCAGTCTGTTCAACACTTGTATCAAATACATAGTCATACGTAAAGGCTTTGTCTGCTCCCAAGAATACTTGGGGCTCGCCTACCGGCACTTGTGTACATATTCGACACATGTCAATCACCTCTCTAGCTACCTGAGGCCTTATCCTGTTTTAAATTAAATAAATTATTTGTTTTCATTGTTTCTACTATTGGAAATAATAAATATATTATACTTATAATTTTAAATTTAAATAAATAAAGAAAATACCACGCAGGAAAAACTACTTGATGTCTCTACCCACTCAAGTGAAAGTTTCCCAGTCTATTTTATTTTATTTTAAATAATTACTCATGATTTTAAGGAAATTTAACCTTGGTATTATTAATTCCACCCACGTACTCAAGTACCAGAGATTTATTATAATTTAATTTTAATTTTTTTTAACTTTACAGAGCCAAAAATTGATAAAAATTTTAATTTTAGTTTGGAGTAAAAAAAAAAATGTTCCAATTTAAAATTATGAATAAATAGAGTAAATAATTAAAAAATATTATTTATAAAAAATGCACTTATTAATATTTTTTTTATTTTAAATTTTTGAAATGCGCATTTTTTTAAAACTTAATTTTATTAATTATTTACTCTATTCATTAATAATTTTAAATTTGACTGATGTCTGCTGCACTCACACTTATTTTAATTGGAGTAATTTAAAAAATAATTAAACTAAGATGTTTTATATAAAAAATATATAATTAATTATGATATTGGTAAATAACTCACCGAACAGCAACACGAACACTTGAATCGTCAGTCATTATGATAAGAATATAAATAAATAATTAAAATATAAATATAAATAATAAAATATTTAACAAGGAATGTTTTGGCATTGGTATAAGTATTGAAATCTAATAAAAAATTAAAACCAAGTAAATTATAAAACCGTTAATGGCTGAAGCTGACTGGAGACTGGAGTGGACAGTGGAGACGAGCTTGCTTTTCGCTCACTAGTTTGTAGTGGTTTCCGTTTATAGTTACAAGAGTTTCGTTGAGGAAATAATTGTTTTCGGTGGGGGAAAAGTGACAGGTAAGTTGGAAGTATTGGAGAGTAAGTGGGAACCGAAGATACCCGAATGACAATCTGTGTGCAAGTAATTATAGTACACATATAATGCGGACATTTTGACTCGCTTGTAAAACTATAGAGGGACAGTAATGATATCTCTACTCTTTATAGGTATACAAAATTCCCGATTTCGTTAAATAATAACATGTTGTCAAAATGTGATTAGTTAATTACAAAAAGGAAACTGAAGATTACAAAAAATTATTAGAATTCAAGTCCATAATTATAATTGATGTATTCTGTCCCATAGTTGCCTAGGAAGGTTGGAATACCCAACGAAAAATTACTGAAATAAAATAATCAAGTTTTGTTTATTGGTCTGAATAACCTGATTTTTACTTAGATACCAAAAATAATTTAAAAAATCTAAATGCTAGTCCAGGTGATGCTAAACAAATTTACTTATTGCAAAATGGTAATTAAAAACAATATTCTATAGTATACTTTAAGGCTGGGTCGCACTTAACGAAATCTCGAATTTAAGATTTTTAATTACTTATTAAATAATTATCATAAATGATTTTATTAGCTTACGACTAAAAGCAGAAGACGAAACTCCTCTTAAGATTTTCATAATTCAAGTTCCATAAATATTCAAAACGTAATTAGAACTCTTAAATATGAGATTTCGTTAAGTACAACCGGGGCTTAATTTGACTTTGAAATTTATGATCGATTCGACTACTGGTTAAGCTGAACTGGCTGAACAGATGGAAACAGCAACAGTTACTTTCAAATTGACCGTAAGTTCGCGCCATTTAACTTGGAGTTGAACCTTTTCAATAGTCCACTCGAAACTCCGAAATGGGAGACATTTTTCGAAAGTTGGTGCAAATTTGGTTGAAGGTCTATGACGTCACCCAGAATCACCACCCAAAATAAAAAAGTCATCACCCCAGGGGTTAATGAGAAAAAAATTAAAAACATACCCAAAAACAGGTTTTTCGCAAATATTTCATAAACAACGTGAAATTTGTAATAAAAAAACTTTCAAACAAAAGTTGTAGAGAAAAAAAATTTACGTAAAAAAGTATTAAAAATTTTTTTTGTATCTATAAAAAATAACAAGCCATCCTGACGATTTTGATGGATGTCATATTGTGGTTGTTGATTTATGTTAAATTGCCATCAGTGTGGCTATCAAGGTAACTTTGGCTAATTTTCATATTTTCGAAATTGGATGAATTGTTAATTATCATTTCAGCAAATAGAAACTTACATTTTATGACTTTAGTATTTCAGATTGTTAAGTAAATGAACAATATATATGGGGCATTCCACACGCCAAATCGGACGGTTTCAAAAATTTATTTTTTCGATTTTCTTAATTTTTGGGTATTTTTTAGTACCCCTCAAAAGAGGCTTACTGCTAAATTTTGAGATTTTTTTGATCAATGGTTCAAAAAATATCAAATTTTAGAAAAAACCGCTCTTTTTATGGTTTTTTGATCATAACTTTCGTAACAATGGTCGAAATTCAATGTTTTTTTTTCAAAATTTTCGTTTTTAGATGGCCTTTAAAAAAAAAATACAAAACAAATATACGAAATGTTTTTAATCGAGATTTTTGAATTTTAAGTTTTCAACTGTGTTTTCAACTGTGTTTTCAAAAAAAGATGTATCCTTCGATTTTCTTGAAAATTTTCTATCTTAAACTTCTATCCATTCTACAACTTTTAAGCCCGGTGGGGTAGTGGGCCTTCCATAATTACTTTTTTTTTCGATTTTTGAAAATTTGAAGTAATTTTTTTTTCGCTAAAAATGATTATCAGTACCGAGTTTTGACACTGTATACTTGTTATTCTTGCATATTATAAATTGATTTCAATATTTTTTGAAGTAGAACTTCTTTAGGCGCGACTAGGAGGTAACTGGATGACAATGCAACGGAAGTCCGTTACGGCAATATGGCGTCACGTTTCTGTACCATCCGGTTTTTAAATATTTTTGATTTTGTCAGTAAATATTTTATAAACAAATCAATCAAATGCTTTTGAAAAAAAAAAATAATTAATAAAAAATATTAAATTGACAATATTAAATTAAATAACAATAAATAAATAATAATAAAAAAAAGAGAGATTAAGTGAAAAATAAATACACCATGTGAGAATTTAAAAACCCATCTATTGAGGATGGAACACTAGTAATATATACATTTATATTAACGTCGACCACTGTACATTTTAAAACAATAATTTAATTACTACATGGAAAGAAATTTCCTTCAAAAATTTCCGTTAAATTCACTGTAATCGTGGGACGAATGGCACGACCTAATCATTTGTCGGTAAGTCAGATAATTTTTAACTTTTTTTTAAACAAATTTTACCGTAGTCTACTATAAATTTTATTCGGTTTTAGGTAAATTTTATGAAGTTTACCACAAAATAAATGAGTTTTTTCCTAATTTTTATTTCAAAAATGGTAATAGATAAAAGCACTACATTATGTCCCACGATTACAGTGAATTTAACGGTAATTTTTAAATAAAATTTCTTTCCGTGTATCATCCCTGATTCAAAAGTATTCAACGTGTTCAAAAGCATTAAAATTTTTTTTTTTCGAATCGTTTCTTTTAATAAGGGATACTTCAAATATGATATGATTGGTTTATGATAACTGAAATGAGAAACAAAAATTCTACTCTGCAAATTTTCTAAATTTCTTGAGAAAACTGCATCAATAGTCGTGCCATATCTTGTTGTTGATTTGAAACTGGAGAATTATTCATTATTAAATTTAGTTTATCACCTAAGAAATCAATCAATGGTCGAGATTCTTCTGAACGAAAATTAACATCGAAATCTCCAGCAAGTATTAATGTTATCTCATGGTAATTAGTATTTAAAAGACTTGAACCTTCATTAGTGAAGTGAAGTAATTGCTGATGAATAAATTTTATGATATTCGATACAGTTTTATTTGGAGAAATGTAAAGAACAACTATAATCAATGTTTGATCGTGTTTGTTTATAAGAGTTTTAAAAAAAATTTTTTATTTTTAATTTTTTCTAAAATTTTCATTCAAATGACTCAAAAAATCAATTTTTAATATTTTTTTGCTCCACTAACCGATGATACGTCCAAAAAAATTGTCAAAGTCTTACTCTGACGTTAGACTGTCAACAAATTTTAACATTTTTGAAATTGTCTTCTCTGAAATTTACGCGGTTAAGTTTAATTAAGAAATTACTATGCGATAAAGGAATATTTATTTTAAATAAAATTATTGTAAGAAATTTATTTTTTACTTGTAATCTAATATTTTTTTTTTTAAATTGACCGCAAAATAACTTCTTTGGATTGATGATATAATTTAATTTTATTATAAAATATAAATGATAACAGTTGTAATTTTTCATTTTGTGAAAAGCTCTTTCTTGGAATAAATGACCTTCCTTTGAATGAAATAGTAATTCGATTTGATATTTCATTTCAATTATTACTACTTTAATGGCTTATGGTACACAGAAATCTTAGTTGGTTATTCAGTTTCACCTCTAAACTGCATGATCTACGGGGTTTAGAAAATCCTATACGATTCAATATTTTCCAACGCGATACATTGGGTTTCAAAAATAGTATTGAATCGCATCGGTTTCCAATGCGATGCCAATTGCTGAGAATTAAAATAGATTTAATTAATTTTTTTTTTTAATTAATTGAAGAATTGAATCAATACATTTTTGTGAAATTGATAATGATAATCAATACAATTGTATTTTTTCTTTTTTCCAGAATTTGTATTTATAACCCGAATTCTTTCCATGTATTATTAAAAAAAATCGAACGACCAAATCTAAATTGAATTCCAATAATATTTTATTTTTTACAACCCTGAGTTTTTAAAACTTGTTAAAAATCTTCGGAAACTGAACGAGACAAGTCAGCCTAGTGGACAGTGGACGTGCTTCATAACACGACGGTCGTAGGTTTGAGACCCGTCCCGGGTAAAATTTCAATATTAAGGTAAAAGTCTCTATTATGAGACATATTTCAAGGTAAGTTTACTGTTTAAAAATGTATTTATGAGAAAGATACCATTTAAATAGTTTTTTACGACTGTTATATGATTATTAGACTGGTATTTAATATTTAAACTCAATTTTAACTGAAAAATAAATTAAATAAACAATTTTTGCAAGCAACCTTTATGACCCCTTTTATGAGACAGTTTAAAGGCGTATGGCCCTGTTGTCTCATGATAGAGGTCCCTATTTATCAGACAGCTGAAAAATAAACCAAAAGATTTTTAAATCACATTTTTATTAATATGAGATCATTTTTTATATAAAATTAGTAATTCAAATGTTTTTAAAACATCAAATTAAAATTTTCCACAGAGTAAACGACTAATGAACACAAGATATAGGAGTTCCTTTACTTTTTCTATTAACTTATTTTTTTAACTTCCCGCTAAGAAAATTGCAAATTTCCAAAAATTCGGGCAGTTATTGGTTTCGGTCCGATTTACGAAAATCGAATTTTTAAGAAATTTTGACTTTAGAGGTTCTAAGAACCTATTCTGACTTATTTGAAGATGATGTCCGAGTGTACGTACTTATCATTGAAAACTTTTTTTTCGATTAAATGCAAGCTATGGGTAGGTGGTAAATTTAAAAAAAAGTTTTAATTGAATTGAACATTTTTTTCATTGATTATAATCAACACTTTAAAGATACAAAGCCACAATAGTGCTCTTAGAAAACTATGCAAAATATCAGAAAAAATATTTATTAAATATATAAATATATATTTGGTTATAATTAAATAATTTAAGGCAAAGCTTCACCATTTTGTAACAAGTCTTAAATATTTTCATGTTAGTTGCCAGTGTGCGTAAGCCGAATCCTTTAACGGCTGCAGTAATTAGTTATCAATTATTAATTATTAATAAATAATTAATAATTAATCGGATCTATGAACGAGATTCAATTTATTTTTTATTAAACATTTAAGCAGCTTAGCTTCATTTAGACTTAGATTTATATTCTTTAATTAATTGCCGTTTACTGGCCAACGAGAATTTCGTATTCCGGAAAAGCGACCTCGGAACCGCCGTATGGGATGTAGCAGACGTTATGCGATGCTTGGACTTTACCGATGGTGACTGTTCCCTCATGATGAACGCGACCCACAAAAAGTGGCTCGCCGTCTTCAGTTTCACCCGCGGGTATTGAGTTTGAGGGGATATTTCCACCACTTGTTGGTACCCATTGTGGATTACATCCACACAAAACCTATTAATTTTTTAAAACCGTTTTTATTAATTTCAAAAATAATCATTTATTTCTGATTTTATGACAGTGCCCAAACATTATTTAATTTAATTTAATAATTTTTATTTTCATTTGACGTTCAAGTGAAAGAAATAAATAAATTTTCGTTGTAAAAATAAAAACAAAAAATTTTAATTAGGAATTTATTTGATAAATTTTGAATTAAAAAAAAAAGTTGATAATTATTTTTTTACTCTCTAATTAAAAATTTTTTTTTAATTTATTGGAATCTATAAGAAATTAGATTTTATCAGATTTATTTTTTGTGAATTGAAGAATTTTTAACCCACTTTCAAAATTATTTTGAAAATTTTGATTCGTTAATTTCTAAATTCTAAATTCTAGAGTCAATAATTAATATTTTATAAGAAAAATTATTGAAATAAAATTACCTGGTACACGGGTTTTCCGTGTTCCTGACCACCCCAAGCGATGTAACAAACTCCATGACTCGGCTTAACTTTTCCAGGGATCATCGCGCCTTCGTGACTTGCGCGTCCAATAAACAGCGGTTCGTCATCACGGCCACCCGCAACTGCGCCCGGTGGAATTGAACTTCCGGAGGCATCGCACCAGCAAATACTTCCAGCTGCCACAAGTTCAGCAGGTGCCGATGGTCGGGCATGAACATTTGGATCTAATTTTAAACGGAGAGCATTAATTAGCAAAAATATAATGAAGATACTAATTATTTAAATCAGTACTATACGGGGTGCATGCCCATTAATTGCTAAAAACAATATTAAGCAGTTAGCGGGATCTAGTCTAGTTCACTAAACAGTCCTATGTGAATAAATTTATTTATTTTAATTAATTACTACGTACGACCATAACCGCCGATACACCTTGCTGTTGACCAAAACCATTTAAAAAATAATTTATTATTATTAACAACCCAAGTATTTAATAGTGCAGAATAAATGTGAGTATTTTCGGTTAATATTTAAAATTTTTTAAACTTAATCTTCATTTCATTTTTTTTATTTTTAATTTTACACGCGTGTTAAGTAATTACATAGAGGAAGGACGGGGAAAATTGGATCGCTAAGAAAATAATGGATTCAGATGTAATAATTCTTTTTTTCTGACTAAAATTTGAAGTAATTAAACCAAAATGCCTGTTGCCATTGAAAAAAAAAAAATTCTCGAACGGCAAAACAAACCATCCTAAAAGAAAAGAAAAAAAAAATTTCTCTTTCTTTTATTTATAAGAAAACGACTATCAAAATTGTTTATGTATAACCAAAGTGAAAAGAGATTTGCAGTACTGTTACACTGTAAAAAATCGGGAGCGAGTTCGAAGTGATTACGAATTTTATTAAAATCCGAATTCGCTCCGTCACTTGAAGTTTCGGAGTGTTTACAAAAATTCACTTCGCATATAGTAGGGGAGCCCACGAGGCTAAATGGGGATTTACTCGAGCGTCGTAGAGACCTATTGAGATGCAAAGCTTAGATGATAAGAAGAAAAAAATGTTATATGATGTATACCTTTACATCGGTGGGAGAAGCGGCTATAGATTTTTAAATATGTAAAAAAAAACTGTTGCATGGACATCCTCGAGCGCATCAGATATTGATAGCATCCCGAGTCGAAATTAAAACGGTAGCTTGAGCCTCCAAAGCCTCAGTTCTTTTGATGTTGAACTTGTCGCTGAATGTAATATGTTATTTAAGTCCTCGATGTCCTAAAAGTAGCGTATGGAGAAGTAAATCACCTTTTTAAAATGGTATTTTAACCCTCCATGGCCTACCATATATTTTAAAATGCTATTCAAGTCCTCAATACCCTAAACGAAGCGCGTGGAGGACTTAATCACCTTTTTAAAAAGATGTTTTAACCCTCCAAAGCCTACCATACTTTTAATCTGTAGCTTCTAATGAGCTCAATTTCTTTAGCAAGATATTATTATTATAATAATATCCGCGTTCTAAATACATAAAGATATTTCCAACTGATCGTGAGCGTCCGAGTAGCAGTGTGGCAGTGCTTGTGCTTCATATTCGTTAGGTCTTGGTTTCGAATCCCGGCAGCAGCAGATTATTTTTCAGCAGTTTTTTTCAATTTCTTCGGCAGCTTTCGTCATCCAATGCATCATTCGTATTTATTGATCACATAAAATAATTAATTTATCATTTACTAATAAGTCAATGGCTCTAATTATTCAATTTAGATTTCGAATGACAGTAATATTCTATTCGAACGTCTACTTGTATAACTTTAGCTGTTATTATTAATATTTTAAATTTTATTATTTTTTAACTCACAACAAAACATTTATTACTAAGAAATTATTTTCGGAATTTTTAAATTTCAAATTTGTTTCGATCATGGTTGCCATTTCTAATTAGTGACCCCCTTTTCCCTTCTGTTTCTTTACCAATCGTACGCGATCCGATGAGAGTCTTTTTCGATCTATAAATTTAGGCTTTGGAGGCTTATTTTACCTTTTTATAAAGATGATTTGAACCTAAACTTGGTAAAAGCAGACAAAGTTACCACGTTTAGGTTCAAATCACCTTTTTAATGCATGGATCTTCATATTCTAAAAAGATGATTTGAACCTCCTTACCCTCATGTAGGATTTGGAGGCTCAAATCACCTTTTTAATTTTGACTCGGGAGTAAAATCTTTTTTTCCCACGAGCTTACCTGGGTGTAGTAAATACGTTGTGTATGAGTAAGACCACGCCAAGTGGACCCCCCGTTTTCCACTTGATCATAAAAATTAAGCCTATGTATCTTATTCTCTAATGGTCACTATGAAAAATGAATTCCCGAAACTATTTTTCAAAATTGTTATTTTAAAAATAATTTATTTTACAATGAAAATTTTGACTACTTTTAATTAAAAAATAGATTTTAAAATAACCGTTAAAGATAAATTGATGAAATTTTCAAGATTTATTGTCAAATATATATATTTTATTAAGATAATAATAGCTTAGAATTATTTATTTACTATCCTATAGTTAATTAACTTTTAAGTAAGCAAATTAAAATTTTATTGACTTCTCGATAAAAAATGAAGTTTTTTTTCATCGGTTACATGTGTTATTTATTAAAGTTTAAGATCCCTGAAGAAAATCTCACTGCTCGCGATTAATTTAATTAATATGAATGTATTTATCACCGCGCGCAGGGTGCCGGGTGCTCTCAATACAATGCGCGGCCGAGCGTTTCAGGCTATATTGCAGCTTCAGTAGGTCATAATTAAAATAACAATTAAAAATATTGTTATTGAACAACTTTTATTTTTTTAAACAATATCATGGATGATACAATAAAATAATTTTTCACAATTTTTTATTACACTAAAAAAAAAAAAAAAAAAAAACGGTATTCAAGTATCTGGGTGTTTGTATCTTTCCGAGTAAATATTTGTTTAATCATAGTGAAAATATACTCCAACCGAGTAATATTTTCTTAAATTAGAGACAACTAACTAAAAATGAAGCTTAATCATTAGTTAGTTTTTCTTGACTCATTATGAAAGATTATTTTATCATATTATTTATGAAATTATTTAGAATAATAAAATTTATTAAATAAACATATTTTTAAGTTTTTAATATTTTCAAGTTTAATTGCTAGTTAGTCTACTTAGTTTTTCTTGATTATTAATAAATAGTAAGTAATTAATTTATTAATTATCAGTTACTCACAATTTCTAAATTATTATTTACTAATAATTGAGTTTAATTACGAGATAGTTTTCCGTGTTTCAGCTAACCAAGAAAAAAAAAATACGGGATTCAAGTATCTGCGTATTTGTATCCTCCCGGGAACTTATTTGTTTAATGTTACTTAAAATTTACTTCAACCAAGAATATTGTCTTAAAATAAGTATACGAATTCTTAACTTAAGAAAATATTACTCGGTTGGAGTATATTTTCACTATGATTAAACAAATATTTATTAGGAAAGATACAAACACCCAGATACTTGAATATCGTTTTTTTTTTTTTTTTTTTTTAGTGTAATAAAAAATTGTGAAAAATTATTTTATTGTATCATCCATGATATTGTTTAAAAAAATAAAAGTTGTTCAATAACAATATTTTTAATTGTTATTTTAATTATGACCTACTGAAGCTGCAATATAGCCTGAAACGCTCGGCCGCGCATTGTATTGAGAGCACCCGGCACCCTGCGCGCGGTGATAAATACATTCATATTAATTAAATTAATCGCGAGCAGTGAGATTTTCTTCAGGGATCTTAAACTTTAATAAATAACACATGTAACCGATGAAAAAAAACTTCATTTTTTATCGAGAAGTCAATAAAATTTCAATTTGCTTACTTAAAAGTTAATTAACTATAGGATAGTAAATAAATAATTCTAAGCTATTATTATCTTAATAAAATATATATATTTGACAATAAATCTTGAAAATTTCATCAATTTATCTTTAACGGTTATTTTAAAATCTATTTTTTAATTAAAAGTAGTCAAAATTTTCATTGTAAAATAAATTATTTTTAAAATAACAATTTTGAAAAATAGTTTCGGGAATTCATTTTTCATAGTGACCATTAGAGAATAAGATACATAGGCTTAATTTTTATGATCAAGTGGAAAACGGGGGTCCACTTGGCGTGGTCTTACTCATACACAACGTATTTACTACACCCAGGTAAGCTCGTGGGAAAAAAGATTTTACTGTCTGCCAGATCGAAGGAACCGACGTATCGGTCTGCCTCCAGAAATATAAGCTTCTGATACTTCAAAAAATAACATATATAAATTAGGTACAACAGACTCACTGAGGAAATTTTAGGCTTTCCTAAAATATGTCCTGTCTGCCGCCCACTGGCTCTTAGACTATCACGCAGCTGCACGCATTTAACTTTATCGACGAATTTTTCGTTATTTCGGCTTGCGGAAATCGTCAGATTATATATTTTTCATTATTCTTGAATCATTTCCTTCAAAATAAAAAAAAATTTAGCTACGCTCAAGAATGTCGAGATGACGTTTTTTTTTTACAACTTAGTTGCCCTCCCCTTTTTTTACGTCACTCTCAAATTGTCAGATTAGTAGAATATACACTTTTTAGGATGTAATTAACTCACCCTAGCTTAATCTGACGCGCTCGAGAATTTTTGATGGTCAATTTTTTTTTACTAATCTGATCCTGTATCCTTCACGGGCGGCTTTATATATGGGCCTCATGTTTTGTGGAGGTACTTAATCGGGTACAAGGTATCCCCCTGTATATTAATCTGCCGCGCTTTAGTAAATCCCGAAATCCCCGCTTGGGCTCCCCTACTATACGGAGTAAATAGGGAGTTTGTCTTTTCAACAGAGTGATGTCGGAGTGATCTGGGTTTTATTTAATCTGCGTTTACTCTGAAAATTTTTTACAGTGTTGTAAATGAAAAGCCAAGGAATAATTTACTTAAAATTTAAATATAGCGAAGAAGCCATATACATTTTTTGTAGCCAACGATACATTGGGGGCCAGAGCTATTGTCCAAAAGACATTCATTAAATGCAAAATACTCGATATGCGACAAGTTGTCGAGTAGGCAATCTAGTCGAAAAAAAAATATCGATGAATAAATTAAAAATATAAAGCTTTAAATATGTAACATTACAAATTTACGAAACAATATTAATATTGTCGAAAAAAAAATTCTAAAATTTAATACAAGTCGAAATACTATTTATAGAAAATATTAGTTACAGAATAGTTAATACTTGAACTGAAATAAATTAAAACAATCATTGTCATTGAAACTTAAAGTATATATAGTTCTATTATTTATATACCCAACAGTAGTTGGTAAAGCAGAATATAAATAATCTGTAAGTAATGGAACTATAAATATATACTTTATATTTCGATAACAATGGTTGTTTTTAATTATTTCAGTTCAAGTATTTACTATTCTGTAACTAATTATTTTCTACAAATTATATTTCGATTTGTTTTACATTTTAGAATTTTTTTTCGACAATATTTTGTTTCGTAGATTTATACTGTTACAAATTTGAAGTTTTATATTTGTAGTTTATTC
Organism: Microplitis manilae; assembly: GCA_030273425.1. Taxonomy (NCBI): domain Eukaryota; kingdom Metazoa; phylum Arthropoda; class Insecta; order Hymenoptera; family Braconidae; genus Microplitis; species Microplitis manilae. Next base: position 15,742,274 of record CP092725.1, on the reverse strand, counting down.
ATCGATATTTCTTTTTCGACTAGATTGTCTATTCGACAACGTACGTCGAACATTTTGTATCGAAAAAATGTCTTTTGGACAATGGATCTGGCCCCCGATACATTGAGTGCATTGAAAAATTTCTCATACGAAATTTAAAAAAAAAAGAAGAAAATTTTTTTTAGAAACAATTTTAGGAAATTTAAAATTTTACACACATGATGACAAGAAATGTAAATGATAATCAAAAAAAATTTTGCAACAAAAAAATTTTGAAATGGCTCCGTTTAACCCGCCCTTCCTCTATTCTCTACATACAACTATCTATATACATTAGCGTACGTATTACTTACTATACTATAAAATCAGTGTGCCAGAAAAACTACTTTACTTAAAAAAAAAAAAAAAAAGCTAGAATTTAAAATTAATAAGATTAAATGTAACCCTTAGCAACCATATGGGATTCAAAAAATTCAAATTGAGAAAAAAATTGCTTATTATACTTAGCTATTAAATCCAATTAATCTAAAGTAACTTGACACTGTATTACCAAAATCATTACAGCGGAAATATTGTAACGTAAAAAATTAATTACAAACAAATTTTTAACTCGTAATAAGAAAAATTTATTTACTATTTTTGCAATAACGAATCAAAATACTTTAATTTTTAATTTAACTAATGAATGACTTTCTGCAATTTAGTATTTAAACTAAAGTTATTCAACTCGATTTTGTAAAAAATTTTATCCCACATGATTAATTTGTGTCAACAATTTTTTTGATTTTATAATTTTTAAAATTTGTTTTTCAACGCAAAACTACTCGAAAAAAAAATGTCTGTTTACTAAGATTCATTTGGAAGAACAATTTCACAAACAGATTTTGTGTTAATTGACACATCATTGCTTGTTTACGTCCAATTTATTTTTTTAAAAACCTTTAATGCTAAAATTGTGCTTTTATTAATTACTAAAAATGTTTCTAGGCTCTGATATATTTTAAATATTATTAATATTCACATTTACTGTATTATTAAATAATTAATTAATTAAGTAATATAAGTTTCTTAAGTTTATTAATTATTTATTTAGCAACGGACCTTCAATTAGCCATTCACCATGAGCTCCCCATCCGGTGCAAACGCCAAAATGATTAATAACCGCTATTTCATGATCATTACACGTCATGAATGGTGAATGTTCTCCTTCCTTTCCGACAGTTAAAATTCCTTGGTTCCATCTGTTAATGTAAATTCATATTATATATTACATATTAAATACTTATAATTACAGATTAAATAATTTATTTAATCTGAGGAGATTAAATAATAGCTTATTAATAAAAATAAGTATAATACCTGATCCAAAAACCACGGAATTCATTGGCGTCTAAAATGCCAGGAGTTTCAGCCTCAGTGATGTCGGGTTTTGAACGGTTTTTTCTGATTACCGATTTACTATTGCTCCACCCGCCGATAAAAACCTTTAAATTATATATTAATTAATTAATTATTATTAATTTGATTTATTTTCAAAGTAAGAAATTAATAATTGTCTATAAGAAAAGAGGTGAAATTACTTCAAACATCGGTTCTCCTTCAAAGGGACCGGCAGTTAATGCGATATGAGCATCATTTGGCGCTTTTACACGAAATTGAAGCTGTTGAGATGATACTGGATAGAATTTGTACTCCAGTTTGTCTTCTGTGCTCAATGCTATGAAATGAAATTATTCAAATTATTTGTTTTAAAACACAGTATAAATTTGGTATTCTTTTTTTTTTTCGTTTTACAATTTATTGCTCTAGTTTATTTTTTTTTTCGTAATCATTTTAAGACGAACATAATTATCTAGAGAATTTTTTTATCAATTTGAATAACGACCTACGAAATTCAAAATTATGTCAGTGATATTTTATCACATTTTTAAAAATATCTTTATTATAATTATATTTATTTTACTTAAAATTTAATGATCTATAAAATCTAATTAATAATTTTAACAAAAACAATTTACTAGTTATTTATTTTTCTCATAATTTTAATTACTAATTCAATTAATAAATTCAAGAATTCAAAATTTTATTAAAATTTTCAATTATTATTATTATTTTTTTTTTTTTCAACATTTTGGTACATGAATTCGTTATTTTGAATTGTAATTTTACCTAAAATTTAATAATTTCATTAAATCATGGACTTTTGTTCTAATAATTATATAAGTTAAATAATTTATTCTTCAAATTTGAAAAAAAAAATAAAATAAAATTTACTAAAACCAGATAAACCTGAATAACGTCACAGTTTAATCTAGGTCAGGACTTTATTATCCTTGAGTCATAAAAAAAAATCAATAGTCAACCTATTGCATCAACAACTATCTCATCTACCTTATTAATTTAATAATCATAGTTTACTAATTAAATAAACTACGGCATCAATAATTAAATAATGATATAAAATAAAATAAATCGATAAGTAATGTGTTTTTGGCTAGGTCATCTTGTTATTAACCCATATATAAATATATACATATATAACTTATAATAAAATGTCATTGAGTCGATGATGTCATTATTATTTCTTCGTTTTACATCACGGCATTCTTCACTTACTCATCACCATTATCTTTTTTTCTTAAAACTTGATTTTATCAAATAATTTTTCATGTTATATAGACCAGAATATATATACATATTAGACAATTAATAGATTAATATCTCAATAGTTAGATAAAAAAAAAAATTAACATAACAATGTGAAAATTAGAGTAATTTAAATTGCGCAATCAAAACTCTCGTGTATTATCACGTATACGTGTCAATGTAAATTTAATTGACAAATGTAGTTGACATATTATCACATAACTATATTGACCTAAATTTATCAAAAATTTTATTTGAATAAATAAAAATATCAAATTTCTTTATTTTTCAATTAGAAATTATTTTTTAATTGTTTTTTAATTAAATTTTTTTTATTATTACTTTGACAATTGTCATTGTAACAGTACTAATGAGAAACGGATAAGTCTTTCCGCTAGCTTCTAATGCCGACTTTTTTATACTCTTGCAATGTCGATGACCTTGCATAGCAACTAAACATACAATTATTTATAATTTATTAATTATTTACTTAAAAAACTATTCAATAAATATTATTTTTACAAATATTTATTCTAAAGAATTTAAAAACTAAATAATTTAATGTTTGCATTTCAAATGCTGTTCATACAGAAATTTTTTCAAGGTTTCAATTCTTAAGTCGGATGAATTCCTAATTCTATAAGAATGTTACTATTTTTAGACTAAATCATAAATACGTGAGAACTAAATCAAAATAATAATAAAATAATCTAGAATTTTTTATTTATTGTAAGTTAAATTTTGATAACATATTTTTTATTTTATCTCTAACCGGCTAATTTATATTACAGACATATATTGTATATAAAATTACAACAATAAACCGCACCCACAATTATTTTTAGAACTGATTCAATCTATTAATTGAATCAATAAATTAATTGGAAAACAGAAAATTCAAAATTACAAACTGAAAAATTAACAAATAAATTTTTTTTAAAGAAATTAAACATCAGTATATACTTACAGATAGCCATGATTGCCGGCAAATAATTATAATAATTATTTACTTATGGTAAAATTACAATACGATCGTTAAGAATGTTCGCTTGGTACTGAAAGTTTGCCAAATTGCGTTCTACTTCTAAATCTATTACTACCGCGCACTAAAAACGCGCATCAAAAGTTTAAATGCGCATGCGGAGAAAATGAGTGGGATCTAGGATCTATAGCACATACGCGGGAATTTAAAAATTTATTATGTGTGACGAATATTTATTATAAATTTAAATATGTATATGACATATGAGTATATAACTAATTAGTATAAAATTAATATTATCATTTTTTTTCTTAACTTATCTTATTATTATTATTGTTATTGTTATTATATACTTATTGATTTATTTAGCTGGTGATTATTTTAAGAAGATGATGACGGGAAATAATTTGTTAATAGATTTATATTATTAATGTGGGTGTGTTATGATTATTATGACTCATGCAATTGGCATTTTTATTTAATACTCAGATTATTATTATTGTTATTATAACTTTTTTTATCAATACACAGTATGCAATTAAAATTTGTTTTAATTTTTAAAAAAATTTTTAGAAATGGATTTATTTTTGACAATGGAAAAAATAATTTTTTTTTTTTCAATAACTAGCAAAAATAATATGAAAAATCTAATATATGTAATGTTGATTAAAGAAAAAACTTTCATTGCAAAGGTAGATAAAATTTAATAAAATCTTATTTATCGAATGTACATAAAAAAATTTGAAAAAAGTAATAAAAAAGCAAAATTATTCTAAGATGGTAATAACCTCAACTGACATGTCCCTGTGAGGTCAATTAGGGTCACATTTTTTATTAGGTCACCTGTAATGTTTTCATAAAAAAATTTCCGTTTCACTAACAAACGAAAATTTTTCTTTACGTTAAATTATTAATAATTTTGAATTTCTAATTTTCAAATAATTTTTATTTCATCAGTTTTCAGATTTTACTTTTTTTATGACTAAAATAAAAGCTGGCTACACAATAAAAAAGGATTCGTCAAAATCAACACATCGTGTGTAAAACGAACGTTTCACACTTATTTATATGTTACTTTAATATGTGTGAGTGTTAAAAAAAGTTACACACGTATACGTTAAAAGTAAAAATTTTCAAAAAATTCTATTGTGATGTTCGACATTATTTTAAACATATTCTGTGTGTTGATTTGACAGTAACATATAAAAAGTGTTACTTTCGAATAAAATGATATTTTTGTGTGTTAAAAAGTAAATTGAAATCAAATTATCAACAAGATAAATACTGTGTATTAAATTAACACATAAAAGTGTTGAAAATTCAATACTCTGAATTTTAAAACACGTTTTTTTTTCACACCGACGATTCGTTTTTTTACTGTGTAATTAAAAAAAAAATAATTGTCATTTACACAACTTCGACTGTCCTGTTTAATGACTGCTCGCTTCCCAAGAGGTCCACTTTCCCCACTTTTCAAATGTCCCTCTTATTTATAGTCTGCATATATGCATTTTCTTATATTTTTTTAATATTTTTATTCTTATTTATCAATTAACGCTATATATTGTACCTAAATTTGTATTAAATATATAATTTGTGGGAATGACAGCAGAAACTGTGATCACGCTAATAGAAATTAAATGCTCGATTCTTTCAAATCCACAGTGGCTAAATGGGTAAAATGACAAGACTCTGAGTCGGGTTGTATTAGAAATATTCACGAGTTTAATCATTCAGAGCATGAGTTCGATCCCGGCGCCGTGCGGTTAAACCAAAAATCACTGATTTAATCTAAGATTTGAAAATTTATAATATAATAATAATTTATTCAGTGCCGTAAGATGGACTGTGGTGTTTTTAGTCGATTTAGGTTTTACTAATCGGGTTTATTTAAAGATTATATTGATTCATATCCAGGCTCCGGTCATTTTTTATAATTATAAATTAAATTTATCTCAAGTTCGAGCTTAAATAAAAATAAAAATTTTATTTAAAATTAAAAAAAGCTTTTAAAAATTTTTTGTCAACTAATTGGTATTGAGACAGAGTCAAAATAAAGTTTTCCATTACTTTCTTATTGATTAATTAAATAAAGACATGGCATACGTGATAATATTTACAATTCATTAATAAATGGTCACACCTCAATTCCTATATCAATACTAAACATTCTGCTAATTAAATTACTTTGAGAGCAGACGTCAACAATTTAACACGTCTATTTTTACATCGAAACCATAAATCAATTTTTTTATTTTTTAAATTCAAATAATCACGCGGCAAATAATAAAAATATTTTAAAATAGCTAGATCTGTAGTCTGGAAATTAATAATAATAATAATAATAATAATAATAATAAACGCACTAAAACAAGAATAGGTGAAAGGCATTGAAACACTTGTCTGAGTGTAGTAACCCCAGGCATCATCAATTGCCGGGCATAAACCGGTTTTGCAGGGACTTCCCATGTTTGTTAAATATTAAATCGCATTCTTATACATATATAACTTATCATTGCGTTACGATGAACTCTCTATATGTCCTTACATGTCCATCATATTTATATTTTGCATAAAATATATATTTTTTTTAAAAAACTAAATATAAATAAAAGGTCAAATAAATCATTTTTATGATAAATATTTTTTATTCTAATAATCACAGTGAACATCATATCAAACCATATATTTATATATACTACATAAAAAGCTTGCTATAAAATACTACATATATTTATTTATATATTTATATAAGCACATTTTTAAATGTTGAATAATTTTTGTTTAAAAGCCACTTCAATATTTTGTATAAAGAAATATTATTTAATATTTTTAAATGATTAATTTATTATTAGATATATATTCATTACGCAACAGTAAGTTTCATCAAAAAATATTATTTTTATATGCAAATAAACTCACAACACAGTGATTAACAATCTAATCTCAAAAATACTAAGTAATTCTAACTTTATATATTTTTTAAAATTAATATTAATTATTATTATGATTAACCCCCCGTGATGGTTAATGATTACAATAGGTGCATAAAAAAATTCCCAATGCTTTTTTTAAAAATCAATTAATTGATTAATTAATTAATAAGTAAAAAAAATTAAAAACTTCCACATTCACGAAGCACACGATTACCAAGCGGAAGTGGTGGACGGAAGTTATTGATTACCTGTAATTTAAAAAAAAAAATTATTATTTGAAAATTTATTTTTTTTTTTTTTAAATAAAATTTTTTATTACCACTCCATGATTTTCATGACAAGGACATTCCTCACCACGCGGAAATTTTCTTAGATTACGGAAGATGTTTAATTGATGATGGGAGACCTCGATATATTTTTTAAATAGAACCCAAGTGACACTTTCATTACATGGCGGAGTTGTCAATGAGCCCAAGTATGTCCAGTATCCATTGTCGTCTGTTGAAAAAAAATAAATACAATGGATTATTTTAAAAAACAAAACATTACACAGAGAAAAAAAATAATCTTTTGAGGTCAATAAATTTTTAGTTTCTTGACTCGAAGAAATAATGTTTTATATGAAGAAAATTTTGAATTCAAATTTCAAAAAAGTTTATTAATTTGAACCTATATATTACTTGAGTTGAACTAGTGTTCTATTTAAAATCATTATTTTTAACTTTACAAATTTTATACCAAGTGATTTTTTATCACAATAAAAGAAATTTTTAGCGCAAGAGTTTTTACACTTCAAAAAAATTATTTCATATAATATATACATGCTCAAAATAAACGTCGTTAAATGCTTAACCAGCCTCTTAAACTTTTTTATTAAACACTGATCATTTCTGATTGGTCGGATACAATATTTAATTTTTCTTAATGAACTACTGCATCCCTTCTATCTCAAAATTTGACAAAAACAGGCGTGACATATCCCTACTCTATAATTCAAGTTATCGAAATGTTCGATAATAGGTTACAGGGGTGAACTCACCTTTACTCAAAGCTACATTTTTATTAAAAGAAACGATTTGAAGCGATTAGAAAAAAAAAATTTTTTTAATTTTAAATACTTTTTAATGCTTTTGAATTACCTTTTTTACGGGCAATTAACATTGCAAATCGTTTCGGATCGTTTCTCTTAATCATCATGCATAACTCTAAAAAAGAAAATGATCTAGTTTGCACATTCACCTTAAATTTAATGGCTAACGACTGTAGTATAGATCATCATCATGCGTCATCTTAAGTTAATAACTTTATTTTTAAATGTAACTAATTTTCTCACAGTGTTGCCAAATCTACTGACAATATGTGACATCCATATTAGTATTATTTATTTTGGTTCCGTATATTTGGCAACGTTGAGAATAAAATTTCACTGTCTAGTTTGGTCGCGCTCACGTGGAATCACCGCGATTCCACTTTCATTTGAAATTCGGTAGTTATTATATAATTAATATAAATAATTATAACTTTAAAAACTGTTTTAATATATGCTAAATAGATCAAAGAAGAAATAACTAAATTGTTGAAAGCTAAAAAAATAAATAAAACATTGATTTTTTCAATGACAAATTATTAGAATATTTACGACTGCATGACGATGACTTTAGAAAATTAACGGCGTTTTAATTTTGAGCATTCATTATACAAAATATCGTAGACAACTAGTGACATCTAAGATACTTTTTTTTCTTAATGCTCTAATTTAATAATTTTACTAATTAATTTATTAATTAATTGATAAATTGTTTGTTAGTGTAAGCCGTATAATGAATAATTATTAGTGTACCACCACCAACCTTGAAAGCCACATTTATTATCCTGTCGCATGATTTTGTCTGCCCATCTCATGCACGGATTAACGCATCTACCCGCACGTCCACCGCGAACTATTGTTAATATTTATGTTAATTGTCAATTATTATTTATTAATTTTAATAAAATAACAATTTAATTACCGGTATTCGAACTTTAAACAAAGTAAATTTAAACAACTCTGAGGTTCGCGGTTCGAATCCCGGTCGTGGTATTTACATTTTTTTTTTTTTTTAATTGTAGGCATTGTTAATTATAAAGCGATTGTTATGTAAATAAAAATAATTACCAGGAAGAAGTTTACTGGGATCGATAGGTTCGATAACGTCAACAACTTCATCTTTGTGCGAAACATACGGCAGCATTCGAGCTATTTTGTCCATTTCTTCATGAGTTTTTCCAACCTGATAAAATAGTTTTTTTTTTATTAAGTTAACTGTGTAGATATTCATGTTGTATTTATGTTTATGCAATAGGTCAAACTCTAAAGTTAAATTCTTTGTATAAATACATTTACATAAATTTATGTCATATCGATACTTTAAATTATCAATTATCTAATAACGTAATCATTTTTCTTTTTATTATTCAATTTTATATTTCCTTATGTAATTTTTAGAATTTTTTTTTTCATTACGTCGCACAAGTTTACATTATTTATGATCAATTTTTATTTTTTTTTTTTTTACTGACCTTGAGAAAAACTCCAAGTACTGCCAAACCATCAGGTGCTTTAGCAGCGTCATTAAATGTACGATACTTAGTAGTATTCCAATGTACCAAATGTAACTAAAAAAAAAAAAAAAAAGAAAAAAAAAAAGAATAATTTTTTAATTGGCAAAAAAAAAATTACTAAATTATCTACAATTGTTGTGTTGTTGTTGCGTACTCGTCCATTGGTAATTTACTCGATAATAGATATCATAATTGTCATAGCTAGTAATTAATCTTCTTTTTTTTTTTTTTTTTTATCATTTTTTTTCAACTCGCCTCTATTTAAAAAAAAAACTTTAAATTCCATGGACTTAATTCTTATTCTGTTTTTAAATATTCAAGTAGCAAATATTAAAAGCAAAAAAATAAAATAAAATAAAATAAACAATAAACGTGACTAGTTGAATAAAATATGACCGCGATTCTAAACCGGGTCGACGTGTAATGAGTTTCAATAAATCTACATCTGAAGACCATAGAAATGATTTACATTTAGATTTTATTTAACAAAAAAAAATTAAATAAAGTATTTAATGAGTAGTTTCTAATGCTGTAATTAATGTGAAAGGATAGTAAATTAATTTGAATGAAAATAATTAATTTACCTCGCCAGCAAATGCTTGACCGTCTACTGTATGTTCAGATCCTCGGGAATCACTACATCCCCAATGACAATGATACTGCTCTAATTTATAAACATCATCCATTAGTGGTCCTCCACTCAAAACTAAAAGAAAAAAATATTATTTTTGAATTTTCGCGCTCGGTTGAATTTGACCAAAACATCAAAACTTTGATGAATATCGTTTTTTTTTGTGGTCTTGAATATTAAAATTCAAAATTATAGTAATTGGGAAAATAATTAATGTTAATGAGAATATTTATAAGTGATCTGAATCATAGCGAGTAGGCCATAAAATAAAAATAAATTATAAAATTGGTTAAAATAAATTAAATGATAGACGTACAAGTTCCATCACCGTCGCAATCAACTCTCCAACAATAACCGGGATTAACAAGTTTTTTTGAAGCAGTTGATGGATATTTCCAACGCAGCGGTTTACTGCTAAGTGCCTCGTGATCAGATTCTGCACGATCCGTTTCGATGTTCACCGGACTCTGCCTTGAACCTGCGGCCATTGGGAATTTTTCCACCCATGTACTGGGACCTTTATTAACAAAATCAAAAATAAAATAATTTTTTTTATTGAATATTTAATGTTAAATAATTTTAGGGCCAATGAAGTTATACAAAATTTGGTTTTAATTTACAATGACCTCTTTGGCAGAGACTTTAATTATTTTAATGCAAACTTTTATTTATTGCTGACAATATTTGTGGTTTTGTTTATGAGGTTTAATGAAAAATATTTAAATAATTACTTTGACAGACATTAAACAAACAAATTTCGATATAAAATAAATGAAATAAGAATTTTAGTCTTACTCATATATCGATTTAATTGAATATTTTATACAATTAACGTGAGAAATCAATAATGTAAATTACAATACATTCAGAATAAAACAACGATGGTTTTTATAATCAGAGATTTGTATTTTTTATAATAAAATCAAGTGTTTTAATTAATGCAACTGCGCGTCAGTGACTGAGAAAATATTAAGAGGAAATATAACAAAAGGAAAATAAGCACTCTTAGATTTATTTTAAAAGTATGAAATTTGAATAAACAATTATTTTATAAATTATGTTATTTAAATAGATTGAAGGTTTTATAAATGACAGACCGGACATTAAATCTTATGAGTTTAATGTATATTTAGTAACTTTCAACAGCGGGAACTAAAAATATCTGATATATTAGTATAGATTAATAAATAAGTAATAAAATTAATTGTTATCGAGTTGATTATGAGCTCAGTATTTTTATTTTAATAATAATTCATTATTATATGGATTAACTTAAACATTGCCAACAAATTAAATTTGATTTTAGATTTATCCATTCGCCGTTGATTTGTTTGAATTTTTAAAAGGACATTGAAAAAATGAAATATTTGTCCCAAATAAATCAATTTATTTGTGGCTTTTTTAAAAATATTTTTTAATGACAAATAAATATATTTGGTACAACTATATATGACAGTTGATTCAAATAATTTTATAATTTGACTGAAATATATCATTTATTATGGTGAATAAATGATATATTTGTGGTAAAGATATTAAATTTATGACGAATAATGGAAAATTTGGCGATACTTAACATATATTTGAAGCACATGGCCCAAACTAATATTTATTTGCAGCAATTGGAACATTTCTTTACCATAAATAAATCACTTATTTTAGGCAATTAAATTGCTCAATTATATTATATCTTTCTCACAATTAAATATTTATTTAACCATGTCCAAATATACGATATCTTTGGCTTAAATAAATCTTAGTCAGTTCAAATAAATGTTTTTTCAGTATACGGAAACTTTTTAAAATCTTAAATAAATTTAGTGTCTATTTTTTAAGTTCAATTGTATATGTATTATATATGAGTATGAATGTATTAGACATCAGACAAATTTAAAATTATAAATAAATAGGGTAAATAATTAAAAAAATATTATTTATAAAAAATACACTCATTAATTTCAAATTTTATTTGATTATTTATTTACTCTATTAGTAATTTTAAATTTGTCTGATGTCTGCTACATTCACACTCATGTATTATATGTATCAATTTTTTATCATTTAAGTAAAAGCTGACTGATAAAAAAAAAATAATTGCCATTTACACAGCTCCGAGTCCTGTTCGTCTAAGATTTTCAAATCTATAATTTAATAATAATTTATTCAGTTCCATAAGAATTAGGTTTACTTAAAGATCCCTGGTTCGAATTTATGCTGCAGATATTTTTTATAATTTTAAATTAAATTTACAGAAAAAAAAAAAAAATGACTAACTGTGATATTCAGTATAAAAATTAGAGTTCGAGTTCGAATTTAGATAAAAAATGAAAATTTTTTCGTCTTCATTTAAAAAAAAAAAAAATTAATCCTCATTTCAGAAATTGACTAAAAATTAATTATCAAGGAATCTTTTATATTTATTAATAAATAAACAATTATTTCTTTTGAATTGTTTATACATTTATAAGAACCGTGTTTACAATGAGTTAAAAAGATAATGGATAGCTTATTAAATTTATTAGTATTGAAAAAAAAAAAAAAAAAAAAAACAATTGTAAATGACAATCATGTGCAACAGTTTACTCCCCAGTAGTAATAATAAGTAATGTAATTTTCTCATCTGATAAATTACCACACATCGTTCCAATCAAGGTCACTCGTGACAATGAGTCACTTCAGTGTCTACGACCGTGATATTATTTAAATAATTAATACTCCAATTTCTTGTCAACTATTTTTTATTTCCAATAATTTATTTACGGATGCAAGTAGCGGAATACTGAAAATTTTTATTGTTCATAAGAAAAAAAAAAAAAACTGATCAAGGCAAAACAGAAGGACAAGTGATACATTGACATTGAGTAAAACAATATATATTTACAATATTCGACAGTCGTCTTGATCATTTCCGTTTTATAAATTAATGTTAGAAAAAATATATATTTAATTCTTTGAATGAAAGATAAATAAATAAAAAAACTATAAAGATTTTAATAAAATAATAGAGAAAGGGCGGGAAAAATGGGGCCACTAAGGAAGTAATGGATTTTTGTACATTTGAATAGGGTCAATTTTTTTTTACTGCCATTAGAAGTAATTGAAACAAATCACCAGTTGCCATTGAAAACATTTTTTTTCCTAGGCGAGTAAAACGGACTACCCCAAAAAAAATGAAAAAAAATTCTTTTACTTTTATTTAAAAAAAATCTACGAATATTGTTTATGGCTGATCTATAGACATATATTTTTTAATTATAAGTAAAAAAAAAAAGCTGGGCATCGGTTGGCCCTACGGGCCATCTCCAAAACTTCCCGCTGTTTTCGAGCTCTTCGAGCACGAAAATACTTTGGATGCCACTGTTTTCTTATGAGCTTTTCAAATTCAAACACATTATAGTACATTATATCATGATTTATCCGGACAAAATGATAAAAAAATGTTATTTTTTCATCTCTTCATAGTCGATATCTTTAAAACTAATAGACAGATTTTGATACTCAATGATTAGTGCAGTCGTTTTAAATATATTCGCGAAAAAACTTTTTTTACCATTTCTTTCTCCGACGATATTTCTTGAACGAATGAACCGATTTTGATGGTTGCACAGTAAAAAATATTGTGTATCTGTGTTAATAACGGTCTGTGTTGAATTTTTTGTGTTGATTATTTTGTGTCAAATCAACACAATTTTTTATGTTACTTTAAAATTTTTAATCAATTTGCTATTCGACACTTTAAAAGTGTTACCTAGTATAAAAATTGATATTATCAACATTTATTATGTGTTACTTTAAAATCAACCCAAAAAAAGTTTTGAAGCGACAGTTGCATTGTGTTAAAAAAAATTTATTTCTTCTATTCACGCGGAAAGCGCAATTAAGGATTAGTTCTACTTGGTTAGTTATTATTTTTGTGACATTGATTTTATTTATTTTCAATTACACATCAAAAAATTAAATTGACGAAATTCATGATTCGTATAGTTTAAAAAAAAAAGATATTTGAAAAATTGCATCTGTTTTTTTTTTTACTTTTTTACATGCGCATATTTTTATTTTTTTTTCGTAATCGATTTGTTGACAATAATATTCGAAAATTGTTAACTGACTGCTAACTTCAGGATTATGTTTACTATCTCAAAATAGTTGAATGTTAAATAATAATTGTTAACTCTTTTGATAATCTAAAAATAATCAATGGTACAAAAATAAAATGTACAAGTTAACAATTTTTTTTGTGTCACCATTAACATTTAAAAAGTGTTGAAGTTACTTCTCAAATTACTCGAATTTTGTGTAGAAATTTTAACACAAATTTTTCTGATAAAATTCAACTCAAATAGTCTGTGTTGAAAAATAACACAAATATTGTGTGGACCGTTCCTAACACACAGATTGTTTTAATTTTAACACAATATTTTCTACTGTGTGAGATAGCATTCGAGGCGGCTTATAAAGTTTTAGAGCTGATTAGATTTTGGAATTAATCCATCGAGCACATTACAAGTTATCAAAAAAAAAACATTTTTGAAAAAATTTTATTTTTGGAATATCTTCGAACGCACTCCACTGATCAAAAGCTCAAATTATCATAGCTTGTAGAAATTAACAAGTCGCATCGGTTTATCCGTTCAAGAGTTACAGATATTTACATACATACACTCGGACATCATCTTGAAATTAGTCGGAATAGTTTCCTAGAATCCATACCAAGAACGGTGATCGGTCGATCATCGGGCTATAATCGCCGTCCGATTCTCGAGCATCGGCTGATGATCGGAATATGTATTGGAGCAAGACTCGTTGGGCATCGGATCCCTGATAGCCAAGTTGCCCGCAACTTGTCGACAATCTACTGCCACGATATCGCGTTACTAAAACCATAAGGGCGTATCTCAAAATATACGCCCTTTTGGTTGTGCAGAACTAAAAGGGCGTATAAAAAAATTTTTTTTTGCTCCAATCAATGTAAAAATGTTGAAAATATTAAAATCTATGGAAAAAACGAAAAAAAAAAATTTTTTATTATACGCCCTTTTGGTTTTAAGAAAAAATTTTTTTAAAGTCATAAGGGCGTATCCTATTTTTTCGGTTTATTATCAATTATAGGTTAGAGTAAGAAAAAGAATTGCAAGGGTAATAAAAATCATTACTCCACAACTTAATTTATCTGAACAAACATTTTTTTAAATAAAAAACCAAATTTCTTTATATAATTTTGATCGAATTTTAAGTTTGTTATAATTATTTTAATTCAACGATTAATGTAAAAATATGTATAATTCGAGAATCAAGAAAATTCATTTAAAAAATTCTAAATTCTATGAGTACTGTGAAATTTAATTTAATCAAATTAAAAAAATTCACTTTTAGATATTTCAATTTTTCGAATGTGCATTTTTTCATTTTTTAATCAAGGTTTCATTTTCTGTTTTCTGTTTTTTTTTTATTTATTTATTTATTTATTTTGTTTTTTTCAAAAATCAGTTACCGTTGTTCTTGAGAATTGTTATGATTCTAAAATACCAATATATCGATGCAAGTTTGATGACCTAAATCATTTTTGTGCATCAGGCACCATCCCACAAAAATATCATCAATATTATCAAAGTTTAATTTTCAGCGATGGTAATAGGTCGTAAATTTTTTTATTATTATCAAGTTATGTTCTAAAAAAAAAAAAAATTTTTTTTTTATAATCTTAGGTACAGATGATCCTGACGATGAAGATGGTATAGGACTAATACCCTGATGAATTTATTTTTTCGCTGTTTTTTATTCGTTTTCTCATTTAAATAAATATTTGTTCATATAAATTAAATTGTGGAGTGATAATTTTTATTACCCTGGCAATTTTTTTTCTTACTTTGACCGAGAATTGATAATAAATCAAAAAAACAGGATACGCCCTTATGACTTTAAAAAAATTTTTTCTTAAAACCAAAAGGGCGTATAACTAAAAAAAATTTTTTTTTCGTTTTTTCCATAGACTTTAATGTGTTTAACATTTTTACATTGATTGGAGCAAAAAAATTTTTTTATACGCCTTTTTTGTTCTGCAGAACCAAAAGGACGTATATTTTGAGATACGCCCTTATGGTTTTAGTAACGCGATATAACAAAGTTCAAAATGGATTTCTTTGTTATGTAACAAAGAAATTGACTTTCAGCTTACGAAACCTGTCCAATCGGAATATCTTGTCATCAATGTTTCTGGTTAACGAAAAATTAAGCTATCGAAATTGTGGATGATTGGAAATTCGGGTAATTGGTAGTATTGGTAATTGAAATTACTGGTGATTGGGATTTTAGCTGATTGGAAATTTGGGTCATCGGGACTATTAGTAATTGGTAATTCAGGTAATAAGAACCTGAGTATTGGAATATGTCCTATCGGTTACTTTTCCAATTGGAACCTGTCCAATAGACGTCTTCCCAGCATTGGTAGCCAAGCCTCGGTCGATCGTAGATTTTTTTCGAGCATCGGCGACTTCGTATGGAAACCTCAAAACGTCAAGATCTGTTAGAAATTCGATTTTCAAAAATCGGACTGAAACCAATAACTTCCTGAATTTTTGAAAATTTTCAATTTTCTTAGCGGGAAGTTAAAAATATTTTGAAAATAAATTTTTGAAAAGTCGAAATGGTACAAAAATTATGATGAAAGTCAGAAATGCCGATAAAAATCAATTTTGTAAAAAAAAATTTTTATCAAATTTATGGGGTGGTGCGTTTAACCCACCCGGTCTCATGCCGCCCGTCTTTCTTCTACGTAGAAATAAAAAATTAATGAGAGTAGATAATAAAGAAAATATACTTGTATATTATTTATAGCGTTATAAATTACGTCACTTATACTTATATAGATCGTAATGTACATACAATGTACATTACCCTAAATGACCCTAATAAAGTCCACCGCTTTTCTTTTTTTCTGGCCCCCTGTGTTTAATATCCTGATTATCCCTTTTTATATAACTATTTTCATATTTATTCAGTTATTATTCTTATACATATAAACATATTAGTTTTTTTTTTCTTTTTTTGTCATGTCTTGTTTATTATTATGTACTCAATAATAATTTGATGCTCAGAATCAATAAATGGGTATAATGTCTTCTCTATTGTATTACGAGTTTATTAAATATTTAATAACATTATGCCTATAACTCAAATTAATTATTTATTGCATACTTTTTATCGTCTTAATGTCTTTGATTTATTTTTTGTTTAAAAAAAAATGTTATAAATTATATAGTAAGAACAATTTTATTACGTCGAAAAATTATTTTTATTAACGAGGTTTGAATTTTACGGATGTAAGAAATATGGGTGTTTAATTTTTTGTATAGCGTATAAATTATTGAAAATTTATTTTACTAGACTTAACATGCTCGCTTCGCTCGCCTTCATTCTTTCAAAAATCCCGCCACTATCTCAGTCGACCAATTGACAACCGAATAAAATAGTCACAGAAGTGACGTAAAACAATACGACATCCGGTCATCAACTTTTTAGAAGAGGATGACTTAGAGAATAATTTAAAAGTGTATTGAAGTCTATTGTCAGTTTAATTTTGCAAGCAATAGTCAAGTAGTTTTCAAATCAATTACTTTAACTAAAATCCGAATTTTCTAAAAAAATTTCTTTTTAGAAAAATTTAAAAAAATGAGAGCCAAATATCGTTCCGTCTACGGTATATAAATATGGATACAATAGGCTCACGCTGTACATCCTCACACATATATACATGTTTTTTAGCGTACACTTGACGCGAGAAGCTACCGTGTCTCCTGATAATTTCAAAAATAAAGATGGTTAAAATATTTTTTTTAATTACAATCGAAAAAATAATCAAAATTTTTTTTTTGTATAGCCCTTAAATTATAAATTAATGTTAAAATTTATGGGAACCTTTCGAAAACGACTGTTCCGATTTATTTAAAATTAAAACGGTCCATGAATCTTTATAAATACTTTCAATAACCCAAGTAATTTGACAAATTTAAAAAATAATAACATTCCGTACAAAGGTGAGTATATCGCCAGTAAATATTGTAACATTTTTTTGCAATCGTAAATAAATGAATGAATCATATTGAATACAAGCTCACACGTGCTTTTGATAAAAATAATAATTATTTTTAGAGATAAGGATGTTGATAATAAAATAATAGCAATAAGCATTATACGCGATAAAATATTTTATTATTGCATCGTGAAAATTGTTTATAACTCTGTCACCTTGCTTAATATTAACCGGTAATAATTCTTTATTTATTTATTTCTTTTGTCATTTTTTCTTTTTATTGCACTTGTCATTATTTATACAATGCTTATATTTAATGCAATTTATTTGCGAGGTCGATTTCACATTTTTTATTATAATCATTATTATTATTATTATTAATTATTATTAAGAGAATAAAGTAAATTTTGTTCCAGCCAAGTCTCTATGATAGAATCAGTTAATGTTATTAAATTTGGTATTGTTGTAAAGATCATGACTGGAATTCGTGCCTTTTCATGGTTTAAATTCTTTTTTATTGCCAAGTATCGAGTTAAATCAACTTATTTATATCATTCGAATTACATTTAAATTACGGGCGAAAAAAAAGTTAATATTTCAATTATTTTATCACTGAGTCTAGATGAGTATCACTAACTATACCCAGTTGTTATCTATATTATTAAGAATTAGAAGAATTTAGTCCATAACAAATTTCGATGATAGTAAAAATTAAACAAATTTGATGGTATCAGGGAAAAGGTTGATCCCTTAAAAACAAGGATCTTAATCCCTTAAAATTTGACCATGTGTGGATTATTTTAAGTATCTCATGATTATACAATCGTCAAAATCAATGAGTTTGCGAATTAATGACAAAATTTGTTTTATTAAACTTGAATAATAACAAAAGTAAACAAAATATCTGAGAGTTAGTCTCATTAAATCATATTCAATAATTTTTGGTAATGATACTAGAGCTGTCACGTAGTGACTGTAGGTTGCTTGTTATTATTATTATTATTATTATTAGTAGTATTTTATTATTTTTTTTTCAATTAATGCCCGACATTTATTTAAATTTTTTTTTAATTTTAAAAAAATGTGACATTGAAAAAAAAAATATTTTAAAAACAACTGATAAGTCATGTAAATAAATATTAATATGCATATGTATATATAAATATATATATACATTTTTTTTTTTATTGGATTTAATTTTCTTACTATCAGGGGGCAACTAATAAGGTGATGACGTCAAATGCTTATATTATTTAATTGTCATTCAATTATTATTATTATTATACAGGTGATGATAATTTTTCAAAGTTCTAATATGTTTTTTAATTGTAAATAATGATAATACTAATATGTTTAAACAAATTTTTACTGCGTGTAAAAAATAAATCTAAAGAAGGTTGAGAAAGTAAACAATCAAAACAATTGATTTATAAATTATAATTAATGATAATTGAACGGTTAACGATAAATGATGTACGAAAACGCAAAATGCGGTGCACGAACAATACTTGAATGCTTGAAACAATTGAATCGTATGACTTGTTAGTATAAATTATTCATTATTGTACTCCTCTATACCATTTTAAATATCAAAAGCTTTTTAAAACGATCAATTCGACCTTTTTCTATTATTTACTTCCGTTTGCATTTAAAAATTTGTTATTGTTTTTTATTTTAATGCTTCAGTAATTTTTTAGTCAACAAAATTTTATTTGAATTCGAATAATTATTCTTTAAAAACAATCTTAATAATTAAAATTTTCGAATTGAAATATCGATTAAAGTTTATAAAAATTTTTGTATCAAAATGATCAAAATTTGTAGTATCGATTTAAAAAAAAAACAATGCTTCGAAATAAGCAGTCTATAAACCGATTTTTATCTTTAATCGATATCTCATATTTTCATAAAATCATTATATATGTACATATATATTTTTTAAAAATCCAATCTACCGGTTTTTAATAATTTAATATCTCAAAATTACGAAATTCTCCACAAATCCGTTTTTTCTCTTCAAAAAATCAAAGCCAGCTTTCAACTCAAAATATTATATTTCACCTACTTAACGAGCGCGATAAATTTTATTTTCTAACAAAAAAGTAGAACTTGTCATTTTTTTAAAAAAATAAGTGCATCGACCGACCTCAAAAGAGAAAAGTATTGATTTCCATTCACATCATGGATTCAACCAAGTCTCCTCATATACCTATGATAAAATAATGCTGCTCCGCTTGGTACCAACATGTCTTCGTGCTTAGAAAATTTTAAAATCTAAACTGCATAACAATTCTTACAATCGTCTTCTAATAAATACCTCGCCAACTTACTATCTCGCTACCGATTTAACTCCTTTCCTTCTGTAGCCGAAACTTATCGCGAACGCTATCTACATATTTATGCAAATTATTCACTTCTTAATATTTATTTATCTGTTTTTTTTTTTTTTTCGCTCTTCCTATTTTTTATTTTAACGTCTGTGCTATTTACATCCATTACAATTTTCACAAAGGTCATTGACTCCAAATGAACGGAAAAATAATAATAACATTATTATTCCTATTATTATAATTATTATTATTGCTATTATCGTAGACAAAGAAGATCATATTTCTTTTCGTTTATATATATATATATATATAATTCGTGAGCTCATTCAACCTTCTTGAAATCGATACTTAACGATTTAATCATAAAATATTAAATATTACATTATATTTTTACGATATATCATTACATGTTGCACTCATATACTTGGAAGAAAAAAAAAATTTATATGTATATATAAATGTATATACATAAATATTATTGTTTGAGTATTTAATTTTAAGAAATGCCGCGTAAAATATTTCAAAAAAAGTATATATAACAATAAAAATATTTTACCCACTTTTTATTAGAGTTAATTAGGCAATAAAACTAACGTTCCATTTTCTATACCACGTCCAATTTAAAAAAATTAAGAACAATAAACAAATAAGTAAAACATACCATTGCGATAATAATCCCATCTGTCCATCGCGGGGGGGTTCTATCGGAAATTCAGATCCGCGAAATTAAGATCCGAGTATAATCTGCTCCCGGTCGTCTTGCCTGCTTATTCAAACTTGTTTTCAACAAAAAAACAACCCGCCCTTTTTTTAAATCTTCAAGTCACTCTTTTAAAATTCACTTCGTTTTCTGTTTACAAAATATTTAATTTCCCAAAAAACTCAATATTTACTGTTATTTATTTTTAAACTTACTAAAATTTTTCGGAAAAAATTTCTTTTTTTTTATATATTTATATATTTACATATATATATGTACATATATAGGTGTTGTGAGTTTGAAAGCTGGGACAGAAATGTTGAACCGGCCGGTCCCCAACAGACTTTATAAATCGCGTCATCACGTGACTATAGTGACGTGTCGTGTGTAAATGTACTTGTTTGTATTACATATATATATATACATATTTATATATGTATATATATATATATATATATAAGTGTGTGTGTGTGTAATGTATCTAAGCCTATGTCATACAAATATAAGTTTAAATAACCACTTATTCCCTCCTTTTTTTTAAACCACGTGATAATAGTGATAGTAATATATATAAATATATACACCAATACTATGTTATGTATATGGTATATCATTCATGATTGTATTTAGTGCAGTAGCTAAACATTTATCGCGGTTCAAATAATAAAAATAAATAAATTTGAGATTAGGATAAAAAAAAAATTCAAGGACATATATATATATATATTTTTTTTTTTTAGATTTATGTTCTAGTCTTACTAATTGTTATTATGACTTTTGTTCTATTTAAATAATATGAAATTTTTTTGAATAAAAACTTGTTTTTTTTTTTTTATTTAGTTTGATTGTTGATAAAAGAAACGCACGTGAGCTGAATTATAAGATATTAAATTGCTGATTACATTTAATTTTTTGATAAAATATGTCAGCGTATGACATCTGTCTTTTATGTTTTATTTATGTGGTGATAAGAAAAATGTTTTTCATTCACAGTTTATTATTTAAGGAGAATAGATAAACAATTAGTGCATCTATATATGGATATATATAAAGTAGAGAACTGCAGGAAGATATTTTATTTGGAGAAAAAAAATATTTACTTTTAATTTGTATTTGATGAATTGGTAAATAATAATAGAAAAATTATTTATAGTTGGTTTTTTTTTAGAGACGGTTGTTCTACTGATTTAACTTAAGACGCAATTTAATTATGGTATGATTCATTGGACGTATTTAGACTCCATGAAGGTTGAAAATTGCATTCCTAGTCTCCAGTCTAAATTTGAATTTTAAATAATTATTTGTTTGTTAATTTGGTACATTATTTTTTTTTTTTTTAGAAGCTTCGATCTGCAATTTACACAAATTGACTTTTAATTTTTTATTCTAGTCATAATTGTTTTTTTTTTTTAAATCCAAACTTTAAAACCTTGAGCTGAAAATATTGATTTTGGGATAAAAATCATAAGGGTTGTTTTTGTAAACCTAAAAATTTTCTATAAAAAAGTATATAATAATTCTTTCAATATTTTTATTATTCATGTTGGAATTTTGTTTGAAGAAATTTTGTGCTTGAAAAATTATGACTGATACTTTTAAAGTCGCAAAAGCTTCTAGAGTTTTAAATATTCATTTTAGAGCAGAAGACAAAAATACCTTTTATGCAGGGCTTTGAAATCTATATAAAAAAGGCGTTGTAGGTTTTTTCCATAAATTGAATAGTTTACAAATTACAGCCTTATATAAGCAAAATTCATTATTTTTTTGTGAAGATTGTAAAAAAAAGGTTGTGTAAAAAAATAATTCTAGAAATAAATTTCTCGATAGAAAAAAAAATGAGGAAAGAAAAATAACTTAAACGGAAATAAGTAATTCTATGAAACTGGATGTGTTATTATGTAACGCGAAAGGAAATTGAGATACTCTGATAATTTATTGTACTTTAAAGATGTAAAATAAAAATATTTAAACATAAATAAGCTATAAATTTTTAATATTAATAAATTATGTGATATAACATTTTTCAGTCTAGCAAACAAGTTTACGTAAAACAGATCAAAATATATATATATATATATATATATATATATATATATATATATATGTATGTATAACAGATCACATCAAAATTAAAAAAAAAAAAATTTTAAATCCTTAACAAAAAATTTTTTTGAAATTTTTATTTGTACAGTAGAATTTCCCAGTACATTTCCACTAATTTAAGCACCCACATCACTATTCAGATAAAAAGTTTAACAAATCATATTAAATATAAATAACAAATATATAAACTAGTCCATCTTATCCAAACAGATTGATGTGGGTATTCTTATTTCGCAGAATTTTACGATCTTCTCCACTACATAGTTCATTTATCCTACCGAAGACAAATTTTTTGTAAAAAGCGGTGCCAAGTCTACATTCAAAATTTATTATGTATTACATGGAGTATAGTTTAAAAAAAAATCGATCACGTAAAATACTAAGTAACTGGAATATTGTAGAGATAACAAAATAATACAAAAAAACATAGTTTGAACATAGTTGATGTGCGTTAACGCACAAAAATATTGTTTAGTTATGTCGTATCTTCTGAACCTTTCATATTCAAATACTTTGAATTTACCTTAATAACGAACACCAAGTATACCCAAATATTTTTTTTATTGGTATATTTGGAAAAAAAAAAAAAATGTTTTTAGCTTTACATCCCTTAGTGTTTCTTGTGATTACTGTTTTGTTTTGTAAAAAAAATTATGTTCCATGTACTAGTACACATAGCTATGTGATAAATTTTGAATCTGCACTTCAATCTGTTTTTGGTGGAATTTCTCTTAGCCCTGATTAAAAGAAACGATTCAAAACGATTCAATTTTACTACTATATAGATATACATTCATCATTGAGTGGATCGTTTTGTTTAATCAGGGAGTTTTGTAAAGTATTTTGTATAATTATTACAACCTACGCATAAGACTCAAAATGTTTTTGTGAAAATAAATGGCGCAGTATTATATTTACGATAAATTTATTTCGGATATAATGATACTGTAGTTAAGATAATTCATTATTGAACTAATGTTATTAATCCTACTATAAGTTAATGACATCTATTCATACTAGTACATACATATATATTAGGGTACTTCATTTCGGAGCAACATTTTTTTTTTTAAGTGCATGTGGAAAAAATCATAGTTCAACACAAAAAAAAAATTTTCGCGCAAAAAAAAAATTCCTATGTCGATTACAGACCTAGCTCATTGAAAAATTCGATTTTCCCATTTAAATAACACAGGAAAAAATTTTTTTTTAGCTTTAAGTATTGTTAACTCTTTAACAAATCAATAGAGCGAATAGACTAATACATATTTTTGTAGGAAACTGAACGCTCTACAAAAAAGGTCTCTTATCATTTTTCGATAAATCCACTTGTTCAAAAGTTATTAGAGCTCGAAGTAAAGTTGGAGATCTTTTTACTTTTACGGCGAAACTATCAGACTTATCACAAAATGTTGTAAAATCTTTTTTGTTGACAATTTAATTCTCTACAAATTATTATCAGTAAAGTTTTTTCGAATTCCACATTGTTTTCTAGTTATTTTTATTTTAATAACAAGCTCTTAAAAAAGTGGTTTTGATCGATTTCAAGAGCTCGACATTAAAATGGTAATAACTAGAAAACAGTGCGGAATTTGAAAAAACTTTACTGATAATAATTTGTAGAGAATTAAATTGTCAACAAAAAAGATTTTACAACATTTTGTGATAAGTCTGATAGTTTCGCCGTAAAAGTAAAAAGATCTCCAACTTTACTTCGAGCTCTAATAACTTTTGAACAAGTGGATTTATCGAAAAATGATAAGAGACCTTTTTTGTAGAGCGTTCAGTTTCCTACAAAAATATGTATTAGTCTATTCGCTCTATTGATTTGTTAAAGAGTTAACAATACTTAAAGCTAAAAAAAAATTTTTTCCTGTGTTATTTAAATGGGAAAATCGAATTTTTCAATGAGCTAGGTCTGTAATCGACATAGGAATTTTTTTTTTGCGCGAAAATTTTTTTTTTGTGTTGAACTATGATTTTTTCCACATGCACTTAAAAAAAAAAATGTTGCTCCGAAATGAAGTACCCTAATATATATATATATTAGGGTGATTCATTTCCGCAAAAGTTTTTTTTTTTTAAGTGCTCAAGCAAAATCTCAATCTACATCGAAAAACAAAAATTCTCACCAAATATGAGCTCTTAATTCCAATGCTAAGTACTTACTATTTGATTTCAAAGATTTCCCATTTAAAATACACGTAAATTAAATTACTTTTTTTTTAACTTTCTAATACTCAGCTTCGTTTCATGATATCAACACGGGTTTGGTCGCAAATTGTAAGGCATTTGGTGTTCTTCAAAAGTGCCCATAGTAACTTAGCTGTTATTCCAGCTGTTTCACTTGTGTCCGCTGTGGAACTCATTTTTCCGATGAAATTGACCTTTATTGGCTTGCAGAACGTAAACCAATGAAAGTGCACTAAAAATGCTAATGCGAATGTTATAGGAAATTTTATTCCCTTCAAAAAAAGTGCTATGAGTCAAGCCGCTAAAGTCCATAGTTTCCGAGTTATAGTCATTTTAATAATTTGAAAAATATAATATAAAAAAAAAATTACAATTGATATTTTATTCTTTAAATTATTAAAATGACTATAACTCGGAAACTATGGACTTTAGCGGCTTGACTCATAGCACTTTTTTTGAAGGGAATAAAATTTCCTATAACATTCGCATTAGCATTTTTAGTGCACTTTCATTGGTTTACGTTCTGCAAGCCAATAAAGGTCAATTTCATCGGAAAAATGAGTTCCACAGCGGACACAAGTGAAACAGCTGGAATAACAGCTAAGTTACTATGGGCACTTTTGAAGAACACCAAATGCCTTACAATTTGCGACCAAACCCGTGTTGATATCATGAAACGAAGCTGAGTATTAGAAAGTTAAAAAAAAAGTAATTTAGTTTACGTGTATTTTAAATGGGAAATCTTTGAAATCAAATAGTAAGTACTTAGCATTGGAATTAAGAGCTCATATTTGATGAGAATTTTTGTTTTTCGATGTAGATTGAGATTTTACTTGAGCACTTAAAAAAAAAAAAACTTTTGCGGAAATGAATCACCTTAATATATATATATATAAAGATATTCGCAAAATAATTTGCACCATACCTACACCGAAAGTTTAAATTCCTGCCCCATTATAGAGTCTAATCACCCTGCTTCGCGTTTGAGGCATATCTCTTCCCGAAACGAAAAATTCAAGTCTCTGAGAGCCTCTGAGAGTCTCTAGAAGGCTCGCTGAGTCTGGCTGAGTCTCTCTGAATCTCTCTAAGTCTCTCTAAGACTCCCTGAGTCTCCATCTTAGAGATCATCAGACAATCGCGTTTCACATAGTCTCTCTGAGTCTCCCTAAGTCTCTTATTCAGAGACTACGGAAAACTCAGACTGTGAAATTTCCCAGCAAACATTAAGTCTCCCAACACGAGACTTACAGAGACTAAAAACTGAGAATTTCCCATCGATAACACTAAGTCTCTCAACACGAAACTTACAGAGACAACAGCTTTAAAATAAAAATTTAATTCATTTTTAGCACGGTACTTATTTTATGAATACAATAACAAAAATTTTATAAGTAGGGTACGCTTATCTACAAGCAATAGTATACAAATATATAATAAAATTGGTACTGCATTAGGCAGTAATATTTTTACACATACAATACGATTGTATATTGGTGTAAATTTGTAGTTTTGTGTCCAGAAAATAATATTTTAAAGATTCATTTTGAACTGAATCTTCGAACCGGAGTTTGCTTGAAATATCAGTGGATATCGTGTCGTGCTTCACAGTGTTTAAAAAATGTTCGTTTTAGTTTTTTGGATTAAAGCCTTGCAAAAGTCTGTAAGTCTGTTATTGACGCAAAGAAAACGAGAATCCGCATCGGTTTATTTACCAGTGAAACACAAGCAATTGTGCACTGAAAAAAAAAATTTATCATCATCATTAGAATATTCATATTTTGAATCACAGTGACGTCTTGATGAGTTCTGAATGAGTACCTATTATTTATAATTTGGACGTCTCATCAACATCTTGAAAAAGTCTTTAAAAAGTTCTCAAGATGTCGAATGAGCCACCTAGCGAGCTCAGTAAGATGACTTTAAAAAGAGTTCTCAAAGAATTATTTTTTCTGACTTCGCAAATAAGACTATATAAACGAATATTCAGAAAAAAAATGCTCGACTGAAAGTAAATATTCTTGATTCAAGAAAATAATTTAAAAAACCTGAGTTTTCTCGGATAAAGTAAAAATCTCCTGTGACCGAGACAAATTCTCTTGGCTCAGGAAAATCTTGACTTGGTTGTAGAAAATGTTTGTATTCCAAAATATTTTATTTTTTTGACTCAAAATAATGCTTTTTTTCTGTGCATGATTGCGGTATAGAGACACGGCCGTGTAGCGCCGCCATGTACACACACGTACATGTTGGTTCGAACGTGTGCTAGGCGCGAGATACTACCGTATTTCAGATTTATCAAAAAATCTTGAACTCTGAAAAAGAAAATTGATTTTTTAAAAATTAGAAAATAAAAAAAATTAAAGAATATCCTAAAATGGTTTTATTAATTCATTTTTACTTTACATACTGAGTATACTTGTCTAGTCATGTTATGGATACATATATATTCATATATATATTTATTTAGTATCGAAAATCATTTAAGACTTTTTTTTATTTAAATAAAAAAAATCTCGCATGAGTACATTTATCAATTAATTATTTTATTTAAACTTTTTGAAAGCGTTATGTGTTTATAATTCAGACAAAAATATTCTTATACTTACAATTATATTATTATAATTAACTTCATTCATACATTTATTTATTTTTTAAAATTCATTAATTCCGTACACACTTATACACATTTACAATTTATTTATTATCATAATTATAATATGTATAGATTTATATATAAAAAAACGTCCGTTAGTACTTATACATTTGATATACATTTATGTAATTTTATTATTTATTTATATAAAATGCTGATCGATTTAATTATAATTTACAATTTTATTTAATTAATTAACGAATCAATTAATTTTCATGTTAGTACGGACGCAAAAAATTGCGATGATATGATATTATGATAAAAGCATGATATGACTGCGACACATTTATTTCAAATTATTTAATAAATTTATTATTTTTACAAAGATACTATCAATTTTTTTATCACAATTAATTTTTGAGAAAATAATTAATTTTATTATTTTTAAATCAGATAAATAAAATTTTTATCTTCATACAAAATTTTTTAAAATAATTCTAATTACCACCATTTTATATCTCATAAAATTTCGTCTTATTTGAGTACTTACACCAATATAGTCAAAAATAATTTTTTTGATTCATTTAACTAATTAAAAATTAATTAATCAATTAATCAATTGTCATCGCATCTAAACCTATCGTTGCTGGTATTCATTTTGCGCGAAATTTTATGAATAGCACGAATACAAACATAATTTTTGTAGATAAATTTATTTGGATCGCTTATGACAATTAATTAATATAATATTTATGAGTCATACATTCCCAAATACATTTTTTTAAGATGACAAATAAATTTTTTATTTTAATATCTTCTGAAATTACGAAAAATTCTGATGTAGACTAATATAAAGTACAAGTGGTTTTTTGAATAAATTGCGCAATAAACGTGTCGCTGATAAGAATAATGATTAATGAGTGATAATTGATGAATGATATACGTATTATTTGTTAATATTATTATTATTTATTATTATTTATTACTTATGATTATTATTACCAATATACGTTACAGATGTTACGCAGATGGTTGATATTTTTTAGAAATTAATTATTTATTTACTTATTTATTAATAACACATCAGCAGACTTATTAATTGATAATTACTGGCAATTATCGCAATTATATTAATTACTTAAACTTTTTTTATTTCATTCATCGATCAGCATTTAAATTTCGCAAATGTTTTATCTAGCCGCGTAAAAAAAAATCGCCGACAGTGAAAACATTTAAAAAAAAAATTGTTTCTTTCAATCGGTACGAAATTTTATTTAAGTGTTAATTTTTTTGGCATGGTAACTATTTAATTTTAAAAGAATTAACGATTGTAAAAAAAAAATTTTACATAATTATAATTTTTTTTTTTTAATTTTTAGCTTTGTGCGATAGTACGTACATATTTTTTTTATGAACTAATTAATAAATGCTTAAAAAAATTTATATAATTTATTATTAATTAATTACATTAATTAATAAATGAGTAATCATTTTAAAAGTCATTAATTGTCGAGCATTAAAATATAATTGAAAATTTCAATTGATAAATTTATTTCTAAAAAAATCAGTGGAGCTGGATTGTTAAAATTAATAATTAATTAAGTAGAAAAAAAAATAACGAAGCTCCAGAGTGGCAGTGAATTACGAGGTTGTTTAAATAAATTATTAATTAATTAATTAATTATAATTATAATTAATAAGTATCAATCCTCGTGTGCGTGGAGATCTTTACAGTCTATGACTATTTAATTAGGCATTTTTTAATCTTATATTGCTTATAAAAAATGGCACTGATTAAAAAACGTTTTGTAACAAAATTAAATTGAGATTCGTTGGAGTTTTTTTAATTAACCCTTCAGTCACTTTATAATTTTATACAGAGGCCACATAAAATTTAAGACATTTTTTTTTTTTTTAACGATTTTTACTAAATTTGTGCTGAGTTTGAGAAAAAAAAATCAATTTTAATTCTAGATAACTTCAAGAATTATATAAAATTTTTAAATAATTTTGTATTTAGTTTATGAATTCATCTATATTATTAATAGAATACGAAAAATTTTATTTCATCCATGTCTCTATGATAGAATTAGTTAATGTTATTAAATTTCGTATTGCTGTAAAAATCCTGACTGGAATTTGTGCCTTTTCATGGTTTCAACTCTCCTGTCTGCCAAGTATTAAAATAAAACAATTCATCTATATCATTCGAATTACATTTAAATTACGCGGGAAAAAAAGACGTTTTTAATTATATTTTTTAAATAAATCATTATTTCAATTATTCTGTCATTGAATATAGCTGATATTACGGAATAAATCTATTATCTATAATATTAAGAGAGGATAAGAAATATTTAGTCCATGACACATTTCAATGACAATAAAAACTAAACCAGTTTAATTTGGTATCAGTGAAAAAGTATTGACTTTAATTTGTGCCTTTTCGTAGGTTTAAATGTTTATATGTAATCATTTGTTCAATATCTTAAGTTTTACAAATAATTACGAGTATACTTATATATATATCGCGTCTAATATTTTGAAATTAAATACTGAATTTTTTATATCTATGAAAGACAACAGCTCTTAGGTAAACTATAAAAATTTAAGACCCAACTTAAAAAATCCGATAGATTCTTATAGCTGTATGTATAAGGCCCTATACTTAACTATAGCACTTCTCATAGAACTCATTCATTCTTATAAAATCTCTATGGGAATTTATGAGAATCTATTGGATTATATGAGATTTTCTAAACAGAGAAAGTTTTTTGTATCTTTCATAATTGTGGAGATATTTTAGAAAAAAATATATTATATTAATAAGAAAATTTGACCGAGTGTAGATTTTTTTAAGAGTTCCCTGATTTTACACTGTAAAAAAATTGCGGTGAACGCGGCTCTCTTAACATGAATAAGTGAAATAAGTGAATATTCACTAATTCTGAGTGTCAACCGAACCACTTTTTGCAATTAGTGGTTTGATTTGCACTTTAAATTAGTGAATATTCAGTTATTTTCACTAAATTCATGTTTAGAGAGGGAGTGGATGAGTTTTTATTTATTTATTCACTCTCTTTCGGAGTGTATTTCATTCCAGAGGGGGGTTTCGAAAAAAATATTATTTATAAAAAAAATTAATGACACATAGTGAAGTTAGAGCTTCTATATTTGACATTTATATTAAGTACGGAAATAATTACATGCTCCCTTTCCATATATTCACGCGAAATGATTAAAAAAAATTATAGGCAGCTTATAATGATAACTTTCACGCTTATGAAGTCAGAGAAATAGACTTTTCATTTTCCATCATTAATATAATTTTACTGAGCCACAAACTGTCATATGATTTATGTCAACCATACCACGAAATAACATTTTATATTGGACCGAAATATAAAATATTCCTATAGAAACTATGTCTATATAGCTATTAAATAATTAAATGTTTTAACGATATATTATATGAAATTATACTTTAGTGATTTACTAAAATATTTAATAAATTAAAAATATATTTTATGTATAATTATTACTTGAATAATTACAATTCACTCTAAAAAAATCCCTATTTACTTCGCATGCGGAGTGATTTTTTTTTTAAACTCCGGAACTACGAATGATGGAGTGAATTCGGATTGAAATAAAATCCCTATTCACTCCGGATTCGTTCCCAATTTTTTACAGTGTAAAATTATCGATCTTATTAAACTTCGATGATAATAAAATCAACAAAATATCTGAGAGTAAATTGGTAAGGCTCCAATAAATAATGAAATTTTAATCATATTTAATAAATTTGGTAGTACTGTACTCGGATAGTCACGTAGAGACTGCAGATTGCTCATTGTTATTAAATAAACAATAACTTGAGATGATAAACTTGTCCGCCATTTTTTTTTTTTATGTAATTACTCAATTGCAAATGTTTTGAAGTTAATGTTTCTAGCTTTAAAAAAAAAAAAAAATAGTTCTATGTATTTTGGAAACACCTCAAGTATATTTGGTTCTTAGGCTACAAAATTTGAGACGCACGTCATACGGGTAGTGTATACTTGCGAAAATGTTATTGTTTGGACAATTAAATTTTAATTGTTTTTATAATTTGTTTAGTAATTTTATCATTTGATTCATTAGGGCCAGTTTTTCGAATTGAGTTTATTTTTAATCCAGGTTTAAATTATTATTGCTGGTATATCTATATATTCTTATTGTATAGATACACTAGCACTATTAATTTAAATCTGGATAAAAAAAACC
This sequence comes from Microplitis manilae, assembly GCA_030273425.1. NCBI lineage: Eukaryota > Metazoa > Arthropoda > Insecta > Hymenoptera > Braconidae > Microplitis > Microplitis manilae. Next base: position 15,710,285 of record CP092725.1, on the reverse strand, counting down.
CCGTTTGAAAAACTGGCCCTAAGTTAAAATGTTTAATTATTTTAAATACGCAATAAATTAGTATTGAATTAGGATAAAAAAAATATTTCTTTGGATTAGAAATAAAATAAATAAATAATTATGTAGTTAAATTAAATTATTTATAATCTCGGATTAAAGTTGAACGAAGTATAAACAGAGATCGTAAACTTTGAATATTTATTAATATATCGGAATTGTAAAACTGTATTAATTTTCATAAATTAAATATTTAAAATAATTAAAAATCTTTCAATTTATATCAATCAGATAATAATTAATTAAACAAAATATATGTTTTGAAGTAGTCATTAAAAAATTTTAATTGCTTCAACAACAACAACAACAGCAACAACAATAATAACAAATTTAACACGGAAGGTCACCGAGAGACACCCAGTCAATTTTAGCTTTTAATAAAAATAATAAAAATAAATAAAATTTTAAAAAACATGCGGTGACTCAGAAAATAAAAATTAAAGAGCCAGGATTAAAAATATAAATCTAAATATTTTGTTTATTTAATTCTGCAATTATACGTTTAACTTTTATGAGTTATAACTTGCAGAATTATTTTATCGTTCCCGTCGACCGAGGATTTTATCAAAAATTCAATAATATATATAAATTTATTCAAGTACTTTATACATTAAACTAATAATTTAAATATACCACTAAAACTCCCACGTAATTTTATTCACATACTAAATCAAGACATTTAACTCATTATAACTTTTTTCAGTCTCATCCTATCAAAATTTTCATTAAGTTCTTTTTTTTAAAGAATTTAAGGTTCTACAAATTTGTATCAGGATATTTTCAACATAAAACCAATAGTTTCTGAGATATAATCGCTTTAAAAACATAAATTATTTCTATAAAAAATTTAAAAGTAATTTTATTACTTTCCGGATTTAAAAAATATCAGCATATAATTTTTTTTAGAATAAAATATCTGGTGACCATTGAAGGGTTAATTAAATGTGAACTTTCTAAATATTGAATTAGGCAACACGTGAGCATCGAATTGACGTTGATAGAATTAATAATTATCAATTAATTAATTAATGAATAAAAAAAAATTTCTTAGTCATGAAATCTCGAAGTATGGCCTTGTATTCGATGAAATATTTGTTCGCGTAATTCGGCGGTTGATGTTGTAGTTTCACCCAACATCGCCGTCATATATCGACGCGTTGATGAGTGCAATTCGTAATTTTGTTAGGGTGGTACGTACGGAGGTGGTTTTCTGTAAGTCGGCGTTGGTTTCGGGCGATTTTGACGCGTGTTATCAGATGTGCGAGCGAATGGCGGTGGAGGTTGATAAGGTTCTTCTGAGTTTTCTTGTGATAGCATTGGCTGGTCCGCGCCGTCTTCTGAGCGCAAATACTCCGGTGGTGGTAGCGGCGGTTTTTCTTCTTTTAATATCACTGGTGCTTTATCACCTACAATAATCACAATTAGTTACTTAGATAATGAAAGCCATAGACAAAGAATTAATTTTTTTTTTAAATAATAAAAAAGTAAAATTGTAGTTCAATTCGTTATAGAATTTCTTCTTATTCAAGTACCCACATTAATATAATTAGAGTACATTTTTTCTTAGTCTTATTTATTTATATTTATTAGAGTGGTCGTTAAAAAATAAATTTTCTCAGACACCCCATAAAAAGCTTCTTTTTAGTGAAAAAATATATGGGGAATTTGATTTTTCCTTTTTAAGTAAAAAGAACACGTGCTTCAGGACGATCAAAGTTCATTTTTCGATTTAATAAGATCTGAAGAAGTTTTTTTAAAACATCTTCGAAAATACACATCTTATAAAAAAAAATGAATATGACCTTTTTTGTCAAGAGTTTAATTTCCTACAAAATTGTTTTTATGATTTTTTCCTTTAATCTGCATATTTCATGAGATATTTAAAAAAAACCGCAATGGTATTGAAAAATGAACATTGACCGTCCTGTGGCACGTGTTCTTTTTTACTTAAAAAGAAAAAACCAAAGTCCCCGCGTATTTTTTCACTAAAAAGAAGCTTTTTATAGGGTGCCTGAGAAAATTTATTTTTTAACGACCACCAAAAAATAGATGTGGATGTTATTTTAAACGTAAATTTGTCATTTGAGTAGAAATCATACTTATTTAATGAAAAAAAATTTTTGAAATTAAAAAACTAAAAATTACCTGGTTCGGGTTTTTCTTCCAATTCGTCCTGGAAAATAACCGGAATTCCTTTACTTCTAAAGCTCTGTCTCTCGTCCGCGTGTTCACTGACACTCATCTTCCCACTTCTCTTCCTTCTGTACAGTATACATGCAATAATACCCGCGAGCGCAAGCATTGCAGCGATAATTATAGCCGGCAAAACAAAAGTAATAAGATAGTCATCATTGTCCACGCCGCCTCGTGCTCCAGAGCCTCGTCTTCCTCCTCGTTCATCTTCATCATCAATCCCAAGTCCTCCATCATGAGAGTGAACTCTCGTAAACTCGCCCAAACAAATTCCCATCGGTGTCAAAGTTAATTGATCGACAGGGAATTCCATTCCCATAATCCTCTCAATTCTATTTGTCAGTTCTTTATTATCTGGTTTAATAAATAAGACTTCACTTAGTCTTTGTATCTCACTATTAGGACAATAAGCAACCGGTAAAGTTGTATTCCTCCATGTAATCATCGTATTTTTATGCCCAACTGGTGTTATTGTCGTCAATGAAATAGCATCCGTATCTTTATCACCAAACAAATCTCTCAATCTAAGAATAAAGTTCTTTTTCATCATTGCAGATCCAATAAATGTGTCATAATCAACTCCTAATTTAATAGTAAACTCAGCGCTTGCTTTCGAAATGTCCGCTGACTTTACCTCAACCACTAAATTGTCATTAGCAGTCGCTCCTTCTTTATCAACCGCAATCAGCTGATATTCTCGACGTTTCGAATCTGTTTTAAGTGGAACTCCATAAAATTCTTGATTATTTACATCGAACTGCAACCACTCATGTGACGCTATTGGTGTACGATCACCGTGAAGTAAAGAAAGCCGCAAATGACGAGTTGGCCCATCTTCGGGATCATAAAATGTGTCTTCAGGTACCCGGTAGATCAGCAACTGGCCAACTCGGGCGGTAATATGATCAACTTGGTTTCTTGGCATCGGAGGATCATTAACTTTCGGCTCTTGAGTAGAAATTTCTGGTACTTGGGGACTAATTCGAGTAAATGAGTGCTCACATTGACCGTGTCCGTGGAATGCGACCCGTTTGACCCGGATTTCTGGCCCTAGATGATGTTGAAGCATAGAACTAGGGTCTCCGTCATTAGAAGCCACTAGGACGTGGTACAGACGATTTATCGCTTCTTTAGGACACTCGGAGCTTGGAGGTATTGTGTCATTGGTCCAAGTAAAAACAGCTTGGTCTTCACTGATTTGAATTGTACGCACAGTTATGCTGCTTGGATCCTTGTCACCATAAAGTTGAGCAAGGCCTCTGATTATCTGTAATAAAACTTCATTTAGTTAATAAAGTTTAAAAATTTTAAGGAAGATTATTCCAACCTTTAATTGCCAATCAATTGCCGTAGGGAATCGAGATCGCTTATCAATTCTTAAATAAATACTGAAGTCATGATTAACTGATCGCGTTAATTTATGCTGCTGTACATAAATATCAAGCCGATCTGATACATTAAGACCTTCACGATCCGCGGCAACAAGATCGTAATCCCATCTCGATACATGTTCATCCAAGGGTCTGAAATTAAAACCATTAAATTATATATTCTTATATATATTTATTAAAGGTGTGCAAGTAGTGTTCGAGTCGCATCGATTTTTCGAATTCGAAAAATTCGAATCCAAGTAGCACACTTGGCTTTGTGACATCTATAAGATAGCAACTATGAGGCTGTTTTTTGACCTATCGATAAGTCACCAAAATTTTGACAAAACAATTAGAAATTAATGCTATCAAAAAAAATATCTGCTTAAAAGACTTTAACATCAACAGTGGCAAAAAGTTAATTACAAATAATTATCAAATAATTCATTTAAACGACGTGTCGAATGAGATTAATTTTTTAAGACGGAAAAAGAACACAAATTTGCTATGGCTCTTATTTATATAAAAAAAAATTGGCTTTGAGACAAAATGAAATTTGTCTTGTTCTTTTAAAAGACATTTTTATGACATCTTAAAGTTGCCTCTGTGCTTAGGTATTAGGAATAACCTACATAGGAATTCGTATTTTTTTTTTCTTCTTAAAAAAGTCATCTCAATTGACACGTCGTTTAGATGAATTATTTGATAATTATTTATAATTAACTATTTGTCGTCATCTGTGTCAAGTCTTTTAAGCAGATATTTTTTTGGTGGCATTAATTTCTGATTGTTTTGTCATCATTTTGGTGCCTTATCGATAAGTCAAAAACATCTCAAATACTTCTATCTTATAGATGTCACAAAGGAAAGTGTGTTGCTTAGGTATCGATCAATGCAAACTATTCAAATTATACCAAATATTCGAGCTTCATTTAATTTCAACTATTCGAATTATTAGAATCCAAGTAACACACTTTTCTTTATGACATCTATAAGATAGAAGTTTTGAGGTTATTTTTGATTTATCGATAAAGCACAAAAATGATGACAAAACGATCAGAAATTTATGTCGCCGAAAAAATTTCAACTTAAAAAACTTGACACAAGTGACGACAAAAAGTAAATTACAAATAGTGGTAAAATAAGTCATCTAAATGATAATTTTTTAACTCTTCAGCACCCACGCTATGAGTTTTTTTTCTCACACTTGACTTTAAATATTTTTTTCTAAGTAATTTCAAATGGAATGACCTAATGAAATTTTTTCCATCTTTATAAAATTTTACGCATTTTATGATTTTGAAATTTAAAAATTATTTAGAACATAATAAATGCTTTTAAAAGATTTATTTTAAAAAGCCATGAGACTTTTTCTCATCATGCGAGTAAAGTAAGGCGTAGAAATTAATACGGTTCGGCTCCGTTCGGACAGTTCCGAATCTTTTCGGCAATCACCGCCATTTTTTTCAGCCGTTACATCTGTCATTACATACAAAATTAAAAAAATAAAAAACAAGTACATTATAGAAAATTTAAAAATAAAAACAAGCGAAATATTCAAATAAATTATAATTACCTCATTACTGGGAAAGTACATAATATTTTTGTTTTATTTAACTTAAAATTTACGATGCGCCGAAGTGTGAGGTTTTTTATCATCTCGCGGGTAATCTTTTACGTAACTCTAACGCGGGTGCTGAAGGGTTAATTGACATAAGACAGGAAAAACAACACAAATGTTCTCTGTCTCCGGAACCAACATTTGCATGTTTTATTTATACCAAAAAATGTGACTTAAAAACAAAAAAAAATTTGTCTTATTCTTTTAAAAGATATCTTAAAGTTATCTCTGTGCTACTTGGGTAATTCGATTAATCCAATTTGAATTTCGAATTGAATATCACTTTGGATTCGACACTAATAATTCATAAGTTCGAATTATTCGCATACCTCTAGTACATATGTACATATTTCTGTATAAAATCTAATAAAAAAAAGTTAAATAATAAAAATATACTAACAATCCATAAATCTCTTGGGTTTGTTCATTAAATTGTAGCCAGTGTGTACTTTTTAGCGGACTTCCCTTGAGATACAAACTCAATCTCAAGTTACGAGTGTCACCATCCTCAATATCACTGAATGTATTAGCTGGTATAAAGTAACTCAACGGTTTACCAGCAGTAACACGTATCTTCTCTAGTCTTCTATCTTGTCGAGGGGGATAGTTTCGAACTCGATATACAACTTTCTCAGTTGTAACTATTTCTTCCGTCGGGGCTAATGTTGGAGTTGTCAAAGTCGTTGAAGTCATCGTTGTAGTGGTAGAAGTTGTGCTTGAAGCTGAGGTAGTGCTGATAGTGGAGGTAGTTGTGGTCGGAGGAATCCAAGTCGTGGTGGTAGTGGTGGTACTGGGAGTTGGAGTAGGAGTGGGAGTAGTTGGAGCTGGTGTTGTAGGAGTGGGGGTAGTAAGAAGCTCAGTTGTCTCTGTGGCGAGTGTCTCAGTAGTCAACGGATTTAATTCCGTTACAACCGTAGGGTACTCGGTTATATTTTCAGTAAATTCAAAGTCCTATAAATAATTAAATTATTAATAAAAAAATAATTAATTATATTAGAGGTATGACTAATGATTAATTGACAAAATTGATGGATTAATAGAGTTCATAGGTAATTAATTACAAGCTGGAAGCATAGCAAGCCGTTACCTCATCGATGGTATCGTTAACAGCGAATACAGTAGCGACTGTTGTTGATGGTGATGGTGATGTGCTAGTACTTGATGTTGTTGTTGTTATTGTTGTTGTTGTTGTTGTTGTGGCTTTTATTTCATCCGTAGACGCTGAAATAGTGCTTGAGGACGTGGGCAATGTGGTGAGGAATGTCGTAGGTACTACTGTGGTTTCAGTTTCAATTTCCAATGTCGATTGTTTATTATTATTATTATTATTATTATTTAAATTTATATTATTTTCATTGATAATGTCATTAATATCCGTAGTATCTATATCATCATCCTCTGGTTCTGTTTTCTCTGTTACTGTACTGACTGTTGTACTTGGTGTTGTTGATGTGGGTGTTTCTTCTTGTGGGGTTGTACTTAGTGGTGTTGTTTGCTCGATTGTTGTCTATAATTGTTAGTTGCGATGTTTATGGCAATGTTAGTTACAATATATTTATATATTTTATATATTTATAAGTTTATATTATACAGAAAAGGTCTAGGCTTATGAATAGAAATCTTTTTTACAGAATTATTTTTATCAAATTTGAATTCTTGGCGTCATCACGCGTAAAATAAGTACCCACAATAGTATATTACGAGTAAGTGATGATTATGTAATTTTTAGTCAACCTTTTTTGAAAAAAAATTTTTTTTTTTTTAGTGTAGTGATGTGGGTACTCAAACTAACGGATATTATGTTACAAAATCAATAGAATTATAAATTTTTACTCAAACCTAAGCCAGAAAAAATCACCTTTCTGCATAATCACTCAAATTTTTATTTAAATATTTAGTTTATCTGTTTTCTTATAAGCAATCTATTGAGTGCTAGTGAAGCTAATTTACAGTAAGCTAAAGGTCCAATGATAATAATAATTAAAAATTTACGTACCGGTTTAGTTGGCGATTGAGTTGTCGGAGCTGACGTCGATGAACTAGACTCTGAATATTTACGATCGATAACCGGTATAATATCATGTTCATCGATTTCTTCCTCAGCCTAATAAAAAAGAATTTATCATTTTTTTTTTTTTTTTTTTTTTTTTTTTTTTCAGAAACAAAATATATATGTATATATATAATTACTTTGATACTAATTGAAGTTTCTTGACCATGATGATGCCGGTGCGGATGTAATTCTTCACGAGATTCAAAACCTGAAATCGGTCTTGGAGGTAAAGTAGTAATGGATTCATTGTCTTCAGGATCATCGCGATCATCACGATCTTCATCGTAGGATTCATCGTAATCATAATTTTCGTCGTCGTAATCATCGTCATTGTCATTATTATTATTGTTATTATTATTACGATTATTGTGTCTGGCGTAGTCACCAGAACCAGCCTCACGGCGGCTACGAATCAGGTCATTGGAATAAGTCTTAACGCGCCATAATAGAACTGGAAGCTGTATCGTCTTAGCTAGAGTCTTGTCACGCGCTTGTTTCTTTATTTGTTTCAAAAGTTCTGCTTGATGCTTCCACAAATGTCCGTCGCAGCCGACCTACGTGTTAGATAGATTGATTAATGGATTAAGAAAGTTTTTATAAATAATTTAATAGACAATGATAAGTGTGTCAGCAATTCCTACCTGCCATTGAATTGACGTCGAATGTTTTTCTTTCCTGCGTTTCACGTTACCTGGACCCGTGAGAATTATTCGTGAGTCTTCCGACGCACTTTCATCTTTTGTACTGCGACCGTGCATTGAAAATGCACTCTGCAATTATATTCATTTAATAAATTTTAGGTTTATTAATTATTAAATTCCATATGTTTTGATTAAGAAAATTTTTTTAAGAAAAAATGAATAATATGATATTTTAATTCTTGATAAAATTCCCCGCCAAATCAGTACAACAACTTGTCTTGATTAAGTCATTATAAATTAATTTATTGATTATTTAAATACTTAAAAATTAATTATTTATTATTTTGATATCAAAAAAATTTTTTTAAAATACTTAGAATAAAATTTTTGGATTAGCGATGAAATTTCGCATTAAATGAGTACCCTCATCAATAAATTTCGATGAAACGTTTTATACCTTGTACTATTTTATAACTTATTCTAAATAGTCATGTGGGTACTTAAACTGATGAAAATTTTACCAGTAATTTGATAGTACCTGAAAAAAAAATATTGAAATCGGGAAAAAAAAAAAAAAAAAAAATTTGACTTGAATTTTTTATTTTCTAAACCTATCGATGTGGGTACTCAAATTGCAGGAAATCGTGTCACAAATTCAATTAAACCATTGACTTTTTCTCAAAACCCAACTACGAAAACTTAAAACTTCTTTTAAGCATAACCAATTTTTCACTATATAATAAAAAGTATTGAAAACTTACGACGTGTAATCCAAGACTGCTTGCAAGTTTTTCGATGGCATGAACTTTCTTAACAGGATTCAAATCATCAAATTTAACGTCCAGAAGAATAGTCATGAGTGTTTGTTCTTCCGAGTCTCGACAGTGAGTCTAAAACAAATAATATCTTTAGTCTGGTCTTACGATAATTAAATATTTAAATTTATATTTTTAAAATTTACTTTGCCATCTTTGTGTTTAACTTCATCGGTCTTTTCTGGCAATACTTTAATAGTAAATAAACTATTAATAATATCACCGTAAGTGTAATAAGCTTTTATGGACAAGTGATGCTGGCCTACATCTTTTTTAGCCGGCACACCCATCAATGTTGTCGTTGCTTCATCGTAATATAGCCAGTGTGGCAATGCTTTGTTATTACTCCCGCTGCTTCGTATCTATACGATGACATTTATTATTTAATTATATAAATATATACAAAAATATATGACTAATAAATAAATGGTATAGCTGAAGAAATAATTGAGTGGGTCGATGTGTCGAGAAAAATATTTTTCAGGTCAGATTCATAGATGTAAAATATATAAATTAAAAACTACGGGTTATAGAAGACAAGAGAAGAGAAAATAAAAAATATAAATAGACTGGATGATAGCCAAATAAACAAGACAAAACAATGAGACCATTTTACCTCATAGTGATTTACGCTGCTACCAAAAGATTGTTTTGATATTTTGAATTTAAAAATATGGCCGACTGTTGTGGTGACATTGGCTTGGGGAAACGGGCTCTCGACATTTGGAATGTCTTTTATTTTTAAGTCCTTGTGATAATGACTAGAAGCTTGAGAAGACTCGGAAGAACTCTCGGAAGGCTGATTAGTTAAAGGTGAAGCGGATGATATGGGCTGGGAATCATCGCTCACGTCGTCAAACACCAGGTCGTCTTCTTGAAATGTCAGACCCAGTGCCAGAGGTATCATAAACGAGAGCAGAATGAGCTTCATGGTTTAGTGAATATCCAGGCGATCATACCATAATTTTTTTATCTGTAACATTAAAATATTTTTTTAAATTGATATTTAATTAGTTCGTACTAAAATTAACTGGGAAAATTTTTTGTCTGTAAAAAAAATATTATTATTAATTAATTTAAATGTTAGTTGATTTTATTATTTTAAAATGACGGAAAAGTTTAATTTTTATTTAAATAATTTAAAAATTTAATTTAATGGTGCAATAAATATTTACAAGTAAATAAAAAATTTAATTTTGTGAAAATTGAAAATTTTCAATTTTGTTTGGGTTACAGGACAATTTAATTATTTTGAAATAATAAAAGATCAGAACTTGGTAAAAATTGAAATTATTATTAATAATACATTATTCAATTTTTTACTTTTCATGGAATATTTGACATTAGAATAAATTAACAGTTCATATTTTTAAAAATAATTTTTTTGGTCCATTGATTACTGGAATTTTATTTAAATGAAAATTGAAATTTATTAAATTCCATCTAATTAATGACAATTAATTAAAAGTAATTTATTTTAAAATTCGACCAACAACCTATCAGGCCTTAAATGTCAATTGCAACGGTTATTTGACGTTGATATCAATCAAAGTTCACTCTAGACTAAACTAAATACCGTTTAACTGAATCAACCACGTGATACAAAATTATTATCGTAATAATCCAACAACAATAAAACCTTTATTATTATTATCAAACTGTAACATGCGACACTCCCTTAAATATAGCAAATAACTTACAGTTATACATATATATATGGTCTATAATATTGGAAGAATTTTTTTATTTAAGTAATTGAAAAAATATATTTTTTTAAGTCGATAAAAAGTTCAAATTTTTAAATAGAATTAAAGAATTCGATTACTCGGAAATAACGTCTGGTTTTAATTTAATTAATATAATTGAAAACTGTAATATCGAAAGTGTAAAAATCTCAGATTAAAATTGTATTTAATATTTGAGAATATAAATTTTTGCAGAATATTACGATAATTAGATTATTTTAAAAAAATTTATATTAAATTCTTAAACAATCAGTAACAAAATTCAATTTTATCAAAATTTATATATTCAAAATTTACAAAAAATTGACACGTTCAGTCTTAAGAATTTAATTATTTTCACTTTATTGAAAAACTTATTATGTAATGTTATGGTTATCATTATTATCAATTATAACACGCCCATAACTTTGAAAAATAAATATATACCAGGGTGGGCAATAAAAAAACGGCTTTTTTTTTAAATATTAATTAAAAATTTTAATAAATTATTGTTGAGGATGATAATAAAAAAGGTTTGAGCCGTTAATATGAATAGCAACAACTGCCTTATTACAATTTTTTTATTTTCTATTTGAATAACATGAGAAATTTTTTTTCAATCTGGAATTTTATAATTTATTAGCTAATTATTGTACCGAAAAGTCAATGCATATTTCCTTGAAAACTGATTGCTCATCAAAAAAGGTATCCTATATTTTTTTAATAATTTGACTCTTTCAAAAGACATTCGTCGTCAAAGTTGAATTTATGATAAATTTAAATATAAGTCAACTTTTCCGACAATACTATAAGTTTTTTATCACAAAATTTCTAGACTTTTTTTGTAGGTCATTTAGTTTTCAATTAATCATTTCTGATCATGTTTTCGAAATTCGGTAATGCTATTTAGTTATTTGTATTTAAATGTGAATTCCTTAGGAAAATCGTGCTGACCATTTTTGACCAGTTTTATTACTAAAAAAAAAAAAATAGATTTTTTGATGAAAATGTATTGATCTATATGATTACCGAATCAGACGAAAAGGAATTATGAGCTTTTTTGAGAAAAAATCGTCTAATAAGATTTTTAAATTTTGTTTGGAAATATTTGACATGGCTTTCAGCAAAATTTTTTGAGCAAGAGTAAATACTTGAAGAGTTATATGTTTATATATATATATATAAATATATAATTTATATTGTTAAATAAATTTACCACATGAATAATTGAAAATTATAGTTCAATGTAAATAATTGAGGCTATATTTTTATTTAGTTTGAAACTATCAAATCATTAGAAATAATTGGAAAAAAAATTTAATTACCAAAAATGTTAAAAATTTAGTTATTTGCAAGTAATTGGAAAATCTCTAATAATAATTGTTATCATTATCAGTAAACTGTTACATGCCCAGCCCCATAACTTCAACAAATACCTTGTATATATAATAAATAATAGTGTCTATCTCTTAATCTGCATAATAGACATACAAAGATAAACTTGATCGACAATTGGTTATACCGTAAAGTGTCAAACTAAACTACTTCATTGTTCATTAAACTCTCGATAATTAAATTCCGGGCAAGTTATCCTCATTTCTAATTACACCTACCACTCACTAAACTATGATAATTAATTGAACGGTTAATAATAATGAATTTTACATTATCCTCTGACTCTTACTCTTACTATTATCTTAAAAATTAATTATAATAATAATTATCCATTTCCTTTTTACAATTCCAACAATCCTTTCATTTTTATAATTATTTATTACATTGCTAAAAAAAATAATAAAACAATTATACGCAATTAATCTTATTCATTGGCAACAATGCACCCACGATTACTTAGAAAATAAATAAAAATGAATATATAGCGTGTGGGTGTAAAAAATTTATTATGTAATTATAAAACAATACAATTGACATTAATAACTTGTTGTAAATAAAAATGCAAATTAAATATATATATAATATGTATATATTATTTTAAAATATAAATAATTAAATTTAATTCTTTAGGCTTAAAAAAGATCGATGAAGGTTTTAATTTGCACTCGCGTGCATCTATCCGACTAATTAGCGTTTCGAGACACGGTAATTACCAGAGTATTCATGATACAAGATTACTTTCAACGTGGCTTTTACATTGCAGACACCAATGCTGCTTTTCTGAATCTTTTTTTTTTTTTTAGTAGTTAGTACACTTTAGTTCATGTAACCTTTTTTTTTTTTACTTTTATTATGCAGTGCTACGATACTCCCCATGGAGATGCTACTATGCGGAAAAATTAGCAACTTTTATCGTGTTTTATCGCCTCATAATCCCACAACAATTCTACTCATAAACGTACACTCGAATATCTTTCGTAAAAAGTTAAACTAACAATCTACCAAAATCTTACTTGAAGTAAATTATTTTTATTTTATCACCTTAAACCTTTAAGTAAATGAAATTTAATAAAATTTATGTTTTATTTCTTTATTCACTTCTGATATATATAAAAAAAATTATAAATAATATCTCGACGTTCGTGTCCATACTGAAACTGGACATAATTTTAAATTTTGAGATATTACAACAGTTTACAGAGAGCAAAATTGGATGAAGAGAAATATCAGTGAAATGTATTTTATAAAAATTAATGACACGGTAAATTTCAGATCAGATGTAAATAACTTCAGCACGATTTATAATCAGATATTAACAATCAAGTAATTTTAAACTTTGGTTAATTTTATTTTATTGATAATTGGGTTGAACACTCAAATTTTACGTTGGATTAATCAGTATTAAAATAATTACGTAGTTTTTATAAATTTAAATTTTAAAGTTAAATAAATTCAAACATATCAGTACAGATGGCATGACAGAATGTTCTTAATAATAATAATAATTATAACAATTAAGTATATTTTAAGAACGTTGTGGCATAGTGAAACCCGTAATATTTAAAGTTTTGACTTTAATTAACAACAATTAATTTAAAATCAAACTTTTATAATAATAATAGGTCTGATTATGGCATTTATGTTAAGATGTAAGGCAATTCTCCATAGTTTCTATGCAATAGACAATTGAATTATAATAATAAGGTATATAATCTAACCTAATATATATTATTACTATAATTGTCATGTGCTAACAAAAAGTTTTTGGATTTTGTTTTTAGTTGCTGAGGAAGTCATAAATAAATTACGAAACGTTCAATTTATTTAAAGTAATTGATTTATTTCCTGGTCCTATTTTCTACGAATTTAATAGTTATTATAAGTAATCTTAATTATCTTTACGAGCAACCTGCAGTCACTACGTGACTGTCCAAACATCACTACTCAATTTATAAAATACGCAGAAAAAAAGGATTTTTTGCCGCAAAAAATTTTTACTTACACCAAGAAATTTTATGCATTATGAATTGAATACAAAAAATTTTCTTAGGGCGAGAAAATATTTTTTTGGACAAGAATTGATTTCTTGCGCCAAGTAATTTTTTCTAGTTCTCAGTAAATTTTTGTTTTCAATTCACAATGTAAAAAATTTCTTGAAATAAGTAAAAATTTTCTTTAGACGAGTAAAACTTTTTGTGTCAATGAATCCTTCTTTTTCTGTGTACGCTCTTTTGGCTTTAAGAATTTTCCTAAAACCATAAGTAGTATGAAAGTATGTCATTTTGAAATTAGTAACACGATACAAATGATATAGCTATATATTCGGTGACATACAGTCATATTTAGTGACAGAGTAATTCAAATTTGAACGTGTAGGGGAGAGGGGGGTCAATTGAACCACGGGGCAATTGAACCAGTAAGCTTAAAAAATCGAAAAAAATATAAAAATGAGTCGTCCTCTTGGAATTATATTTTAATACACTAAACCTTAGTCTGATCAAAATTTCGAACCAATATGATCATTTAATTTTAAAAAATTCAAGTTTTTGTGTTTTTAGGTATCTAAAACTTGAAACCTGGTCAATTGAACCAGTACTCTCGGGGACGGTTGAACCACACGAATCACACTGTGAGTGATTCGACATGCGCGCGCATCTTGACAGAATGTGTAATCAAGTTAAACTAACCAAGAAAAAAAAAATAATTATATTGACAGAAGTTTTAAAAGTGATTGTTATAACATATAATGTTATATAAAATAATAAATATTATTAGAAGTGTTGTAATTTTAGTTTTAAGCTGTAATGAATAGTAAAATATTCATTAAAGTCATTCATTGGTGGTTCTAATACTCTTGGTTCAATTGTTCCCGACTAGTGGTTCAATTGCCCCCGCAAAGGGGACGATTGAACCGTTTGATGCAGTTGCACAATTTCGTATTTATTGAAAATTTTCATCATTTGTTAAGTTATGTGCTTATGAGAAATGATAGTCTATATAATAAATTATAATTTTGTAAAAAAAAAAGTTATCATTTTGCTTTTATTCATATAAAAAAAAAAATGTCAAAGTATTTTTGGTTCAATTGACCCCACTCTCCCCTACTTGGCGCGAGATACTAACCTAGGTAGCACACTTGCCTTTATGACATCTATAAGATATCAGTTTTTAGGCTACTTTTTGACTTGTCAATAAGGCATCAATATGTTGACAAAACGACCAAAAATTTATGTCACCGAAAATATATCTACTTAAAAGACTTAAAACGAGTGACGACAAAAAATAAATTACAAATGGTGGTAAAAAAGTCATCTAAACGACTTTTTAATTGACATGAGACAGGAAAAACAACACAAATTTTTTCTGTCTTCGAAACCAATATTTGCATGTCGTATTCATACAAAAAAAGATGACTTTGAGACAAAAAAAAATTTGTCTTGTCCTTTTAAAAGACATCTTAAAGTTGACTCTGTGCTACTTGGGAACGTGTCTCTTGATATTAATTTATTTAAAGAAAATAATTACGATCGTCTTTTTTTCCCGCGTAATTCAAATGTAATTCAAATGATATAGATAAACCGCTTTATCTCAATACTTGGCTATAAAAAAGAGCTTAAACTATTAAAAGGCACAAATTCAAGACCTTTCTAACGATCCCAAATTTAATAACATTAATCCATTCTACCATATAGATATGGCAGAAACAAAATTTTCCTTATTCTCTTAATAATATAGATTATTATTGTAAACTTAGTTTAAAATTTTCAAGTGATTACTTTTGGAAAATAGGGTACTAAAAATGATAATTATAATAAATAATAATTTTGGAAAAATAAATCATTTTAATTTTAAAAAGTGTCTTTTATTTAATATAAATATAGAGATAGAGGTTAAATATATATTATTATATTTTTGAATATATTCAAGTAGCCTGAAGTTGAGTCTGGCACACTAGAGTTGTAAAAGAGAGCGCAAAAAAAAAAAAAAAAAAAAAAACACAATAAAAATAAAATAGTAGTTTAGAATGAAAGCCAAAATTCAGATGAAAGAGAATAAAGCATAGGAAAAATAAATAGCAGAAAAATATCAAGTGCTACAAAGTTATTTAATATATTTATATTTATGAATATGTTTTTTACTTTTTAATTCTACTGTAAAAAATGAAAATAAGTATAAACAAAGTGGATATTTATGTTTTATAATCAGTAAACCTACTTAAACGCTAAAATACTCAAGAAAATAGACTAAGCTGATAGTTTTTTATGAGTTTCTGTGACCACAAGTTAGTCGAGTTACACACAATGAATCCCTTTGATGAAGTTTCATGCCCGGAGGCGCAATTGTAGTCGTTATCGCGTTACGGAATGCCCGAGGGGCTCTTTCGAGACAGCTAGCTACCAATTTTACCCCTTTATTCAATCAATAAATACCTCGAGTACTATAATAAATTTAATTATGACAATGGATTCAAATTTTTTAGGTTTTACTATTTATTCTAAAGTTAAATTAGCTAAAATTGATTTTTGCTGTTATTTTTTATTTCAAAGCAATATGGCTCCGCTATAAACTATTTAAATCAGTTTGAATTCACGGAAGGTGTGCTTCAGGGGATTTTGTATGGTTCGAATGCATTGAAAAACTAATTTGATGCTGTGAAGAATTGGATTGGAAAAAAAAAATGTAAAAATGGTTAATTCTGTGGGTCAACTCCAAAACTTTCCGCTGTTTTCGATGCAGCTGAAGATCGAAACGTTTTTCGCGCAGCGAAAATGAAAAAAATTTACTCTCTTAAAACGAATCAGTGAAAAGTGCTGCAAATCAGTGAATATTCACTGTATAAACAGTTATAAGTATACCACTTATTCAAACAGTGGTATACTTATAACTGTTTATGCAGTGAATATTCACTGATTTGCAGCACTTTTCACTGATTCATTTTAAGAGAGTAGAAAATAATTCGTCTGCTTGAGGGCGATTTAAGGGGAATAGTTCTGAAGGTTGGGAGTGGCTTAAGATTTTCGGCTGACATACCAGCATTTATATACCAAACATTTCAGACATCTATTAGATTTTTGTTAGCAGATTTTTTACTTTTCAATTTTTTTTATTCGTCGCGCGAAAACGTTCCGATCTTCAGGAACATTGTTTTCGAGTTCAGAAAGTTCACATTCACACGGGCATCGTTCTGAAAAAAGTGAGAATAGCTTTATAGGACCTCGAAACGTCGACATCCAATGAAAACTTGATTTTAGAAAATTGGACGGTAACCAATAACTTCTTTCTTGAAAATTGAAGATTTAAATTTTCGACTTTTTTTTAAAGTCCTCTGCTTTTATGATATTACTTCACAATTACTAATTCGATTGGCTTGAAACTCACAGAAAATGTATTTTAGGGTCTTCGAAATTCAGGAAATAAATTTGACTAATTAAAGTATTTTTTAAAAAATCTGAAAAGCATTTTGATATTCAATGTTATTTTTGAATGTTTCAAAGATTTTAATTCGAAATTCAACTATACGCTGTAAAAATTTGGAAGTGAATTTGGAGTAACTACGGATTTTTTAAAAATCCGAATTCACTCCAATTCGGAGTTTTAATATTTAAATAAATTTATATATACAGTAGAAATAACTGTTTATAAGAATCATGACTATTTCAATAAGTAATTGATTCACTTAATAACTAAACATAAATTATTATATTTTTGATTTATTAAATGTTTTAGTAACTCACTAAATTATAATTTCATATAATACATAGTGAAAACATTTAATTATTTAACAGCTATAGTGACATAGTTTCTATGGGAATATTTTATATTTCGGTACAATATAAAATGTTATTCCGTGGTATGGTTGATTTAAATCATGTGACAGTTTGTGACTCAGTAGCATTATATTAATGATGAAAAATAAAAAATCTGTTTCTGTAACTTTATAAGTATGAAAGTTTTCATTATCAGCTGCTTATAATTTTTTTAAATTACTTTTCATGAATATATGGAAAGAAAATAAGTTATTATTTCCGTACTTAATATAAATGTAAAAATATATAAGTCTTATAACTTTACTATGCATTAGTAATTCTTTTATAATCAATATTTTCAAAACTCCGCGAAAATTTCCCTTCGGAGTGAATTTCATTTCGAAAGAGAGTAAATAAAAAGTTATCCGCTCCGTGAACATGTTCACTCCGCGAATTATTTACAGTGTATTGACTTGAAATTTACAGAAAATATGCTATATGATCTTCTAAATTAATTACTTCTTCAGAAATTAATCTGATATCTCAAAGTATTTTTAAATGACCTAAAGATTATAAAAATACAAATTTCTGATATTTAATGCCCTTTTTAGACTTTTATGAGATATTATTTCACATTTAGTAATAAGATTATCTTGAAACGTATGAGACATATACTTTAGAGTCTTTTTTACCAACAAGGTCTGTCGTAAAACCGATTAAATATCTCCTAGTCAATTTTAAAAAATTCTAAAAGTTGAAAAATTAAAAAATCTGAGATTCCATCGCATTTTCGAAATCAAAAGTGACATTGCTTGACGCTTGGTCGATCGAATCACTTGAAATTAATAGGAAACACTGTTAGAGGTCTTCTCAATCGATTGATACTCATTGAAACCAATCTGCCAATAAGTATTTTTAAAAAACTTCACAAAATAAAATATTCATAAAAAGAAAACATTACAAAGAACACTTGAATTTTGCTTGCAAAGAACAGAATAATGAAATAAAAAGATATAATGCCCTTTTTTTATGGTATCACTTTCATTGAGATGCGAGTAACAGTAGCCACGTCATGTAATGACGCAAACCGTAAATGAACTTTTTTATTTTTTATCTTATTTTTATTTCAGTTTCTCCCTTTCTCTAATTTCACATTCTCTTCTTTCTCTTCAGAGCTTCCACTCATCTTGCATCTCCCATCTCTTATCTCGCTTTAATTTTTTTTTTTACTTTAACATCTGATCTTACTTTGCCAGCAATTCATTACTACCATGGCATCAGCACAGCAACGATCGAATAAAATATAAACAAGTTAATTAAAATGTACTCCGTAAAAGAAGTGTGCTCATTACTACGCTAATTTTTACCGCCCCCCGATAAAATAAACTATCAAATATATATAGAACTCACATATATTAATATTATCTACTCTCATAAATAAATTTGATAAATAACATTAACATAAAATATTGTATTTTATGAGTTTAGATATAAAATTAAATGTTTTGTGATTAAAAAAAAAAAATAAAAGTTGAGCTTGAGGTTGAAGATGATGGAGGAGGTGGAGGGGGATGGAAAAAATGTATACTGCGATTTGTAATTCAAAGTGCAGAATCTCGAGCCAGTATGGGCTTTACTTAATACTCGAATGTAAATATATAGCGAATAGAAGAGCTCAATACTTTAGGCTAGCGCGGCCATGTGGCAACAGGCGTGATGATATAAATAACGATGATGGGAGAGCTACTATACGTAGTGTATGATGGGATCTCAACTCTCATCTGTACTGAGAAAATGTTTGTCAACATGCTTAACCATTTCATATATATATATATATATATATTTATGGATTTGTATATAAAATTGGGGGTGGCTGTTTTCAATTCATTGAGCGACTTGAGAAAATTTTCCCAAGGGTATTTATTTCCCTAGATTATATTAATAATGAAAGAAATGTGACTACAAATTATTTATAACTCGTCATATTTATTTTTTAGTTGAGAAAGTTATTATCATGTCAATTGTTTATAAATAATTAAAATTTTGAAGTGGTAATATATAATGGAAATTATATTTTTTAATTAATTTAGTTAGGCTGAAATACGAAAAAAAAATTTATGGATCCATTTCGAAATATTATTTTTGAAAAATATTTTTATATTGGCAAAATTAGGTTCTTTTGAATTTCATTTAAAAATTCTACTGTCTAAAATTTCCAGGGTAACTTTAGGGTGAGGGGTACTTTTAAAAATTAAATTCTCTACTTGATATCAATAATTTATAAATTAATTATTTTAATTATGTAATCAAATGTCGAAATTTCTTAACATCTCAAATTTCAAATTTTTATAATTAATCAAATATTTAAAAAGTTAAAATCAATTATAACCTTTCAAAATAATTTACAAGTTCTACAGCGTTTATTTTTAGTCTCTTACATATGGTGCGATGGTGGTGTAATGGTCAGCATAGTTGCCTTCCAAGCAGTTGATCCGGGTTCGATTCCCGGCCATCGCACATTTTTTTTTTTTTAATCATTTTTTATATTCAATTTGCATCAACTACTTTTTTTTTCTTTTTTTTTAAATGTTTGCTTATTGAGAAATTTTTCTCACATACGAAAATCACAGGTTTAAACAAACAAAATAAAAAGACCATACAATCAATTATAATAAAATTATATATATAAAAAAAAAAAAAAAAAAAAAACAGAAAGGCCACAGGAAAAACGGCTCTCATAGTTTTGAATTCTCATATTTAAGAAAAATATTCATTTTTAATTCAAGTTTAAATTTTTTAAGAACTCGCCTGAGCTTAATGTCCACTCATTCACTGTTTACATCAACTAATCCTACAGTATTAGTGTAAATACTTTAATTTCCGTTTGCTATCCACAATTATAATTGGAAAATTGTATACAACTTTTAAATAATGTTTAAAATTGTATTCAAATAAAAAAAAAATAAATAAATAACTAGAGATTCTTCAATAAATATTTTTTATTAACTATAAACCAGTATTAACATTACTCTCATCAACAAAAAAAAAGTCTTTAAAATTTAAAACTCCATTAAATTCTCATGCAGTAAAAAGAAAAAAAAAAGGAAAAACGAGAAATAAAAAAATAAATAATGAATTATTTGGCAAAATGTCGTACCAATAAACTTAACCAAGAGTAATATGGTACATACACGTAGTATGTACATATTAATAGCATTCTATATATACATACATATATCGACTCTATACATTCTCTACTAGGACAGAACTGAGAACAGTGAAATGTAACAGTTTCGCGGTAGTTATGCTGACTGTGAATTTTAAAATAAAAATAAAATGGGCAAACGTTTCTACAGTATAACTTTATCATAACATCTCATCCTCTTTATATTTTGACCTTAATTAAATATCAATAATAATAATACTAATAATAATGGCTGAACATCTTGTGCATAAAAAAAGAGAAATTTCTTTCTTACTTTCGTGACAAAAAAAAGTTTCATTATTTAAGAATGGATTTTTTATTGAGATAAACATTAAGAGATGGGAGTTCTTGGCAAAGTAATCACGTATTTTTTTTTTTATCTTTTAAATGATAAGATAGTCACGAAGAAGTAGAGATGATTTTTAAAATAAAAGTAAAAGGTAACAGAGGTTATGACTTTATCCATTTCTTATTATTCATTAATTTATTTTATTTTTTAAATTTTAATTTTCTAGAACTATGTACATAAATCTAAAAAGGTATTTCTCATATTTATTAGACGTAAAAAATTGCCAGTTTATTTTTCGGGTGAGAGATTTAAAAAAAAAAAAAGAAATTTTTTTTAACGAGTCGCTGGTACACTAACGGGAAAACTTGATGATAAATCGGGGCAGTAAAAATTGTTGGAGTTTGAACTTTATTCACTCATGGAAAAGTTATTAAATACTATTATTTATCAAGCTTAATTATTATAGATTATAAAAAAAAGCTTTGCTTAAATTATAACTTTTTTAAAAAAGGAAATACTACAATTTTTTAATTTTTTTATTATAAGTCATTTTTGGTATGAAAATGCGTCCGTTAATTTTTGTAGCGCTTTAAATTTGCTTTTTAATGATGTACTTATATATTTAAAAATATATAACTGTATAATAATTATATGAATTTAACGGTTATATCCACAAAATTTTTGAAAATTACTTTAAAGTGATTTTTTTGTAAATATACTATTTCCGGTTGATTTTAAACGAAAAATATATCAGATGTTTCTTGTACAGCATAAAATTTTCGAATGAAAAATGTCGGCATAAAAATAAGAAAATATTTAATTCTTTATGAATTACAAGAGCATTTAAAATTTAAATTTGAATTAAAAAATTCACAATTAATGAATGAGAACCACGACATTAGACTAGACAGTGAGTAGCAATAAGAAAAAATCGCGTTACCCGAGCCCTTAGTATACCCTATGCACTGTGCAGTGTACACATACTTTTAAAAGAACCAAACTGACGGTACTTTAAAAAGAACGTAAAAAAAAAAAACGAACCGCGGAGGATAAAAAACAAAAAAAATACAACTTGAAATAAAAAAAAAAAATTATGCACATGTGGCTGCATAAAATGACGTCCTTGCACCGTTAGATTTTTCTCTTCATATTATCAAAATTTAGTATTTCCGTTTTATTGTGACCCGATATTTTTTTTAATTTTTTTAATAATTAAAGTATTGAAATTATTTTCTTTTTTTTTTAAATTTAAATTAATTATTTATTAAATGAGTCGTTGAGAACGTTGGTTTTATTGTTAATAAAAATTAGGACAAATTATTTAAGTGAAAAGAAAGTTATTATTTTTTTTTTTAAATATATATATATATATATATAATAAACGTGATTTTGAATACCGAGTGTAATAAAAGATGACGATAAAAGTAAAGAGAGTCGTTGAAAACTCGGTCACAGCTATAAATCTTGTGATAACATTTTTTTTTGTCATCTCAGGCATTCAAAAAAGTTCATTTTATACTTGAGTAAAAAATGCAGATTTTTTTTTTTGTTCTGCAAAGATAAAAATAAGAGACATAGAACAAATTATTTTAAATATATAAAATCACTGAAGATGTCATTGTTTTTATAAAATATTTATCTTATTATTGATGAATTTACTGAGAATTGTTATTGATATTTAATATTCGTAATTATAAATAGTCTCGATTATTGATTTGTTAAAGTGACTGATAATATGCATGACTAATAGAGTTATGAATAACAGAAAAAAAATGATAAATTCATAATTTTTTTTTTGGGATACGAAAAATAAATTTCTGATCATTATGAATTTTTTGTTAATTTACACTAGAATTTATTCGATATCTAGGCTCGGAAAGCGTTAAATAATTATTATAGATGTCTATGAGTATTTGAAATTAATAGAAAATTTAATAAACTGATCATTTTTAAGAAGAAAAAAATCGGTCTGTCGGTTGACCCTGCGGGCCAGCCCCAAAACTTCCCGCTGTTTTCGAGCTCTCTGAGCTCGAAAACATCGTTGTAAATACATTTTCGAGCTCGAAAATACTTTTGTATACCTTCAGTTTCGAAAAAAACCGTTTTTAGCATTTCTTTCTGCCACGATAACTCTCGAACGAATTATCCGATTTCGACGTTTGAGGTGGCAATCGACGCGTTTTATTGAATTCTAGAGCTGACTAGAATTTAAAAGCGATCGATTCAGCCGTCTTGAAGATATTTGAAAAAAACCATTTTTCACCATTTCTTTCTCCAACGATATCTCCCGAACAAATTAACCGATTGAGATGGTTAAGGCGGCATTCGACGCGTTTTATTGAGTTTTAGAGCTGATTAGATTTTGAAGTCGATCGTTTAATTCGTTTTTGAGAAATCAATAAAAAACTAAAAAAAAAAATCGGTCTGTCGGTTGACCCTGCGGGCCAGCCCCGGAACTTCCCGCTGTTTTCGAGCTCAAGGAAATCGAAAATATTAATAAGACTATATTTTCGAGCTCGAAAATCTAATTGCATGCGATTGTTTTTTTATGAGTTTTTCAAACTCTAACAAGTTATGCTTTATGCTAAAGTTTAAAAGTTTAAGAATCGAAAATCATTAATGAACAAGCGGTTTTTAAATTTTAGTTCCCGATTATGCTAAATAAAATAAATATGTTGATGCAGAAATCAATGTCAGTGATCAAAATCAAGATTCGAATGAGTTTTGGCTTAGGTCAGAGCAATAATATATAAATTATCGGAGAAATTCATTAAAAACGGTGTTTTTTCAATTTTTTCGTTGATAATATGGTTTAAACAAAAGAACAAGTTTGACGGCATTATACGATGATCAAAAGAGACCATAAAGAGGAAAAATTTATGAGATTTTAGACACATTTTAGTACAGTACATTTTGATTTATCTGGAAAAAATAACATAGAATGTTATTTTTTTAACATTTCAACGCTGATATCTTTCGAACTAATTGATCGATTTTGACGTTTGAGGTGGCAATCGGCGCGTTTTATTAAATTCTAGAGCTGATTATAATTTAAAAGCAATCGATTCAGCCGTCTTGAAGATATTTGAAAAAAACCGTTTTTTACCATTTCTTTCTCCAACGATATCTCCCGAACAAATTAACCGATTGAGATGTTTAAGGTGGCATTCGACGCGTTCTATTGAGTTCTAGAGCTGATTAGATTTTGAAGTCGATCGTTCAATTCGTTTCTGAGAAATCAATAAAAAACTAAAAAAAAAAATTTTTTTTTTTTCGTAATTTGCCAATATTTTCGAGTCTACTTGATCGAACGATCTGAAATTTTCAGAAAAGTTGACGGCCAACAAGCTCTTTCAATCGCCGCCTTAAACATCCAAATCGATTCATTAGTTAAAAAGTTATAGACCATTCACACACATACATACAGACACTCGGACATCATTCTAAAAATAGTCAGAATAGCTTCCTAGGACCTCAAAACGTCGACATTTGATGAAAACTCGATTTTCGAAAATCGGGGTGAAAACAATAACTTCCCGAAATTTTTGAAAATCATCGATTTTCTAAGCGGGAAGTTAAAAATTAAAATTTTCAATAATTATATAATTTTTGTATTATTGAGGACCAGAATCTAGTTATGAGACTGCAAAATAAATACATGTACAGTCGAGTCGCGTTATAAGTCCGGCTTGTATCTTTTTCTTTTAACCAGACTTGCGTTAATATGAGAGAGACACTAAGAGGACTTATAACGCGACTCGACTGTATGTATAAATGTTTAGGGACTAGAACACTGAAAATTTAATTATGCCCAAAATTTGTAAAGAAAACACTTATTATTCGGAACAAAATTTGGATTTTTGGTAATTATACTTTTTTTTTACAACTCCTGCGTTTAAAGTTCAATATTCGAGTGTCATGTGGTGAGAGTACAATAGGTCTTTCTCTCGATAATTGACGAAACTATAGAACGATATCACGAAAAATCAACTGTTTGACTTTTTAGCATGATTTTATTGTGCTGAAAAGTAATTTTCTATTGGAATTATATACAAATCAGGAAGCTACCGTCGTTCACTCTAGACAGAAAGAGATAGAGAAAATCATCTCTCTGTATACTCGTATCACCTTGTTTATTTATCCACGCACCTGTAACTCAAAAATAAACTAAAATAAAAATATTGTATTGATAAATATTTTTGAAAATTGATGCTACTAAATTTTTATTTAAATGCAATTCATAAATAAATAAAACAATGTGAAACTGAATCGAAAAAGAAAACATATAAGGTAGAAGTACTATTTGTGGCCAGTGCTTCATTTTTGTACATTTAATACTTTATTTCAAATAATGAAAAAGCATTAAATAAAATTTCCATTATAATCGTGTGATAAAAGTATCTTCGTAAACATTTTAAAAACTAAATGTCCGAAAGTGACTCGATAATGGCCAAAAATGGTATCTCTACCCTAAATAAGTTATTGCACAAATACAAAAAAATATAGTTTTTAGTAAAATAATAATTTTTTTTTTGATGAATTAAAATTCTCTCAATTAAACTTTAAGGCGGGACTAGGGTTTTGCTCTTTTGAAAAATCAATTTTTTTTGTCTTTTCTTATAGTTAAACATTTCAATAATATTTTCCCAAAATTTCAAGCCAATCAGGACCTTTTTGCCCCACTCTCCCCTAAGTTAAAAAAAAAAATTCTTGATAAAATTTTCAGGGGGGTCTTCTTGCCTCACCCTTCCTTAAGTTGAAAAAAAAATTATTTTTCACATTTTTAGCTTCTAAAACTTCAAACGCCTTTTTCTCGAAATCACATTATTAAACTCCGTGATCACTGCCATCAGAAAGCTACATGACCGATTTATTTCAAACTTGGTACACACTTTCTACATATAAAATACCTCCTTCGAACGAGTAGTTTGAGATTTTTTTTGTATATTGAGGAGGTTTTCCACTCCTAAAATGGCGGCACTTTTCACTTTACATGACCACCAAAAATTTATAAATGAAAGAAAAAATTATCAGAGACCGTTGGGGGGAAGATTTGATGATACTTTGACTAAATTTTAAGGGTACTTGACTTCAGATAATTTCTAGCTGAGATACAGTGATCACCGGAAATCGTGTTTTTTCAAAGAGGCGTTTTTGGAAAAGCTTTATCACCAGCTTGTTTGTGGATATTTTCGCGTAAAAATTTCAGAGAATGTTCTTGAAACGAACAATTTACAAAAGTTCAAAATTGATTTACTCTATCCATACACAGAAAAAAAAAATTCTTGGTTGAAGGTAAATAATCTTAATTCAAGAAAATTTTTTTGGAGACCTAAACTTTCTCAGATAAAGTAGTAATTTTATCTGACCAAGATAAATTCTCTTAGCTCAAGAAAATCTTGACTTGGTTCCCGAAAACGGTGGTCTTCAAAAATATTTTCTTGACTCAAAATAACTTTTTTTTCTGTGTAGACACGGAAAAAACAGAATATTAAAAATTAATAAATAATAGTAAAAAATGAAATTTGTTATCAATAATTAGTACTATTATGTGCTTAATGCAAAGTAGTTTACTCATTTTTGTAGATTCCTAAAAACTACTATCAATTATTTCAAAAATTAAGTAAATATTATTACTTTTGGGTATAATACGAGACTTATTAGTGAACATGGAAAAAAAAATATTGCGCTTATCGCTCACCAACGGAGAGCGACAGTTGTATCCTGATTATTACTAAATTGTTACTTGATTTTCACTATATATACATCAATATGAATTAAACACTAGATACTTATTATAATGATCCTACGGATTGTGAATATACTTAAATGTATACACGGAGAAAAAAATATAGTAAAAATTACAATCTTATAGTAAAATTTACTGACGGATATGAAAAAATACATTCTGTATTGTAATTATTACTAAACGTTTAGTAAAATTTACTAGTTAGTAATAATTACATAATAAGATATTCAAAATTACTATGCGTAGTGTATTTTTTACTAACACAATTGTATTTTTTACTATCTGTATAGTAAATTTTACTATAAGTATTTTTAATAAATACAAATTTAAGAAAGTAAATTTTCTAATATAATATAGGATTTGTTACTATACAAAATATTAAAACTTACTATACGCAATGTATTTTTTGCTAACACGATTATGTTTTTTTACTATATGTATAGTAAATTCTACTATGTATAGATAAAATTAAAATTTGGTGGGGATAGCATATACAAATATGTATTACAAGTTCTGAGACATTTGTCCAAAGGAGACATCGGGCCGTCAGACATAGGAAAGGACTCGCGCGCGGGAGATCAGGGTTCGAATCTCGGTTGAAACAAGTGATTTTTTAAAAAACAAAAATCGACACCAACACCAATACAGATGGCATAAATAACAATAATAATTAAAATTATAGCAATAATAATAAAAAGTTAAAAGCTAATAAAAATTTAATTATTTTATTTTTTTCCATTCTAATATAGTAAAATTTACTAAACGGGATAGTAAAATTTACTTATCTGTTTATGAATTTTTCCTATAAATCTTAAGCGTTTCAAGATTACTATCTAAATTTAGTAACTATTCCCATATTTTTTAGTAAATTTTACTATATTTTTTTCTCCGTGTAGTGATCGTCAGTGAACGTATCCATATCATACACGGTAAAAAATTTACAGTCAAATTTACTATGGGCGCAGAGTATCACCAAACTATAAGAAAACTGATACAAAATTTACAAGTGTCCCATAGTAAACGGTATGCGCAGACTACACGATTGTGGCCTATGCGCATACGTTTACTATGGGACACTTGTAAATTTTGTACCAGTTTTCTTATAGTTTGGTGATGCTCTGCGCCCATAGTAAATTAGACTGTAAATTTTTTTCCGTGTACCAAAATGGATCGTGATTATCGCGATCTACTTCTCAAGCGCCCCGAGTCGAAATATAAGATCTGTTTTAACCGTAGAAATTTTCAAACACTTTGAAGTTCGATTTACCGCCTTAGACTACGCCTGTTTTGGCGTAGAAGACAGCCTGGATAGAAAGTACGGTTAAAACAGGCCTTCTGAGATCTGTTTTGACCGTAAATGTTATCCAAATTGTTATTATTGTTATTATTTTTCCAACATCGTTTTACAACGAAACCAGACGTAGAATAATAATAATCATAGTAAGGATAATAAAAATGAGTATGCAAATAGTCTTTGAAATCTACGGACGCGGGTTCGAGTCTCACTTTGAGTCACTTCTCTTTTCTTTTATATAATAATAATAATAACAATAATAATAATAATAATAATAAATTAATTAATTAATTAATTAATTACAAAAGCTACTGGTAATATTTAAGAGTGATCTGATAAACGAATGATTCATACCGGATGTCACTGTGCAGTGAAAGTTGCATAACTAATTATAATAAAGCAAAATTCCATAGATAATAAGCTTCGGAAAAATAGGAAAAATTTTTTTCTTTTTTTTTGGTTGGAAAAAAAGTGTTAGGTAAAATTGTGACGTTTCGTCGGATAGAAATGTCTGGATAAAAAAGATAGGCGACATAGATGATGTAGCCGGTAGGCAAACTCATTCATAACAGCTCCAACACCGTCTACCATTCATCGGTTGGGCTTTTTATTTTTTTTTCTGCATAAGCAACTTACTGTAGCGGATTATAAAAACTGTTTTCTCCGCACACTACACTGTTAGAAATTTCACCTTGAATTTTCATTAAATGTCTTTGAAGCAATTGACAAATACAATTGTCACTGAAATTTCAGTTATAATTGTCAATGAATTTTCAAAACTCCGTCATGAAAATACAAGTTTAATTCATGAATTTTAATCAGCTACATAATTTTTCAAATATTTATTTTGAATTTTAAAATGAGAAAAATTATAATTTTCAAAATTCCGAATGAAATTTCAAAACCATCTACTGAATTTTAATATACAATTTTTAAATTTAAAACAAATTTTTCTGTAAAATTCAAAATGATTTTTTAAATTTCAAATTAATATCCTTAATTTTAAAAGATTATTATTTTTAAATTTAAGAAACTGTTATTGAAATTTAAATCTAATGGTAGGGTTTCAAATAATACGAATTCAAAAATAAATTCTAATTCTTTTATTAATATTAATATTTGACAAACTTTTTATCTTATAAAATTAAGTAACTGGTATTTAAAATTATTAATAATGATATAAAATTTTAATATTTTGAAGAATAATAATAGGCTTTTGAAGAATAATTTTTAAGTAATAATAATACTTTTACTTGGAATTGAAATTGTAGAAACGACGAAGCGATAAATAAATTCTGAGGTATAACCTTAAAAGTAACAAAAACTAAAAACATTATTTTTTATTTTTTTAATAATAAACTATTGCATATTATTATTTAACTTATAAATTAAAACTATATAATTTATAAATAAGTAAATAATACTCTAGTGATTGTTACTTTTTACATCAATTTTAGTTCTTCAAATATTATTTAAATAATAATTGCAGCTTGCTGGCTAATGTTTGTACCGCGAGGTTGCAAGTGGAAAGTAGCCTTTTTGATCCTCTTTTTACCTTACTTCCCTTGATAGGGTTAATTTCCAAAAAAACTCTGGATTAATTAAAAAAAAAATATAAGTTTTATATGAAACATTAATAATTGAAAATCCAAATTATATTTTTACCTTTGAATAAACTCAAGTGAGATCTATAAATAACCATCAAAAACTGTAATAAATATTTGTTTAATAATTGGAATATCCAAGGACTACGTGTTAAATGTGTTATTTAAAGGTTAGATGAAATGTTTAATAAAAAATTTATTAATCTTTTACTAAAACAAATAATAATACTTCCCGACTAGAATTTCTTCCTGATTTGCCTGAAGTACCATAAGGGCCTTATCAGGTTTATATAAGGTTTGCCTTATTAGGGCAAACCTGACAAGTTCCTTGTCAGGACCTCATCGGGATATCCTTATTCAAAAAAAAGTTATTTGCCATAGGGTCGACCTGACGAGTTCCCAATCAGGACCTTATCAGGATATCCTTACTCAAAAGAAAGTTATTTGCCATCGGGTCAACCCAACGAGTTCCTGATCAGGACCTCATTAGGATATCCTTATTCAAAAAAAAGTTATTTGCCATCGGGTTGACCTGATAAGTTCCTTGTCAGGACCTCATTAGGATATCCTTATTCAGAAAAAAATTATTTGCCATCGGGTTAACCTGACGAGTTCCCGATCAGGACCTTATCAGGATATCCTTACTCAAAAGAAAGTTATTTGCCATCGGGTCAACCCGACGAGTTCCTGATCAGGACCTCATTAGGATATCCTTATTCAGAAAAGTTATTTGCCATCGGGTTAACCTGACGAGTTCCCGATCAGGACCTTATCAGGATATCCTTACTCAAAAGAAAGTTATTTGCCATCGGGTCAACCCGACGAGTTCCTGATCAGGACCTCATTAGGATATCCTTATTCAAAAAAAAGTTATTTGCCATCGGGTTGACCTGATAAGTTCCTTGTCAGGACCTCATTAGGATATCCTTATTCAGAAAAAAATTATTTGCCATCGGGTTAACCTGACGAGTTCCCGATCAGGACCTTATCAGGATATCCTTACTCAAAAGAAAGTTATTTGCCATCGGGTCAACCCGACGAGTTCCTGATCAGGACCTCATTAGGATATCCTTATTCAGAAAAAAATTATTTGCCATCGGGTTAACCTGACGAGTTCCCGATCAGGACCTTATCAGGATATCCTTACTCAAAAGAAAGTTATTTGCCATCGGGTCAACCCGACGAGTTCCTGATCAGGACCTCATTAGGATATCCTTATTCAAAAAAAAGTTATTTGCCATCGGGTTGACCTGATAAGTTCCTTGTCAGGACCTCATTAGGATATCCTTATTCAGAAAAAAATTATTTGCCATCGGGTTAACCTGACGAGTTCCCGATCAGGACCTTATCAGGATATCCTTACTCAAAAGAAAGTTATTTGCCATCGGGTCAACCCGACGAGTTCCTGATCAGGACCTCATTAGGATATCCTTATTCAGAAAAAAATTATTTGCTATCGGGTTAACCTGACGAGTTCCCGATCAGGACCTTATCAGGATATCCTTACTCAAAAGAAAGTTATTTGCCATCGGGTCAACCCGACGAGTTCCTGATCAGGACCTCATTAGGATATCCTTATTCAAAAAAAAGTTATTTGCCATCGGGTTGACCTGATAAGTTCCTTGTCAGGACCTCATCAGGATATCCTTATTCAAAAAAAAGTTATTTGCCATCGGGTCAACCCGACGAGTTCCTTATTAGGACCTCGTCAGGAACTTCTAGTTTAAAAAAAAGTGATTTGCCATCGGGTCGACCTGACAAGTTCTTGATCAGGAACTCATCAGGATATCCTTATTCAAAAAACAAAATATCCCATTCCTTCAAGTATTTTATTTACAGACTAAAAATTAAACAAAGTACAAAAGAATATTGTATAAAAATCACGTCGATCATTGTAACACGGATTTTTTACTTCTTTATCAGTTATTCTTTGACATCACAATGTATATTATATTTACACTTCCGAGATCACATATGTATCTCAGCGCAGTAGGTAGCATCGAGGACTTTGAATCGGTAGAATGCAGGTTCGAGCCCAGCACTCATCGGGATTTTTTCATCAATAAAAACCATGTTTACTTTCTCTAATCAGTGCTCTCAGTACAATAGATAACATTCTCAATCGAATTAAAATTCTCTTATTTTTTTTTTGCAATTTAATATTTTTTTTTAAATAATTACTAATAAGGTAATCCTGATAAGGATTTGATGAGGATATCCTGATAAGGACCTTATAAGGCAATCCCGATAAGGACCTCATGGGTCTTAAGCGTTACATCCATATCAGGATCCTCGTCAGGATACCCCGATCGGGACCTTATTTGAAATAAGGTTAACCTGATAAGGACCTCGTCAGGTCCTTATGAAAAATTCTAGTCGGGTTACTTTAAATTAATATAATAACCTATATGCGTTTGTAATTTTTATTGTAAAAATAAAAAGTTTTAACTGAATTTTCAAATGATCTTTAAAATTAAAATATGCATTTGAAAATTAAAAAACTTATCTTAAATTTCATAATTGAATTTTAAAATTAAATATATATTTTGAATTTTAAAATTTTCTACGTAAATTTCAATCAAGTGTTTTGAAAATTAAGTTTTAATTTTAAAATTCAAGTTTAAATTTAAAAATTCAGAAAATATTGTCCTTAAATCAATTTTACAAGAAATTTTTGAAATTTCATGGCACTTTATTTACGAAAATTCAAAATATTTTTAACAGTGTACTATATCCGCTTAACACAGCTTTCAATAATAATTAAATCCATTAAATCTCTTTAAATACATCACCGGATAAAGCTGCTGACTAAATCGATAGAGGTTAAAAAGAAATAAAATGAAATAAAATGGCTACTGTATCCGTAATTACCCGTTAAACTGAAAATACCAAACCCATCAAGACTTAAAGCTCTTTACTATCCATTTCTACTCTTTATATTACTTTAAACGAGATTCTGACGTACATGCAATACTAGCTCAACTAAAGAATTAATTGCCAATAATTATTTTCCCTCAAATTTACCCGCACTGATAGAAATTTTATCTTGGCTCAAGAAATATTTTCTTGAGCCAAGAATTTGTTTCTGAAGAAAAGCAATTGTCTTGCTTCAAGAAATTCTTGTCTTGATTTAGATTTTCTTGGCTCTAAAGATTTTGTATCTTTGATGGATAACTCTCGTGTCTTGACCCGAAACTAAATTATCTTTAATCGATATTATTGAATTCTTTAAGCAAGACCACTTGTCTCTTCAGCTAAAAATGTCGTATTGTTATTTTAAGAACTTTAAATTTTTGGTTCAAGTAATAATTTCTTAATGGAAGATGTTTTCAAAGTAATGGAAAAAAAAACTTTTTCTAAAATAAATTTCTATTTTAATATATCTGAAGTAAATGAATGTAGTCCTAAAAAATCACTTTGAAATTTTTTATTTTTAAAATAAAAAAAAAAGTTTTTTTTCAAACTGAGTAAATTGATATCTTGATTTAAAAATCGCGGCATTCTCGAAACAAGTCGATAATGTCTTAAACCTACATTTTGCCTATCTCAATCCAAGAGCAAGAAATTCTTAAGCCAAATATGTCAGATTTTGTTTCAAAACAATAAAGGCTTCATCGAAGAATAAAATTCTCGAACGAAGAATTTTTTTTCTCTATTCGAGAAATTCAATTTTTTGGTTCAAAAACTTATTTCTTAAATTAAAACAATTAAAAATTTTAAAACAAGAACCACATTTTGAAGAAAAAATTTTTCTTGAATCGAGATATTTTTTTTATCAGTGCGCATGAAAAAGCTATGTATGGTTAAAAATATATAAAAATATATGAAGCGAGTGTGTGATAAATATATGGCGGCAAAAATATCTATATTTAAAAATATATGTTTTTTTACATATATTGAATTATGTATTTTTAATAATATATTTATTTTTATACAATATTTTAAATTTTTCTATATATATTTTCTCATATAATGCTCAATATATTTTTTTCATATACAGATGGTATATAATTTATAAAATATAATATGATGAACTTTGTATATATTTCCATATATTTTAACTTATATAATTAGTAATAAATTGTCTCTGTATAATTGATTATGTATATATATGATAAGGGAGGGTGGGGCAGAGTGGGCCCCTTAAGGGAAATAGTTATAATATCGTTAATTTTTTCATCACGTTTACTTATGTTTAGACCCTTGATACTTATTTTCACTTCATTATGCTGCGTCGATTAAAATTGAAAAATCGAAAATTAGGGGCAGAGTGGGCCTCCCACAAAAATTAGGTAAAAAATGTATTTATTTTATTTTCCGTCGAGTTATGACCTCCGTAATGTTTTTATCATATTCTAGGCAAATATGTGATATGTGGGGCAAAATGGACCACTCGGGAAAAAAATTGTAACGAAAAAATTTTCTATTCTTCGTTTTTTATTTTTTTTTCGAGTGGTCCATTTCACCCCACATATAACATATTTGCCTAGAATATGATAAAAACTTAATAGAGGTCATAACTTGACGGAAAATAAAAAAAAAATTTTTTTAAATAATTTTTTTGGGAAGGGGGCCGTCGTGCCCCAGGCTCTCCTATCTTTAACTTTCTTGATAAATGATATTTATTGAACAGTTTTAGTGGTCTATTTTATCCCTCATTACATAAGAAATTTCAATAAGCTTATTATCCGTCCGAATTTATTGACGTATAGAAAATTTTGAGGGACTCACTGTGCCCCCATATTTTTTGAAAGTTTTAAAATTTTAAGGGGTCCACTCTGCCCCTAATTTTCAATTTTTCAATTTTAATCGACGCAGCATAATGAAGTGAAAATAAGTATCAAGAGTCTAAAAATAAGTAAACGCGATGAAAAAATTAACGATATTATGACTATTTCCCTTAAGGGGCCCACTCTGCCCCACCCTCCCATTAGACGTTATATATTGAAATATATCTGGAGTACCATATATTTTGCAATATACTGGGAAACGTATCAAAAATATACATCATACTATATATTAATTAATATACTACTTTCAATAAAATATATCAATATAAAGAATGATATACCAAGATATATTATGTTAAGCATATACAAAAAAAGTTACATTGATGAATATATAATTAATATATCGCAGAAATATATTGGTTTTTCTATACAATATGATATACTAATACGGCAAAAATATAAATATTATTTTATATATTGTACAATATATCACATTATAATATTCATATATTTTAAAATATATTGTTTTACATATAAAATTTTTTCATGCGGGCATTTATTTAAATTTTATAATAGTAATAATAATAAAATGACAATAATATCAGCACCAAAATAATTAAAACTTCAGCAACAACAACAACAACAACAAGAACAACAACATCATCATCAACAATAATAGTAATGATAATAAGTTGTAACAATTTTTTGCATTCAAATCAAAATAAGTTTTAAATTTATTTCGATAAAAAAAATTTTCTGAGTTGTGTTTTTTTTAATTATTTAGAAACTCGCCGTCAAACTGATTAATAAATTTTCAAGTCGACAAGCATTAAAACAAACATTAAAAATTATCGCAAAAATTATTTGAATCGGTTATTATAGAACCGAAGATCCAGAAAATCCTTACACTCGTACATTTACACCAAAAAAAATCCAACTACTCTAATTTCAGCGGGAAAAAATTCTCGTACTTCAAAATGCAGAGATTTATTGCAATAAGTTAGTTCCGGATGAGTAAGCCCAGTCAATAATCTAATGATTCATTTTTTTTATCGAAATTTCCGATTTTCGCACCGGAAAGTCGTGGTCTAGACACAAAAAAAAAAAAAAAGAAAAAAAAAAGTAAAACATCATTTAATTGCAAAGACAGATAAAAGCAGTTCAACGAACCACTTTGACGTAATAAAATATTTTATTTGAAACATGGACATCCGGACTGATGGGGTGTGAACACCTCAACACATTAATACGTGACTATAAACATGTTTATGTGTAAGTATTTATTTAGATGAACGGATGTTAAAGGGATAGTCATTGGACACGTTTCGAGTGTTTCATCGTCCGGTTACTATACCATTATATACATCTATATATCTACATATATGTATATACGTGTATGTTCGATGACATTTAGGCACACCCAATATTCCTTATACTGATGACACTTCCGAGACCTTTACCACAAAATCCAAAGTCCCCAGGACTATGTAACAATGTCTACCATCCTCTCAATCTAATTGTAGACTCTACACCCTACACCCTATGGATGTTGATTCCAAGTAAACCTACGATTTACATAGACCGAGACTGTATTGAATCTCTGTTGACCAACCAAGTAATTAGGACTTGGGGTTATCCGCATCCTGATTCTCAGCTTTGTTTCTACTCAATATTTACGTCTGACCCTATACATTTACAGTAAGTCCACATTTTAACATTTTCATACACTGAGAGAACAATTTATTTGAGCCAACTAAATAGATTTATTTGACTGAACAAAATTATTCATTTCATTCAAATATATATTTGGTTATAGTTAACAAATCTTGGTTGAAAAAAATTCCACTACGGCCGGTGGCGCTGTCAAATACAGATTTGTTAACTATAAACAAATCATTATTTCATCCAAATGAACCATATCTTTGTCTCAAATAAACAATAATTAGGTCCAGTCAAATATGGGATTTATTTGCCTGAAACGAATCTCATTTGGCTCAAATAAATTGTTCTCTCAGTGTAGATTTATCAGATGTCTATCTTTCATCACGTATGTTAATATCGAAATAAAATAAAAATTTCTAGACGGAAAATTTCAATTTTGATTGAAGAAATTCTTTTTTTACATTCAGGGATTTTTTTCAAAAAATTATCAGATTTATATTCGTGAATATATATAACATTTACTAATAATAGCAAATGTAAATTTGAAGTTTTTTTAAGAGAAATTCTAAAAGATAAAAATTTGAATTTGGTTTAAAATTTTTTATTTAATTTCGTGATTTATATATTAAACTAATGCAACAAATAGACTATTATTTTTCTAACATTATATCGAGAATATTGCTTAGGATATCGAAAAAATGACCCCGTTAGAATTCTAACTCTTATTAATAACATCAAGAAATTCTGGATCGCGATTTTTTATTTCCAATTTAAATAACATAAGTAAAGTTTTTTTTTTAACTTTAGAATTTTATAACACGTTAACGCGCAGGTGTATAGGTAAGACCGAATCATATTTTTATAGAAACTTTAACGCTCTACAATAATAGTGCCTTATGATTTTTCAATAAATCTACTCATTTAAAAGTTATTTGAGGTTAAAGTGAGGTTAAAGTAAAAGTAATCGTAAATTTTTCTACGAAATTTTGTTGGAAATTTTTTTTTCACTTTTTCAGGAAGAGGGGGATGTCGAGCTCAAAATACAAAAGTACTTGAAGATATTATCAAGCTCAAAGAGCTCGAACATGTATTGGCAATAATGTTTTCGAGCCCCTTGAGCTCGAAAATAGTGGGAAGCTTCGGGCCAATGACCCACAGGGTTAAACGGTTTCCAGATTTTTTTTTAAATTTTTAACAAACTTTTCCAAAATTTTTTTTATTACGAAAATTATATGCTGGATATCAAATTAACGTTGTTAAAAAATAGAGCCTCATTGTATATTTTTAATAATTAAATTATTATAAATATTTCTCGAAAATGTTCCCCTTAGAAATCGAGAAAAAAAAAATTTTTTAAATCAATAGCTCGTTCAGATTAGTCCTAAACATTATTTTAACTCGGACATGGTTATTTGCATAGAAAAAAAAATTATTTTCAGATGACCATAGCTCTCTTAATATTTATGATGTAAAATATTGTTTAATATCAAACTGACATGAATTGAAAAAAATAAGAAAAAAAAAGTTGTTGAGATTGTTAGAAAAGATTTGTCTGTTGTATTGTGTGTTGGCTGTATTTGAGGGATTCAGGTAGGGGGATTTAGTTTAGATTTAGATGTATGAAATAATATTTAAAAGTTTGTATGTAGTGGTTCTGAATTCATAGGCAAGATCAAAAGACTTTCTGGCAGATGTTCTGGTTCTTTTTTTTTCTTTGTCATATATTATATTACGAGTGAAATTTAAGGCTAACAAAGATGTGCGTTTTTTTTGCTACGTGTGGGAGGGGGGGGGGTATGTTTGTTTGTTTAATTCATTCAAAGTTTTTCAAGAATTTATACCCGAGGAGATAATTAAAACAAATTTATTTTATTTTCTACCAACTGATTGTTACTCTAATTTATGCAAACAAAAGATTCTGCGGTTTTAATTTGATTATAAATGGCTAGATAGCAATACGTGATAATTTTGTAATTAGTCTATTGAATTTTACTATTTAATTACAATTGTTATGAGTTTGATAGTAAACAAATTTTTTTCAAAAATTATTTTTCGTGATTTTAATTTAGCACTACTTCAATTCATTTTCCGGCTTGAGTATCACAGATTTGATAGAAATGTATAAAACAAAATTTGTGGGAAATCAAATTTTCTACAAAAAAAGTCTGTTTGTATTTTTACGTAAACTCAATAGTTATCGAGTTATTTTAATTAAAACTCCAATTACACTAATTGAAACTTATAAATTAATAATAGAGCCAAAAATGAAAATATCTTTAAAACTATCAATTTTATCAAAAAATATACAGAATACCTTTTTACAAAAAATTGAATTTCCTACAAAAAAGCGTTCTATACATTTTTCCCTTAACTCAACAGTTTCCATATAAATTCCATTCAATCAAATTATTAGTATAATTTCTCTCTCACCATTTTTTTTTATTTAAAAAAAATGTAATGAGCCTTCAATAAAAAACTCGAGGAACTAGACCGTGACAAGTGTTAGCATAATTTACC
This sequence comes from Microplitis manilae, assembly GCA_030273425.1. Taxonomy (NCBI): domain Eukaryota; kingdom Metazoa; phylum Arthropoda; class Insecta; order Hymenoptera; family Braconidae; genus Microplitis; species Microplitis manilae. The sequence goes on along the minus strand of CP092725.1, from coordinate 15,671,619 downwards.
AAATTCTTTTTGTCCAAAACTCGACCTATAAAAGCTCCAAAATTTTTATGAAATTACTCAAGTTTTAATGAAATTTCTTTTCGATTCCCAATCAGAAACTCAGATATAAAAATTAAAAACCCAGAATCAAACGGAAGTTACAAATCACAATATCACGGATTTTTTTATTTCCATTAATTTTTTTTTTTTCCCAAATCTACAAATTCAAAATTTATTTATGTAAATATAATCACCAAATTCAAATGTTCAAAAAATTAAAATCATTTTTTTTTTAGTCATAATTTAAAATTTTTTTTTTTTACATCAAACTCCTTCATATCCATCGAATATTGACGTTAGTAAATTGTTCAGGAAATAAGTCTACATTCAGAATCTCTCAATTTTTCCTACCATTTATTTTTTATTTTTTATCGGAAAAAATATAAGACACCTATATATAGACATAGATACTTATCAATAAATTCAAACATTTCATATTTTACATGAAAAAACTCACCGTTTAGAAAAAAATTCCATAAGAAAAAAAGAATTAATCACAAAAAAAAAAAAAAAATTCACTTAAAAAAAAAGTCACAATTAAAAAATTTTTTTTTTTGAACTGGCACGTTAGCACAGAATCCGTCCGAAAATAAAAGTGTACAGTATAGTAGAGTTCAGCGAGGGATTTTAGGAGTGTACAGTAATATACAGTAATATATAACTGAGGAACGGAGTTAAGTATAAATGGCAAGTATGGCGTCCGTAGGTTTGCTCGACTGCTGTAGACTCACTCACTCGCGGAGCTCTACTGCTCTTTGTCGATCCTGCACCCTCATCTGTAGCCCCTCATTCCTTCTCTCCACCCTTCACTCCCCACGCCCTCTACCGACCGCTTACCTCCCACCTCCCACCTCCCGGTCTACCTCGTAGCGCCTCGCGCCTCGCGCCTCGCGCCCACGCAACTAACCCACGTACCACCGCCTTCCTCGTACGACGTTAAATATTTCGGCATTTGTAATCTTTTTTATAAATATATAAATTATTGGATGTATTTAATAATAATATTTTACATCTAATAACGAGTTAATTGGATGTCATTGATTGGCGTGAGTTTAAAAAAATATCTTATTAACTGAAGCAATTAAGCTCTTGGGGGTTAGTTAATTAATGTTAACCACAGTAGACGTGATATGATCGTCAATCGATAGTGACATAACGTTAATATAGAGTACATGGTCATTACCTTTTGTAATTATCTAATTTACGGATTTATTAATTTTTAATTTTATAATTTATCGTGATAAGAATAACTTTTAGCCCCGATACAATTTTAAGTAGAAAAATTTATTAAATTATTTCTTTAAAAGATAGTATTTATTCTATTTAAGGTAAAAGCCCCTATACCCGCTCACTTTTCATTGGAGTGAGATTAAATTACTCAATATAAATGATTAAATAAAATGATAACCTATAATTTTTTTTTTTTTATAGTTATTTTTGTAGTTTTAAGTATTAGAATAAAATTTTAGTTTTAAGAATAATATTGATAATTATTTATTATTAATTTTTCAAATAAGATTCTTGAGTGTACCCATAGTCGCTCATGAAAAGTTGTCATGTACCATTACTTAATCAACATATATGGCCCTAAAGTCGCTCAAAGACAATATCAATTAAACTATGATAAGTTTATTAATTTATAAAATATATTATTATTTCATCCTTTCATAGTATAGAATTTCATGAATTTTAATAATACATTAAATAAGATATAGTTATAACAATTCTTAAAAAATTTGACGCAACCTAAATTTAATCTAACGAATGAACATTAAAGTAAAAAATGCCCGGCTGAGCACAATTTTGTAAACGGTCACTTAATTTAAATTCATAATCTATTATAAAATAATTTGATACATTATATTTTACTATATTTAGATTCACAAATAATTATTGATCAATAATAATTTTATTGAAAGCGGGTATAGGGGCTTTTACCTTATTTGCAAATAGTTCTTTTTAATAGACTTTACAATTTTTAAGTACTCGCGGAAAAAAATGCTAACTATCACCATCTTGTAGTAGGGAATGATTAATACCTGTATTTGTTTCTCATATACACGGAGAAAAAAATATAGTAAAAATTACAATCTTATAGTAAAATTTACTAACAGATATGAAAAAATACATTCTATATTGTAATTATTACCAAACGTTTAGTAAAATTTACTAGTTAGTAATAATTACATAATAAGATATTCAAAATTACTATGCGTAATGTATTTTTTACTAACACAATTGTATTTTTTACTATCTGTATAGTAAATTTTACTATAAGTATTTTTAATAAATACAAATTTAAGAAAGTTAATTTTCTAATACAATATAGGATTTGTTACTATACAAAATATTGAAAATTACTATACGCAATGTATTTTTTGCTAACACGATTATGTTTTTTTACTATATGTATAGTAAATTCTACTATGTATAGATAAAATTTAAATTTGGTGGGGATAGCATATACAAATATGTATTACAAGTTCTGAAACTTTTGTTCAAAGGAGACATCGGGTCGTCAGACATAGGAAAGGACTCGCGCGCGGGAGATCAGGGTTCGAATCTCGGTTGAAACCAAGGGATTTTTTAAAAAACAAAAATCGACACCAGCACTAATACAGATGGCATAAATAACAATAATAATTAAAATTATAGTAATAATAATAAAAAGTTAAAAGCTAATAAAAATTTAATTTTATTTTTTTCCATTCTAATATAGTAAAATTTACTAAACGGAATAGTAAAATTTACTTAACGGGATAGTAAAATTTACTTATCTGTTTATGAATTTTTCCTATAAATCTTAAACGTTTCAAGATTACTATCTAAATTTAGTAATTATTCCCATATTTTTTAGTAAATTTTACTATATTTTTTTCTCCGTGTAGTAATAATTACTATTGCCGATAGTAATAGTTACCATCTAGATCGTTATATTTCGTATGTCTAAAAAATTTTTCGATTTTGCCTTCTAAGATAGTAATGATTATCATCACAGATAAGAATGGTTACTATCTAGATAATAATGCTTACCATGTCCGATAGTAATAGAACATAAAAGCATGATAATGATTATTACATACAAATGGTAATCATTCCCTATTAAAAGGTGGTGATAGTTAGCATTTTTTTTTCAGTGTGTATGAAAATTTTTCTCCCGCTTAATTTGGGAAGTTTTATTTTCACGGTGAGGGTGTAAGAATGTAACGATTGTCTATACCTTGAGTTCTAATCTTCTAATCGACCGATTTTTAAAATTCCGTCAAGAATTTATCACTTTTACAGCCCATGTAATTTTGAATTACAAAAAAAAATATAATAATAGAAAAAAAAAAAAACAAATTTTTCAAAGTTTTTGATATAAAAGACTCGAAGTAAAATAAAATAAATGAAATTTTAAGTAATGTTTAATAAATTAATGTTGATTTTAAAATTTTCGATAAAATAATTAATGAAGTTACAAATAATACTAAGTATTATAAATGATTTCTATTGAGATTATGTTGAGTGTAATAAATCGTTTGCAAAGTTGGTAGTGTGAAGGTTTGTGTGCGACTTTGGATTGTTATTATGACACATAGAGGGTGAGGAGGAAGAGAGTGAAGAGGGAAAGATGGGGGTGGTGAGAGGCATCACGTAGAAATACCGGAGACTAGAGACATAACGTAAGAGAACTTGTGGTTGAAGGAGCTTGAGCTACGGAATTGTTACTATGTTGTACAGTGGATCTATGTTTATAACGTACCCTTATATGTACGACGTACTGTACACACTAGTATGTCGTACTGATTCAGTGCTTCCCTGGGGTTTGTACATTTATGTACTAGTCACTAGTCTACTGTAGTCGATACCAAGATATCAGATCTCATAGGATTACAATTCATTTACTTATACTTCACTTCATTTATTTATTTTTACATCACTGAGCAATTTTTTATTAATCAACTTTTTTTTTTTTATAAAAGAATAAACCAGTGTCCTATATAACAAGAGATGTGCAAAAGTATTCATTATGCGAAACTTCGAAATGTGATACAATAACGAAATTTAGAAGAACGAATTTTGAATTTTTAAAAATAGTAGAAAATAAAATACACAAAAAAAATGTTTTAACGAACAAATTTTTGGCTCTATGAAGTGAAAACAAAAATTCTTTAAAATTAATAAAAATTTTTTTCTTTTCCTAAGAAAATTTTTGTTTTTAATTGATAATTCAAAAAATATTTTGCACCAAAAAGTTCTCTTCTCTTAAACTTTAAAAAAGAAAGCTTTGTCAAAAGAGACAATATGCAAAACCAGTCTTTCAGTATTGTTTTATTCACGAAAAAAATTTAAGAACTATGCATTTCGTAAAATGAATCTGAAAAAAATTCACGTAAAAGTTGAAAAAAGGTTTATCATTGTCTCACATTTTCAAGTGCAGCATAAAAACTGAATGAATAAGTTCAACTTCCCACAACAAAAACCAAGATTTTTATGTACCCGAAGTTCGGAACGTTTTTCGCGCAACAAAAATGAAAAAAATTTATGTGATTTGTCTGCTTAAGGGTGACAAGGGGTAGTTCCGAAGGTTGGGAGTGGTCTAAAATTTTCGACTGACATACCAGCATCTATAGACGAAACATTTCAGAAATCTAGTCATCCAGTAGATTTTTTACTTTTCAATTTTTTTTATTCGTTACGCGAAAAATGTTCCGATTTTCAGGAATATTGATTTTTTTAAAAATTCAAGAAGTTATTGCTTTCACCTCAATTTTCGAAAATCGCGTTTCAATCAGATGTCATTTCGAGATCCTAAGAAGCTATTCTGACTATTTTCAGAATGATGTCCGAGTGTCAGTGTGCACGCGTGCGTGTATGAGTGTGTGTGTATACTTTCTATAATTACACAGAAAAAAATTATTTGGCTGAAAAAATTTTTTCTTGAATCAAGAAAATTTTAAGAATAGAGAAGGAAAATCGAGATTAAACAAAGAAAAACTACTTGAGTCAAAAATCAAACCAAGTATTTGAAACCAAGTAAAAAAATTTTAAAAAGGGTTGATCCTGTGAGCCACCCATACAAAGAAAAAGAATCGGCCCATTACTGGGTCGTTAATGGCTGCCAATTTTCAAGCATTGGCCGAAGATTGGCTAAATATCGGATGATAACGGTATGCTAAGCATGGCAGTCGCAAGCATTGGCCAATCGTGACAATCAATCATCGGCCAAAGCTTGGTATCAAAAGCACTTGATCAAATCATTGACCAACAAACGGTGGTTGATTGTGCGCTGTTTTTATAAGCAAAAAGACGGCTGCCAATGACTCACCATCCACGGACCAGTATGTTAGCCATTCGTTGGCCAATCATTAGAAAACCAGACATCGGCCGAGCTGTGGGAAAATTTCGAAGCTCGGCGACTTTTTATGGGCAACCCAAAAATTTCCCGCTGTTTTCGAGCTCAGAGAACTCGAAAGGTTATTGTTCATAAATTACACACACACACACACATACATGCGCGCGCGCGCACATCAACATCTTTTGAAAACTCGATTTTTGAATATCGGACCGAAACCAATAACTTACCAAATTATTGAAAATTTGCAATTTTCTTAGTGGGACGCTAAAAATTATTAAATTTTTAACTTCCCGCTTAGAAAATCGATGATTTTCAAAAATTTCGGGAAGTTATTGTTTTCACCCCGATTTTCGAAAATCGAGTTTTCATCAGATGTCGACGTTTTGCCGTCCTAGGAAGCTATTCTGACTATTTTTAGAATGATGTCCGTGTGTGTGTGTGTGCGTGTGTGTGTGTGTAAACTCTTTATAATTTTAACTAATAAACCGATTTGGATGGTTAAGGCGGCAATCGAAAGAGCTTTTTGGCCATCAACTTTTCTGAAAATTTCAGATCATTTGACTAAGTAGATTCGAAGATATTGGCCAATTACGAAAAAAAAAAATTTTTTTTTTTTAGTTTTTTACTGATTCCTCGGAAACGACTTATACGATCGACTTCAAAATCTAATTAGCTCTAGAACTTAATAAAACGCGTCGATTGCCACTTCAAACATTAAAATCGCATAATTCGTTCGAGAGTTATCGCGGGAGAAAGAAATGGTGAAAAACTGTTTTTTTTTCAAAATAATGGCATGAAAAAGTATTGTCGAGCTCGAAGAGCTCGAAAATGTATTTACAACGATGTTTTTGAGCTTCTTGAGCTCGAAAACAGCGGGAAGTTTTGGGGCTGGCCCGCAGGGTCAACCGATACCCAGATTTTTTTATATAATAGTTTGTTTTTATTACAATTAACTAAAAAACAAATGAGTGGGATTATAATTTTTAAAATATACGGAAAAGTAGTTTTATTATCATCTTTAAAATTTCTCACTCTTACAAACACTAGGTAACGCAAAATATATGATAATATATTAAGTAATGATTGATAAATATTTATTAAACATAACATAAACAATATTTTATTTTGATCTTTACTTTTTTAGAGGTCTGTTTTCTTTTGCTTTTGAATTTCCTTTTTTCAAATGTCCTTAAAATCTAATGAATAAAAATGCAATTTAAAGGGCCGGGGGGGGGGTACCTAAGGAAATACTAAGTTTTCGATGAATAAAACACGTCAAATCTTATTGTTTTTAATAATATCCGAGGTAAATAGACAAAATTTTTTGCTGCCGTTAATAAATAAAATGTTCTTTTCTGGCGGGCAAAATGGGGTATCCTTTAAAAAAGTTGAAAAAAAAAAATTTCTGCAAGGTAATCAAATTTCATTAAATTAAATTTTTTTTTACACTGTAAAAACAGTGGTGTTAAAAATGGACTCATTTTAACTCTGCCCGGTGTAAAAATGAAATTACACCGGCGTAGGAGGAGTAGTTCACCGGTATTAAAAATACCCGTGTTAAAGTGGGGCAACCGGTGTGAAAACGGAGTAGAACCGGTGTAAAAGCAGAGTAATATCGGTGTAAAAGCAGGGTAACCGGTGTAGAAGCGGGATAAACTGCGTCTGCTTGGAGAATGAACTTTAAAGATTATAAAACACAAAAAATGCCAGTTTTTAAATGAAAATTAATAAAAAATATGATCTATTAACAAGTATAGTGATCGAGTAAGTAAAAATATTTACAAAGTAAAATATTTTAACATCGGTTTAGAATATTTACACCGGCGGCGGCGTTATTTTTACACCTCTTTCGGTGTTGAAATTTAACACCGCTGATCTTAACACCTACACCGCTTGGACTTACCCCGGTGATTTTTTACAGTGTATGTAAAATACATACAGAAAAGTTACATTTCACATCATTGGTGGATATGAAAGCAGAAAAAAATTTTTTTTATGGGGCAGAGAGGCTCCCCTCCAAAAAATGGTAATTTTAAAAAAAAATTTTTTTTAATTGAATTTTTATCAATTAAAAATAAAATATCATTTTCGAATATTTTTAGTGGCCAAATTTACCCCAACTACAGGAAATCAGCCGAAAAAAGAATTACCATTTTAATTTTTTTTTAATTTGACGATAAAAATATGAAAAAATCAGTTTTCAAAACTTTCTGCTGGTCCATTTAGCCCCAGGTGTTATGGGTAGGGCTGAAAATATTCAAGACTATCGGATATACAATAATTAGACGAAAAAAAAAAAATTGTTTTTTCACCAAATTTTTGGGGTACCCCATTTTGCCCCTCCCTCCCCTAATATTTTTTTTTGTCAGTCACCTATAAAAACAAAAAAAAAAGTAAAAATGACTTTATGCTAAAAAACAATTTCATATAAATACTATAAAAAAAAATCTGGGCGTCGGTTGGCCCTGCGGGCCAGCCCCACAACTTCCCGCTGTTTTCGATCTCAAAGAGCTCGAAAACATTAGTGTAGATATATTTTCGAGCTCTTCGAGCTCGAAAATGCTATCACATGCGATTGTTTTTTTACGATCTTCTCAAGTTCTAACAAGTTGTCTGTTATGCTAAAGTTTGAAAATTTAAGAATCAAGAATTGTTAACGAAGCGGTTTTTAAAATTTAATCCCTGATTATGTTCAATAAAATAAGTGTATTCAGGCAGAAATCAATGCCAGGGATTCAAATCAAGATTTAAATGAGTTTTGACTCATGTGAGAAACAATCAAATATAAATATCCGAGAAAAATATTAAAAACTACGTTTTATCGATTTTATTGTTGGTACTATGATTTAAACTAAAAACCAAGTTCGATGACGTTATGTATCGAAAGTAACCATATAAAGGATGAGTTGGTATGACTTTAGACACATTTTCGTAGGTTGAATTATGATTTATCCGGGAAAAATAACATAAAATGTTATTTTTTTAACTTTTCAATGCCGATATCTTTCGAACTAATTGATCGATTTTGACGTTTGAGGTAGCAATCGGCGCGTTTTATTGAATTCTAGAGCTGATAAAAATTTGAAATCGATCGCGTCAGTCGTTTCGAAAATATTTAGAAAAAACCGTTTTTCACCATTTCTTTCTCCCGCGATAACTCTCGAACGAATTATCCGATTTTGATGTTTGAGGTGGCAATCGACGCGTTTTTTTGAGTACTAGAGCTGATTAGATTTTGAAGTCGATCGTATGAGTCGTTTCTGAGAAATCAATAAAAAACTAAAAAAAAAAATTTTTTTTTTCGTAATTCGCAGATATTTTCGAATCTATTCAATCAAATGATCTGAAATTTTCAGGAAAGTTGATGGCCAACAAGCTCTTTCAATCGCCGCCTTAAACATCCGAATCGGTTCATTGGTTCAAAAGTTACAAAGAGTTTACATACATACATACACACACACACACACACACATACATACACACACTCGGACATCATTCCAAAAATAGTCAGAATAGCTTCCTAGGACCTCAAAACGTCGACATCGGATGAAAACTCGATTTTCGAAAATCGGGGTGAAAACAATAACTTCCCGAAATTTTCGAAAATCGTCGATTTTCTTAGCGGGAAGTTAAAAATTGAAAATTTATTGGATATATCCAATGACCATCTATTGCGTTAAAGTTATAAATTTGTAGCCAATAGATGGACGACAAATTTAAAAAATTTTTTTTTATTTTATCAGTTCACTACTATATTAATAGAATTATCCATGAAATACAAACACAATTATATGATACATACCTTATTATTTTATTTATTTATTTTAGTAATAACAAACACAGTTTACCGGGTGCCTGTTACATGCTTAAAAGTGGTGGCGCTCTTGAAGCAAAACGTCGTCATGTCAAATAAAAATCATTTTTTTTTATGAATATAATATATATTAGAATTGAAAAATAGATATTTACGTCATAAGGCCGTGAAGTGACGGTTTTATGACAGCTACGATATTTCGATATGAGCTTAAGGTTTGTGGCGGGAAGGTTCGAAACGGGCGTAATTTTAACGAGGCGTAGCCGAGGGCGGAAATTTATACTCGTTTTCGAACATTCGCGTCACTAACATTAAAGCGAATATCGAAAAAAAGTCGTTGTCAAACTCGCCACTTCACGGCCGAACGACGTACAATATTTTTTGTTGTTATTGTTCCATAAGTTTAACTTTTGAGGGATAGGAGGCAAATAATGACTTTTTTTTTTTTTTTTTTTTTCAATTAATCACTTGTAGGTGAATATAGATATTTCTTAAACAAATAATTGACTAATTTGTATTACTTGCTTTAAAAATATACGCTGATAATTGACTTGTATCGTGTATTTATAGTTAATTAAATGGCGTGGTTATTATTGTATTAACATTAGGTCCGCTTCGTAATAAACTGCCAGCAGAGAAATAATTAGCGCCACTCAATAGTAAGTAAGTTTAAACTTTATTCAAATTCATTGGTCAGTACACTAGAATGCGACTTTTTTTTACGATCTCTCTCAATTTTGTCTGGGTGTACACGAAAAGTTCGTAAAAAAAAGGAGGGGATAAAACTTGACGGCCTAGGCCGTGAAAAAAAGACGGTATAGTGGAGTCTCTAAAAAAGAGTCTTACGGACGCCACCCAGCGCTCAAAAGTTGAACCTTTGGAGCGAGTATAACAAAAATAGTATGTTAACGCATGGAGTGGAAGGTGCTTTCGACAACGAGTGTGATTGGTTCACGAGCCGTTAGGCGAGTGTTGCCAACACACGAGTGTCGAAAGCCCTTCTCACTCAATCCGTTACAATAGTTTTTGCATCGAATGGTAAGAAAGAATGTCTCTGATTGGTAAAAAAGGACACTACATTAAATTTAATCTTTTAATTAACCTAAAATAATATTGAATCTTATTTATATAAAATTAATTCCTGTCTAATTTCTGATACAAAAGATTGTTAAATAATAATAGTAACAATTATACATGATTTCATTAATTTTGATAATAATTTAAGATTATTTTTATTGTTTTCAAAATATTGATATTCAGCAAAAATAACTAGAGTTTCGAGCCAAGGTTCATATAGTGAATTGTACATTATAATTAAATACAGTTAGATGATTTTCTATAGTCTGGGACTTTCCGTTGTCCTAACTCGAGTCGGCTGTTGATTGGGTTTTCTGGTGGATCGTTTAATGACTAATAAATAGTATATCTATATATATGTAAAAAGTGTACGTTTGTCATATTTTTCACGAACAATGTGGACATTCTTCGCGATATTTATTCTTTGTAGTGTCATTTTTAACCAATCAGAGACGTGCTTTCTTACCATGAGTTGCAAAAAATATATTTATAGCATGAGAAACTTTTATAGTTATAGAAAAAATTTATTGTTACATTTTTATTCTTAAACTTAATATATAATCGGTTATCAAAATAATATTCGTCCATCTATTGGTGCGTTTATCCTACTAAGAGCTCAACGAATATTCATTTACCAATTTAAATTGCATGTGAAAAAATTTATTTTTGTTTTTTAAAAATAACAGTATTGAAAAAATTTATTTTCGAAAATTTAAGAAGATAGTCCTGTAGAAAATTTGATCCTCTACGATAAATAGTTCCTGAGTTTTTTCTTCGTACAACTAACAGAAAAAAAATAATGAGACTTTGAACTGTAATAAATAGTATAACTTCATTTTTTTAATATATTGAACAGTTCTTTTTCACAGAAATTTAGGTTTTTCCTAGCTTAAATATGCAATTTATTTCAATTTGAAACAACTTGATTAAATAATTTTATTAATTATAATATCAACAATTAATTTACAATTTTAAATTAGAAAAATTTTTTTTTTGTTTCAATTACGAATTAAGAATAATTTGTTTTAGTGCAATTAAGATATTTTTTCTTCGAATATATGAAAAAAATGTACTTTTTAAACAGAACTTTTTTTTTTAATTTATATAAAATGAGAGCAAAAAAATTTTAATTCTTAAAATGAAATATTTTACTTTCGAAATTTATACGAAAAATAAGTAAGATCTCAGAAATATTTTTAAAACATCTGACTGATAATACATAAAATATAGATTCACCGTTCAAACATGTGGGCAAGAAAACCCGGAAATCAGCCGTAAAACTGTGTATGCGTTAAATTTTTCAGCTAACTATTGTTTCCAGCTTCATTCAATGAAAAGAAAATGTGGTTGTCGTAACCATCTGAAGTATTGCTAATGTTAGATAGTTGTCATAACAAAATGCATCGTTAAATTGGCAATATTAGATTTTTGCATTAACTATCTTCAATTTTAAATAAAAGTATTGTCAATTTAACCATATTCTTTGGTTATATTCCCCATACTTGGTATTGCTGTTTTAACGATTCCTATAGATTGCTATTGTAGCAATCCAACTTGTTAATATAGCGATCTGGATTGTAAATATATTAATACGTATTGTTAATATAGCAATACCCCTTCTTTGAAAATCCGATAGATTCTGATAGCTTTATGTATAAGGCCCTATGCTTAACTATAGCACTTCTCATAGAACTCATTCATTCTTATAAAATCTCTATCTGAATTTATAAGAAACTATTGGATTCCATGAGATTTTCTAAACAGAGACGTATTGCCGTAGCAACCATTTATATAAATAGTTGATTTAACAAAACATTGTATGGGTAAAATAGCAATCTAACCTTTACGCGAATAAAGTATTGCTATATTAACGATCTACGATTTTCCAAACTTTAGATGGTTACTATAACCTAACAATATTGCTAATACAGCAATATTTTTTTTTCAGTGTTTTTCTGTTCGTTGAAGAAAACACTTAAAAACTTTTTTGTAGAGAATTAAATTTTCTATAAAATAAGTAATTTAAATAGGAAAATGAAAATTCGTTGAGCTTTTAGCAGGATTGCGATTATGAGCTGCTGTTTTAAGACCATAAGACTTGAAAAAGAAAAAAAAAATGTTTTTTTTTTTTTTTTTTAAATATCCTAAGATATAAGCATTGAAGTAGAGTAGATATGTTAGTACAAATTCTATGTATTCTTAAAATCTATTTATATATCTGATAAATTTACGCTTACCCACGCGTCAAATGTTTTCGTTGAAACTTTCTTGCATTCCACCCTAAATCTTTTATCACTTAAATATATATATATATACATATATATATCCACTGCAAATATTAAGAATTTTGTACTACACATTCCAAATTTTTTAAATGTCTATACAATATCTCCCTATTGCATAAAAATATACTGATATATACCAAATATTCTAATATATTACAAAATATATTAATATATTACAAAACGCATGACGCCATTATGGAACAAATATCTTGAAAAATATAAAAGGCCATTTTAAGTCTACTTTCATGACAATTTAACTTTTTAATTATTTTCTGAGATTTAAAAATACAAAATTTGCTATTAAGGTAGTACTATCGGTTACAGAATTGACGTTCAGAATTTGATGAAACTTGGTATATTGGCACATTATTATAAGATTATGAACCAGTTCAATTTTTAAAGGTCTACAGAGAACTGAAAAAAAGATATTAATATTAAAAGATAATTGTCTTTAGCATTGATCCTTACACAGAAAAAAAAGTTATCTTGAGTCAAGAAAATATTTTTGAAGACAAACTTTTTCGGAAACCAAGTCAAGATTTTCTTGAACCAAGAGAATTTGTCTTGGTCAGAGAAGATTTCTACTTTATCTGAGAAAGTTTAGGTCTCCAAAAAAATTTTCTTGAATCAAGAATATTTATCTTCAGTCGAGAATTTTTTTTTTTCTGCCCGGGTAAAAAAAATTATATATAATTATATATAATTATGCATAATTATATATGAAAAATGGCCCTATATAATTATATATAATTACATATAACTATATATAATTATATATAACTATATATAATTATGTAGAACTATATATAATTGAATTCCTATGCAATTTGTTAAATAAATTGTGAATTTTTGTATAGTAGAGGCTCTACGCTTTTTATTTAAATCATTTTTTTTTTAAAGTCAAGTTTAATTTCTAAGAAAAATTATTTATGGAAACATTGATAATAAATATTTTTGTCATTATGTAATATAGAATGAACTATATTACCATCAAAAAAGGTACTTGTCACTCTGCCAAATAACGGAGGCGTACCCGGGCCAAAATAGTTTCAAGTTTCGAATTTAACAGTTCTGAAATAAGTTTCTTACTAGAGACACACTACAAGTGGTGGGCGCGATCTCGTGGCGAGCTGAACTACTTCCACTGCTGCTTATAGCACCGGTGACTTCCTCTCCTACATACATATATATATTGGGGTGTCCCAAAAAAAAACAAATACTTTTTTTTAAACTCTTATGAGCCCAAAAGTTACTTTATATTATAAAAAAAAACTTCACCTAATTTTAGCCAGATATCTTTAGACTTGAACTATCACAAATAAGGGTCCCCTTTCCCATTTAAAATACACACGAAAATTTTTCAGTTTAGTTTTTAGTTATTAAGACTATAAAAAATTTTTTTTAATTTCACCTGGTATAATTTCGTAGGAAATAAAATTCTCTACAAAAAGTGCTGATGCAATTTGTACATCAAACAAACTGGGAAAAAGTTACGGGGCGTCAAACATCGACAAAAATTTAGTTTTCTCAGTATTAAATTATTTTTTGTTGTTTTTTATTTTAATTCTATCGAAATTTTTTTTTCAAATAATGACAAGCACGGTCTTGTAGCAAATTTAATTTCCTACAAAAAGTATCCGGTATTATATATACGTCAAATGAATGCGAAAAACGTTAAAGGGTTTTAAATATCAATGAAAAATCAAGTTCACTTTTCGTTGATATTTAAGTTCAGAAAATTGATATTTTTTAAACTTGATTTTTTGTTGACATTTTAAATCTCTGTAACTTTTTTTTATTCATTTAACGTATGTATTATATCAAATACTTTTTGTAGGAAATTAAATTTCCTACAAGACTCTGCGTGTCATTATTCGAAAAAATTTTTTTTATCGAATAAAAATTAAAAATAACAAAAAATAATTCGAGGAGACTAAATTTCTGTCGATCTTTGAAGCCCCGTAACTTTTTTCCAGTTTGTTTGACGTACATAATGCATAATCACTTTTGTGTAGAGAATTGATTTCCAACAAAATGATACCAGGTTGAATTTAAAAAAAAAAATTTTCACAGTCTTAATAACGAAAAATTAAAATGAAAAGTTTTCGCGTGTACTTTAAATGGAAAAGGGGGCCCCCATTTGTGATAACTCAATTTAAAAGATCTTTGGCTGAAATTAAGTGAGAATTTTTTTAGTAATATAAAGTAACTTTTGAGCTCATAAGAGGTTGAAAAAAAAAACAATTTTTTTTTTTTGTGGTATCCAAAAATTAAAAGTATAAATAAAAATGAAAATTTTGGTACCACTCCAGGCTCCTAATGGTATTAAGGTTTGTCTCAATCAATTTTTCTATTTTCCATTTAAATAACCCGGAAAAAAAAAATTTTTTTTTTAAATTTTTTAGCTCACAAAGCAATCAACGGATTTTTATGCACAATAAATGTTTTCGTAGGAAATTGAACGCTCTACAAAAAAAGTCACACATAATTTTTTGATAAGTCCCACTGTTCAAAAGTTATTTAAGCTTCAAGTCAAATTTATAGGAAATTTAGAGATTTTTTTACTTTTCCGGTGAATTTCGAAAAACTTTGTTCGTAATAATTTGTAAGGAATAAAATTATCTACAAAACGAATCCTACGATATTTTTTGATAAGACCGTTATATCCACCGGAAAAGTAAAAAAATCTCAAAATTTGCTATAAATTTGACTTGAAGCTTAAATAACTTTTGAACAGTGGTATTTATCAAAAAATGATAAGAGACTTTTTCTGTAGAGCGTTCAATTTCCTACGAAATCATTTATGGTGCATAAAAATCCGTTGATTGGTTTGTGAGCTAGAAAATTAAAAAAAAAAATATTTTTTTTTTTTTCAAACAACCATATTTACATATATATCTTCACTCTCAAGTTATTTTTCTCTATTTTCTATTTTTGTATAGAATTATATATGATTCATATAGAATTATATATTTTTATATATAATTATATATAACGCTAAAAAATGACAGATGATCATATATAATTATATGCAATTATATATAATTGTATGCAATTATATATAATTGTATGTAACTATATATAATTATATATAATCATCTGAGATTTTTCTTAGTGTTCTATATAATTGTATATAATCTTGTAAAATTATATATAAGTGTATATAATTATATATAATTATATATAATCAGTTGAGATTTTTTCTCATCGTTATATATAATTATATATAATTCTGTATAATTATATATAATTCTATATGAATCATATATAATTCTATATAAATCATATATAATTATATAGAATTATATATGATTATATTGAATTATATATAATTTTTTTTACCCGGGTGTGTATGGGAAATCACATAGTTTATTTTATTTCACAAAATCTGACGTTCAGATTTCAATGAAAGTGGTATCAAAGGAAAGAAAAAAATGCGTAGAATACTTTGGTTTATTAAAATACGAGCTTCAGAGCTTGTGATAAGAGTAAATAGTAAATAATTAAGAGAAATTTGGCATGTTACTTTCATGTGGCAACGCTGCTAAAAAGGTTATGACGCGCGCGAAATTTAAACATACATCAAATGCGGTATGTGGGGATATCAGTGTTTTCCCGGGTAAAAAAAATTATATATAATTCAATATAATCATATATAATTCTATATAATTATATATGATTTATATAGAATTATATATGATTCATATAGAATTATATATAATTATACAGAATTATATATAATTATATATAACGATGAGAAAAAATCTCAACTGATTATATATAATTATATATAATTATATACACTTATATATAATTTTACAAGATTATATACAATTATATAGAACACTAAGAAAAATCTCAGATGATTATATATAATTATATATAGTTACATACAATTATATATAATTGCATACAATTATATATAATTGCATATAATTATATATGATCATCTGTCATTTTTTTAGCGTTATATATAATTATATATAAAAATATATAATTCTATATGAATCATATATAATTCTATACAAAAATAGAAAATAGAGAAAAATAACTTGAGAGTGAAGATATATATGTAAATATGGTTGTTTAAAAAAAAAAAAAAAATATTTTTTTTTTTAATTTTCTAGCTCACAAACCAATCAACGGATTTTTATGCACCATAAATGATTTCGTAGGAAATCGAACGCCCTACAGAAAAAGTCTCCTATCATTTTTTGATAAATACCACTGTTCAGAAGTTATTTAAGCTTCAAGTCGAATTTATAGCAAATTTTGAGATTTTTTTACTTTTCCGGTGGATATAACGGTCTTATCAAAAAATATCGTAGGATTCGTTTTGTAGATAATTTTATTCCTTACAAATTAATACGAACAAAGTTTTTCGAAATTCACCGGAAAAGTAAAAAAATCTCTAAATTTCCTATAAATTTGACTTGAAGCTTAAATAACTTTTGAACAGTGGGACTTATCAAAAAATTATGTGTGACTTTTTTTGTAGAGCGTTCAATTTCCTACGAAAACATTTATTGTGCATAAAAATCCGTTGATTGCTTTGTGAGCTAAAAAATTTAAAAAAAAAAATTTTTTTTTCCGGGTTATTTAAATGGAAAATAGAAAAATTGATTGAGACAAACCTTAATACCATTAGGAGCCTGGAGTGGTACCAAAATTTTCATTTTTATTTATACTTTTAATTTTTGGATACCACAAAAAAAAAAAATTGTTTTTTTTTTCAACCTCTTATGAGCTCAAAAGTTACTTTATATTACTAAAAAAATTCTCACTTAATTTCAGCCAAAGATCTTTTAAATTGAGTTATCACAAATGGGGGCCCCCTTTTCCATTTAAAGTACACGCGAAAACTTTTCATTTTAATTTTTCGTTATTAAGACTGTGAAAATTTTTTTTTTTTAAATTCAACCTGGTATCATTTTGTTGGAAATCAATTCTCTACACAAAAGTGATTATGCATTATGTACGTCAAACAAACTGGAAAAAAGTTACGGGGCTTCAAAGATCGACAGAAATTTAGTCTCCTCGAATTATTTTTTGTTATTTTTAATTTTTATTCGATAAAAAAAATTTTTTCGAATAATGACACGCAGAGTCTTGTAGGAAATTTAATTTCCTACAAAAAGTATTTGATATAATACATACGTTAAATGAATAAAAAAAAGTTACAGAGATTTAAATGTCAACGAAAAATCAAGTTTAAAAAATATCAATTTTCTGAACTTAAATATCAACGAAAAGTGAACTTGTTTTTTCATTGATATTTAAAACCCTTTAACGTTTTTCGCATTCATTTGACGTATATATAATACCGGATACTTTTTGTAGGAAATTAAATTTGCTACAAGACCGTGCTTGTCATTATTTGAAAAAAAAATTTCGATAGAATTAAAATAAAAAACAACAAAAAATAATTTAATACTGAGAAAACTAAATTTTTGTCGATGTTTGACGCCCCGTAACTTTTTCCCAGTTTGTTTGATGTACAAATTGCATCAGCACTTTTTGTAGAGAATTTTATTTCCTACGAAATTATACCAGGTGAAATTAAAAAAAAATTTTTATAGTCTTAATAACTAAAAACTAAACTGAAAAATTTTCGTGTGTATTTTAAATGGGAAAGGGGACCCCTTTGTGATAGTTCAAGTCTAAAGATATCTGGCTAAAATTAGGTGAAGTTTTTTTTATAATATAAAGTAACTTTTGGGCTCATAAGAGTTTAAAAAAAAGTATTTGTTTTTTTTTGGGACACCCCAATATATATATGTATGTAGGAGAGGGAAGTCACCGGTGCTATAAGCAGCAGTGGAAGTAGTTCGGAGCTCGCCACGAGATCGCGCCCACCACTTGTAGTGTGTCTCTAGTAAGAAACTTATTTCAGAACTGTTAAATTCGAAACTTGAAACTATTTTGGCCCGGGTACGCCTCCGTTATTTGGCAGAGTGACAAGTACCTTTTTTGATGGTAATATAGTTCATTCTATATTACATAATGACAAAAATATTTATTATCAATGTTTCCATAAATAATTTTTCTTAGAAATTAAACTTGGACTTTAAAAAAAAAATGATTTAAATAAAAAGCGTAGAGCCTCTACTATACAAAAATTCACAATTTATTTAACAAATTGCATAGGAATTCAATTATATATAGTTCTACATAATTATATATAGTTATATATAATTATATATAGTTATATGTAATTATATATAATTATATAGGGCCATTTTTCATATATAATTATGCATAATTATATATAATTATATATAATTTTTTTTACCCGGGTTACCCATTTTTTATTACAAAACATAAGATATAGTTTTTATTAATATAGTTGCATTATTAAATAATGCAACATATTACAAAATATGTAATACTGCATAAATAAACTTTAATATTACATTTTTTAAATATTTTTTTCTTTAGTTTCAAAGTAATTAAATATTTTTTCTAAAATTATTGACGTTAGTCGTAGGGTTAGGAGACGTGAACTTTCCATGTTTCTCATTTAATTTATTTGTTAATGGTACTTGTTACAGATTTTTTTTATACTTTTTATTCTGTGACTCTTTTCTTTTCAATTAAATATTTTTTTTTAATATTTAATAATTTTGAATTAGAAATTTTAGTAAACAAACATGTAAAACCAATAACTTGTATAATAGATGTTTGCGCAATAGATTTTGCGCATGATCTCATATTTTGAGTGAAACAGAGTTACTCTAAGCATACTTCTATCTCATTTACTTTTACGCGACGTTGCCAAATATAAATACTACGGTAGTCAAATTAGCCAAAGCACACATTTGACTCTTGTGGTATCGATAGCACTACCTTAACCCAGTAGTAAGTAATTTTAATTTATCAATAAAAGTAACTGACGGTGTGGCACTTTTTTTAAAATAAAATAATAAAAATACTAAACAAAGAATAAATTAAATGGAGATTTAATTGAATGTCATTGATAATTGGTAAAAAAGGTAAAATTATATAGGAATTAGTAGAGTAGTGGGAATCGTTAGATAGATAGTTGGGTAGATTGGACGGCTATAAAAGAGCAAGAGCGCTCGCTCGATCGATTTGTAATTTCGGTATTCCTACAATTATACTGTCCTACCGGATTTTGAATTATCGTACTAATTTTAGTTTAATTATTTACTATTTCGACTTTCAGTTTTTATTCAATTCAATCTATTAATACAATAATTTTTTTATATTTTATAAAATTTATTAAAAAGACATTTTTTATTTTTAGTGCGACTTATATTTTACTGCAAAATTGGATGGCAAGGTTATAAAAAAAATTATGAATTTCTTATTGAAAAGTTTTTCAATTTTTTTAGTGAATTTTTTAGTAAATTTATTTTAAATTCCGATCAATAAAATGAAATGTCTACAGTTTTAATAAATAATGGCTTTAATTTCGTTGATTATCAAGTTTCAGCTCCTACTTAAAGTTCAATAAGTCTCGTTACGTTAAAAATAAAAATAAAGATCGATTCTAAAATAACTATACTGTCGAGTTTAGTCGAATAGTAATTGAAGACATAAGTAAGAAAAAAAAAAACTTTTAAGACTTGAGAAAAAAAAACGGTTTATCAAATTTTTTTACCATTTTTGTGGAATTATTGAATAATTCAAACTGTCAATTATCATTTAACTTTAAATTTATTTTACGGATGCTATTGAGTTTATGAAAAAAATTAACTTTTTTCTGTTAACTTTTTTCATATCTTTAATTGTTTAAACGTAATTTCAGGTTATAGATAAAATTATTTCATATAATTAATTTTCAGTAAATGATACTTTTAATGCTTTGGATTTAAATTGCGGATAAACTGTCAGAGTTACGATAAAAATGTACAGGAACAAATTTATAGAAAATTGAATTTCCTAAAAAAAAAAGTTTCTACACTGATAGAAATTTTATCTTGGCTCAAGAAATATTTTCTTGAGCCAAGAATTTATTTCTGAAGAAAAGCAATTGTCTTGCTTCAAGAAATTCTTGTCTTGATTTAGATTTTCTTGGCTCTAAAGATTTTGTATCTTTGATGGATAACTCTCATGTCTTGACCCGAAACTAAATTATCTTCAATCGATACTATTGAATTTTTCAAGCAAGACCACTTGTTTTCAACTAAAAATGTCGTATTGTTATTTTAAGAACTTTAAATTTTTGGTTCAAGTAATAACTTCTTGATGGAAGATGTTTTTTAAGTAATGAAAAAAAAATTTTTTTTAAAATAAATTTCTACTTTAACATATCTGAAGTAAATAAATGTAGTCCTAAAAAATCACTTTAGAATTTTTTATTTTTAGAATAAAAAAAAATTTTTTTTCAAGCTGAGTAAATTGATATCTTGATTTAAAAATCGCGCCATTCTCGAAACAAGTCGGTCATGTCTTAAACCTACATTTTGCCTATCTTAATCTAAAAGCAAGAAATTCTCAAGCGAAATATGTTAGAATTTTGTTTCAAAACAAAAAAGGCTTCATCGAAGAATAACTTTCTCAAACGGATAATTTTTTTTCTCTATCCGAGAATTTAAATTTTTTGGTTCAAAGACTTATTTTTTGAATTAAAACAATTAAAAATTTTGAAACAAGAGCCACATTTTGAAGAAAAAATTTTTCTTGAATCAAGATAGTTTCTTTATTAGTGTATAAATTTTTTCAGACTCAAAAGTTATGAATTCACTTTGACTTAAAATTTCTTTGAAACTTGAAAAGTTTTTTTAAAATCTCTTGACCGTGGAATTAATTTTTTTATTTTATTATATCGTCAATAAAAAAAGGAGATTGTCGATTTTGGTAGATGAATTGCCAACATTTTTATTTACATTAGAGGTAAATAGAAATGTAATAGAAAATAAATAAACAAAAAACAATAACAAACTGTCGCCGTAAATTTAAAAACGTTTTAAGAGAAAAGCTGAGCAAAAGCTCTGTTTATTTCCGTCTGTTCCTCTATTCCTTACACTCTTTTACTCCAAGACCCGAGATTCTTCTCTTAAAGGATAATTCTTCTTGTGCACTACTGCTACCTTTACTTGCTCTCGGTTAAATTTATGATTCGAGTACTCTCCGTATACGGTTATACGCCTTATCAACTTTTTTTTTCAGTTTAATATCATAAGGAAGCTCAAAAAATTTCAATTTACTATGATCAAAATATATCATATACTTTTATAAAAATTGTTATTAAAACTCTTTTTTTTTATTTTCAATTTTTATTTATTATTAAATAGCTATTCGTATCGAATCAAACTATTCGTATTTTTTGTGTTTTCATAAATTTTAAAATTATTCGTAAGTTTTCGAATCATTTGAAATTTTACAAATAATTAAAAAAATTTCATTCCAGTGAATTAAGTAAATTGTAACATTTTTTCTAATAACTCAAACTGGTGTCAGATGTAAATGAAACTCAAATCCAAATCTACGAAATAATTACTTTTAGTTATTATATAAAATGAAGCTCACCATTTGATGAAAACATTTTAATTTTAAATATAATGAGAATTTTTTAATTCGAAAAGTTTTGAATAATTCGAATTTATTGAACACGATTCATACACCCTTATTAAATATATTTGAAACCAGGGTGAAGTGTGACACCATTCTTTTTAATTAAAAAAAAAAAAAATATATCTTTTGTTAGCTTTCTAAAAATGAATCAATGAAATTGACTTCGAATTAGTGAATATTCACTGGAAACTAGCTATAAGTATACCACTGGTTGAATTAGTGGTATACTTATAGCTGCAGAAATAGTGACTATCCACTAATTTGCAGTGAATTTCACTAATTCATTTTTCGAGGGAAAAAATACTTAGTTGCAGTTTGTTGAAGAAAGTGAGGCAAATTACTCGATTTAAAAACTGCGGGAAATTAAAAATTTTAGTAATTTTTCTTTCTTTCTTTTTTTTTATTTTATAGTTATTTCGTTGAACACTGAAGAAAAACTGATTTTGAAGTAAAATGGGCTACTATGAAAAAAAATTTAGTCTGTTAGGAAAATTTCAATAGTGGCGCATTTTATCTGAGTTGACTTTTTCTAATTTCTTATAAAATAATTCAGATACCAAACACTTGAAAAAAAATTTTATAACAATTTTTAATTGGCTGGGCTGACTAACTTGCCTCATATTGTTTTTAAAAATTAAAACCGAGTATTTAAAAAAAAAAAATTCGAGTTCAAGGTTCAAAGTTCAAAGTTATAAAGTAAATAATTTAGCAAACTAATAAAACTTTTCGAATGCTAAAAATATTGAAGTCTTTGTTCGCCCACAAAAGCCCGAATAAAATTAATAAAAATTCTAAACGCGATAGCATAAAAAAAAAAAAAAAAAATTCTTTGTCGCGGTAAAAAGAGACGAGATTAATTTTGTATTAAGTATTCCGAGTCTAGAGTCTAGAGAGAGTCTAGTAGACATTTAAATAAAAGTAAATGAGAGAGACTCAACACTTCACTCAATACTCAGTATTAAGAACTCAGTGCTCAGTATCAGTACCAAGTTTTAATATTAATACTCAGTCTACGTATGATATGTACATATATATATCTTTATTGATTTTTTTTCTATAGGAAGTAATTAATACATTATTTTAATTATTTATTTTTAAAAATTGTTATTAAGTTAATTGATGTACGTGCGGTTAATTTAAAAAAAATGCCAGGAAGAAATAAATTTTAAGGCCAGAAGGCAAATTGGGCAAACGAAAGATAAGGGGGAGGGGGAATAATGATAAATTGTTGTTGGTATAAAATGATCGGCTTGATGATTAAATAAAAGTAGGTTAATGCTCTATCGATGCATGGCTAACGACGCAGTGACATCCTGTTTATATATGTGATCGGACACAATGGTTATTTGGTTATTCTTCGCGCTATTTTGCCGATTTAAATTGTTGTTACTTGACAATTAACACACACCCATAAAAATATATTATTATTACTTTTTTTATCCATTATTATTATTAGTATTATAGTTTATTGCTAATTAGCTATTGAACACGTAATTATATACATTTTTATTTCTTAATAATTAAGTCATTTTTTATATCACCTTTTTATTACTGGATTGTTAAAAAATTACTGATACTTTTATTTAAGCAATTTTAATTCTTCGTGAATTTTGTCTCATATATTTTTATAGTATATTTTATAGTTTAGCTATTATTTATTAATAATTTGGAAATTGGGCCTTTGATAAGAATTTTTTTATATCGAATAAATGTTCATTGATAGGTGATAAATATTTATTTAGGCGAGTGAAAAGTCAAGTGAACAGAGAAAGAAAATATATTTTTCAATGACTTGTTAACTTAAATAAATAAGAATAATAGACGAATAATAATTATCACAAAGGTTGTAAATCATATGGATAAATATTTGTCATTAGGATGAATCAAAACCGTTCGAAAGATATAAAATTTTCAAAAAAATCTTGCTCTTTTTAGTTTTTTGGTCATAACTTCTTCAAAAATGGTTCAAATTTGACGTTTTTCTTTTCAAATTTTCGTTTTCAAATGGCCTTTGTAGAAAAAAATATTTCAAGTTTTTTTTTTTAAATTTTGGAATTTAAAATTTTAAACCGTGCTTAAAAAAAATGTTTATATCCTTCGATTTTTTCCAAAATTTTTTATTTTAAACTTTTATTTATACCTCAATTTTTAAGTCCAGTCCGGTAATGGGATCTCCAGAACTATTGTTTTTTTTCGTTTTTTGACATTGCACACTCATATTTTGATTATTCTAAATAAATTTTTATACTATTTTTAACATTTATTAAGTGTTTGAAGTCAGCAAATAAAAATTAATTCTATTTGTAAATAATTATAACTCTCGTTTTAATTTCTTTTTTTCGTTCTCTTAAAAATTTTACATAATTAGTTATTTTCTGGAGCAGAATAGTCTTCAACTAATGTCTTTCCGTCGTTTTTTGAAATGACTACGTGAATTTTATGGGTTCCTACGGTAGATTTACTATACATGGAAATACTATTATTTAGTAAAAAAAAAAGAAAGATGCATTGCTATCAAAAACAAAGTTGATAATAATATTTTAAAATAAGTTTTAAGTCACAAATAAAAATGAGAGTGATAATTATTTACAAATAAAATTAATTTTCATTTATTGATTTCAAACACTTAATAATAATAAAAATAGTATCAAAATTTATTTAGAATAATCAAAATATGAGTTTACAATGTCAAAAATCAATACGGAAAATGATTTATGGGGTAAAAATATATTTTTTAATTTTCAAAAATCGAAAATAAATATAGTTCTAAAGATCCCATTACCGGACTGGGCTTAAAAATTGAGATAAAAACAGAAGTTTGAACTTAAAAATTTTGGAAAAAGTCGAAGGATATAAACCTTTTTTTAAACACTTTTTTAAATTTTAAATCCTAAAATCTTTATCAAAAAAACTTGAAATATTTTTTGTCTTTTCTAAAAAGGTCATTTAAAAACGCAAATTTGAAAAAAAAGGTCATATTTGAACCACTTTTGAAAAAGTTATGACCATAAAACTAAAAAAAAGTGATTTTTTTTAAAATTCGATATATTTCAAACGAGTATGCAAAAAAATTTCAAAATTTACCAGGAAGGCTATTTTGAGGGGTACTAAAACATATCACAAAATTGAGAAAATAAAAAAAATATTTTTTCAAACCGTCCGATTTGGCGTGGAACGCTCCATAAATATTATTGAAACATTTAAAATTATCATTTAAATTAAACATCGATGAGAAATAAAATTTCAACAGTTTAAAATACGAAAAAATTATTTAAATCTAACAAGACAAAAAGTTTTTTATCAGCTGGTAAAATATATTTATAAGCTTCGATATGATCATTTAACGCCAATGATGAAACATTCCTTAAAAATATATCAAAATATCCTTGTTATCATTTGGTATATTACAGATTATTAATAATAATCGATTATAAATTAGTAATCGATTAAATGTAAGTGAATATTATATTTTTGTCTAAATGATATACATTGTACAATTGTAATGAGAAGAGATTGTGGACATTATGGAGCCTTCTATTATATCAATGAAAAAAAAAACTGAATATAAAGAAATAATTAATTTAATCAACAAAAAACTTTTTAAACATTACTTAGTATTTAGTTAACAATTAATAAATGAATATTTTCCGTTATTAAATATTTATTATAGCTATAAAATATAATCGTATGACGTTGAAAAATATTTTATTCTTTATTAAATCATTTATAAAAACTAATTCCAAATGATAGTATTTATTATTAATACTAAAATTCTTTTATCAGTGTAATACTGGTTAAATTCGAGATAGTGTTTCAATTTAGATAACTTTTAAACTATTCACTTTACGTAAAAAATGATACATATTTTTTTTTTTGTAAATTTATTTCTTTACAAATTGATTCAATACATTTTTATCGTGTTTCCAATACTTTAGCAATAATTTAAATCCCGAATGTTTTAAAATTTTTAATTGTTTTTGTCTCGAATTATATGTCAGCTTATTTTCAAATTTAGATAACTCTTAAACTATTGACCTCATTCACAAAGTGACAAAGATTTTTTTTTTTTTTATAGAAAATTTAATTCTATACAAATTAATTTAAATCAATTTTTGCCGTATCTGTAATTCTTCAGCTTCTATTTTTAATACCTTGTGAAATGTATCTGCAGAGTCCGAAAAATCTAAAATTTACAGCTATTAATATCCGAAAATTTTATAACGAAATTTAATCAGTTTTATAATAATAATAATAATAATAATAATAATAGTAAAAAGGTATTTTAGAAGTTTGTATATTTAAGTAGTGAAAAAATGTATAATAAATATATGAAATTCTTAGGAGCTCGTTAAAATCATTGATCTTTAGATTAAAGATAGCTGCTCCATATATATATAGGGGTGTACGAATAATTTACATTTGCAATCAAAATTCAAAAAATTCAAATTATTCAAAAAATTTGAGTTATTTGTAAATTATTGTAATGAATTGTTTGGAATTTATCACAAATAAATGAATAATGTTGTAGTAGAAGTTTCAATCAAATATTAAAATTTTATAAAATAATACAAAAATTTACTATTAATTGGATAATTTGCAAATAAATCGAATTTTTCGAATAATGCAATAAAATTCGAACACTATTAGCACCAGCGTATATGTTTATATATTAGTATAGGTACTAGGAAGCACCATTCTCAATCAGTCTGTCTCAGTTAAAAACTCTTGTTGGCAGTTATTGGGTCTATTTTAGTCTTCGTTAAACCCAGGAGAGAATCGCGTAGCGAGTGAACAGTATTTAGTACAGAATAGTGTAGTGTGTAATGGGTGTGAGGCAATGCCCGAATAATTTCCTGGACGATCAATGACCGTGTGAATTATAACTCCACCAAATACTACTAGCTACTTTTCTAGTCGTTTCAGTTTTTACTTTCTGCTTTTATATTCTATTCTATTCTATTCTATTCTATTAGATTTAATTTGTATTTATATTCATGTTCTAAACACTAGTGACCTAGTCTGTCTGCAAAATTTTAATTTAATGATAAACAACTCAACTTTTATTAATAATTATTTTCATTTGCCATTATTTTATTTTATTTTATTTTTTTTTTTTTTTATAAATTGATTTTTTAATGGATCTATAATAGAGATGAGTGATTAAAGAAATGCTTTTGTAATGACTGTGAGAGTATAAAATTTGCCGTGAACTGGGCATTAACC
Organism: Microplitis manilae; assembly: GCA_030273425.1. NCBI lineage: Eukaryota > Metazoa > Arthropoda > Insecta > Hymenoptera > Braconidae > Microplitis > Microplitis manilae. The sequence goes on along the minus strand of CP092725.1, from coordinate 15,644,300 downwards.
CCGACAGTCTCAGAATAACTGCAAACTCATTTGCTCAGTACTGAAAGCGTTTGTTAGGGTGTGAGTACATACTGACGCAACTAGTACATATATATAGATGTATATATTGTATGATATGCCTTTAAATGCGTTTACTGCGTACGTGTAAATGGTTGCCACCATGTACTTGTATTATTAAATCTATATATACGTTTTATTTATATTGTCGATATGGAGAAGGCGTGAAAGATCATTTTTAGACGGACTTTCATTTTAGTTTTTTTATTTCAGTCTCAATATCTTCTCAACTATTGAGTTTATCAAAAAATTTAAAAAGACCTTTTTTGTTGGAAATGTAATTCTTTGCAGCATTGTTGATACATTTTTAACGTATCTTTGATAGTTTTCAAGAAATAAAGAGTCAATGTAATTTTGGACTTTTAACTATATGATACTATATTTTGGGCAATGTTTTTAATTGAGATAACTTTTAAACTATTAAGTGGATGAAAAAATTTCTACTAAAAACCTATTTACAGGAAATTTAATTCTTTGGAAAATTATTTATATACATTTTCGACGTATCTTTAATAGTTTTGAAGAAATAAAGAGTCAAAGTAATTTTGAACTTTTAGTGAGAATATAAATATTTCAGGCCTTGTTTTTAATTGAAATAGAAAAATTCTTAGGATTAATTTTATAAGAATTGAAATTTTCGGAGAAAAAGGTATCATTGGCTTATCAATATGTTAAAAAATATATGATTTTATTGATATATCTTTTACTCGAATTACAATAAAGTTGAATTTTTTAAATAAATATTGTATACCCGAGCATATTGAATTTGTTTAATTAATGATATGGAATATAGACTTTGAGTTGTTGAATAAATATACTCCCATTAATATCAAATTATATTTGCGAATATATAGGATCGTTTATATTAAAATAACATGTTGTTTATTATATATCAGAATTCACATAGGAGAATGGGGCAAAATGAGACACATGTTTGAGACAAAAAAAATTCAATTAACCGTACTAAAATGACCACATGTAATTTTTTAAATTGAATATGATTTCCGCGATAAATTGATTTAGTCTATAAAATAATTTTTTTTTTAAATTTAAAAAAAAATATTTTAACCAAAAGTCTATATCCACAGAAAAAAAAATTTGGCACAAGAAATTTTTTCTTGCTCCAAAATATTTTTGTTTTCAATTCATAATGTAAAATATTTCGTAGGGCGAATAAAAATTCTTGTTGCAAAAAATCATTTTCAGATAAATTTCATAAAAATCTACACGAAGAAAAAAATATAGGGAACTTTACTTAAAAATATCAGTTAAAATTACTAAATTCATATTGTAAATTTGAAACGCTATTGATGAACGAATAAAGTTTTACATAAACGTTTTTTATTTAAAAGAATATGTAATTATTTAATGTAATAATAATAAAATAATATCTGTACTTTACATTATGTGTATTTCAAATAAGATGACTGCGGAGTCTAATTTATATATATATATATTTGGGGTACATATAAATATGTATTATTTTTTGAACTTCCAAAGTGGTTCACGATGAATCTAAAGTTTTGTTTAAAAATAAGTATTCCTTACCAAAAATTGATGTGCAATTTTTGCAAACTTTAAAGAATTTATATAAAAAATTTCATATTTAAATTATAAATGCTAATTCGTAAAATGTTTTACTATTGTCACTAGTGAACCAAATGAAATGTGCTAATCTATTACGTATTTAATTTTATTGATTTTGTTATAAACTAAACAAATTTTATTAACTAATAATATAAATTTAACTCAATAGAACAACTATACACAAAAAATTATCGATTATACACAAAAAAAACTCATTTAAGTTGGAAACATAATCGATGTTTTGTAACTGGTCAACTACTGGTGTTTTCGCCTTACCTGCATTGTAAAGTGAATTTGTATGTAATTTCGATAATAATTTCAATAAATAATATCACATATCTAAAACTTAACTATTTAAACTTTTGTTACCCTGTACACGGAGAGAAAATTATGGTAACAGTTACAATATATTATGGGAATAATTCCCATACTGCATGGTAACCGGTTTTTTTGAAATATGTTGATTATAGGAACGGCACCCATGTATATTATGGTAATCAATCCTATAACTATGGGTATAATTCCCATATGGTATCGGAATAGTTCCTATGGAATCATGGTAATCGTTACTATGTAACTATGATAATGGTTACCATAATATTATGGTAATGGTGACCATATAATGTTATGGTAATAATTCCCATACATTATGGTTATCGTTACCAGAATATTTAGAAATTATAGTAAATTTTTCTTTTGTAATAAGCGTTTTTTTTGTACACTTAAAATTTTGTAATATTTTGTAATATAAAAAAAAAACGCTTCTTACAAAAAAAAAAAATTATTATAATTTCTAAATATTAAGGGAATTATTATCATGATATTATGGTAACCATTCCCATGCTATTATGGTAGCTATTCCCATAATATTATGGTAACTATTCCCATAATATTATGGTAACGGTTACCATAATATCATAGTAATAATTCCAGTACATTATGGGAATGATTACCAACCATAATATTATAGTAACCATTACCATAATATGATGGTTATGTTTACCATAATATTATAGGAATAATTACCATAATATATAGGACTTATTCCCATATACACTTAGGAACCATTACAATGTGGTTATAGGATCGGTTACTATTTGCTTATGGGAACTATTCCTATGAGTATGGTAATCATTACCATGATTCTTTCACATGTGATATGGGAACTATTACCATAATGATAGGAATTGTTTCCATACTTATGAGAACTTTTCCCAGAAAGTATGGGTCTATATCCCATAATCCTAAGTAATCATTACCATAACGGTATGGGATGATAAATTTCATAAACGTACTAGGAACAGTTACCATAATTTTTTCTCCGTGTAGTAATTAATATAAAGTAAATTGAAAGGCTAAAAACACAATCGGTCAACCACTGATACATTTATCCTATTTTGATTAAGTTCTAAGATGGGTTTAATCAGTCGATTACTTCAGAAGTTGTGGCTGTTTAAAATTTTTATAATTTGGCAAAAAATTCATCTTTTTACTATAAAGATTTAAACAACTTTGAAACTAAACTTGAAGACATTTTCTACTGAATGTATTTAAAAAAAAATCATCTTCCACCACTTTATCTGTAAATAACTTTTGAACCAAACATTATAGTTCATTTCTGATAAAAGCATTTTGATCATCGATGAATAAGCTTTTAATTTTGCTATTTGTCTTATCATTTCAACTTATTTTGTAAATAATTCGATAACCTTGAAAACTTATGTACCTGAAGATCCGAATGTTTCTCGCGCAATGAAAATGAAAAAAATTTACATAATTTGATTTAAGAAGTAGTTGGGGGAGGCCTGTAATTTTTGCTGACGTGCGAAACATTTCAGAAATCTAGATCCAGAAGGTTTTTTACTTTTCATTTCGTTTTTTTTTATTTTAGTTTCACGAAAAACGTTCCAATCTTCCAGTACATGAAAACTTTAAAAAAATACCAAAGAGAAATTTCTGAATATGTTTTAAATAGTACTATTATAACATCATCGACAACTATGTCTTTTCTTTTATATGAGGTTTTATAAGCATGTGTATAATTTGCGTTATGCACCGATAATATTTTTATGACCCGTCTATAACTTGTTTTGATTTTCATTTTATAATCAAGTTAACTGTTTTTTAGGAGGGTTCAAAATTTTTATAACTTCTTTAGAGAAATCTACCTTCCATTTTGGCTGCCATCTGCAGTTTTCTTTTTCTGCGCAAACGATTCGTGCATAAAAGAATAAAAATTACTGTTTCAAATAATATAATTTTCAAATTTTACTCAAAATTATTGATCAAAAAGTAAAATTTGAACTGTAAAATTTATTACCAAGAACTTTATTTAATAAAATTATTATTTTAAACTTAAATTCTTATTTAATTTCTTGAATTATTTCGTTTTTTACTCAGTGCCGCATTAGTATCGAAACTATAATTTTTATTGTTTTCTTTTTGTCCATGCGCATCCCGGAGATTTTTGTTAATAATTAATTTATTACATACCAATAAATCTTATCAAATATACAAAAAGAAAAATATTTTATACCAGTGTACAAAAAAAATACAGATGCCCAAAACATCTGCCCAACTCATAAACTTTCCGACACAAAATATATATATCTAGTAGTTTGTTTGTAATAAAATAAAAGTATAAAGCACCAAGTATCAAAATGTAAAGCGATAATTATTAAATGTACAACAAAGATAAATATATAGCGGCTCTATAGATATGTATATATATACATATATAAAAGATTTAGTAAATTTTTAAAACCGATTTGTATAGAAATTACGTCATTGAATGAACCCTGATATCATATAATGAATAGTTTATTTTTGTTATATCTGACGTTTAGTTACTTGGGGGTTTTATTTATTTTTTATCAAGTTTTACAGAGAATGAAGTGGAGACTAGTTAAAACTGACGAGTAAAATAAAATAGTTAAGAGTTTTTTAGTTTTGAAAAAAAAAGTAAAGAGATGAGAAGTATCTTGAGCTTGAGCTGCTATAAGATCTTTCTTAGTCTTAACTCTTACTTCATACCAACGATCGTTAACGAGAATTAACTAACGTCTAAAAGACGACGTAAGACGGACGTTAAAATGAGAACTCGCGAAATAAAAGGGACATTTGACTTTTTATTATTATTTAGCTTTAGATCTTTATGAGGTCACATTTGTTTTACTTTTTCACTTTGCTTCTCTGAGTAAATTACTTTTTTTTTAAATTAATTTAATTCGCGTTTTCAAAATTAATTAAAATTTAATTGAACAAATATCGAGAAATTGGTTTGTGATTAATTTAGTTTTATACTTTCAATTTAAATAACTCGTGAGTTATTGGATTGAGATAAAAAAGTATAAAGACCTTTTTTGCAGGAAATTTAATCTCGGGTAAATTTGTTGTAATCAACTTTTACTGTATTTTTAATAATTTGGCGGGAATTTTGATTTTTAACAAAAGTTAAAAATCAGTTTTTAAAAAATGGGCTTTTTTGTGTTACTTAAAATTTTAATTACGACTAAAATTTTTGAAATTCGAAAAAATTAAGAGAAACAATTTTATTGGAAATGAAATTTCCTACAAAAAAGTATTCTGTAATTTTTTACGTAAACTCTATAGTTTAGCCAGAATAAATATTTAAATTAAAAAAATTCAAGATTTCTGTATAAAAATTACTTTTTCTTTTTTTTTAAATAAAAAAAAATAAAAAAATTCCAACACGTAGTAATTTTTTGGTTTCCCGTATCTTGTCATCTGTAAACGGTCTAAAAAAAAAAATAAAAAACCACTACACTTATACATTCGAGACAAAATATTTTATTTTCATCACGTGCATCAATACGTATCCGGTCTTAACTTCCGGTCACACCGATTTGTCTTCTCCAGACATAAGATTATTTATTTATTTATTTTTTCTAATTCCTCTCCAGAAACAAACAAAAATTTAATTACAATTCGCGGTAAAAATTTAAATTATAAAATTGATACTACAAAAAAAATTTAGTTAATTAAAATTAAAAGTAAAAATAAAAATTTGTTTAAACAATTATTAAATTTAAAATAATTAATATATAATTAATTTTTATCAGGTATGACCAAATATGGTCAGACAGTGACCGTAACTTAAAGCGTCCTATATAAAAAGAAATTTTACCTTTTATTTCTCCAATAAATATATATTTTACAAAATATATTTAGTCCTTAAGTATTTAACTGACACAATTATTTATTTAAAAATATTAATTACTAAGTAACACGCACTGATTTAAAGGTAAACTAGCCGAGGATAAGACTACGGACTAAACTAAAAAAATTTACTCAAGATCAAACTTCAGCCCCCGGTCTAACGTCAAGAAAAAACATCCGGGACTGCAACAGATAACGCCATTTTAAAATTTTCTGCTCAACTAATCCGACTGGTGGCGTCATCTATGCGGGAAATTTTGAACTATATTAGAGGACTACTTTGACGACAGTCGTTTAGAAGACGATTGCTTATGCAACTGTGGAATAAATGATGAAGATCCCAAACCCTGATAACCAAGTTAACCGTCCCTAATAGCACAGTTTGCTTTAACTAAAGTTTACTTAACAAAAGTTTTCTTGAATTTTTCGTCGAATTTCCGACAACTTCGGACTTTTCCATTTTTTACGACAATTCGTATGCAACTTGTTATCGAATTTGACGTAAGTTTACTGCCCGACTTAGAATGCAAATTCACTTGAAAAGCTGACTAGATAAAAGTTGTCGTCAATTTTCAGGCAAATTTTATGGCAATTTATTGTTAATTTGACTTGAAAAATTGTTAAGCATTTTTTTACCCTTAAATTGTAAACAATTTTATGTATAGATTTGCTCACCTGAAATGGTAAGAATTAACATTACCGACTTTTTTTTTTTTGTAAAAAATTACTTTTAAATTGAAAAAAATTAACCGCAAATTTTTATTTTCAACTTTAGTAGTCAAATTGTTGGCAAATTCGGGTAGCAAATTTCAGGTAATTTCAACATCAAATTACCGTCAATTTCAAGCTAAAGTGACTATTAGAGTACTGTACGTCATCGAGATGTCAATAGTTTCATTTGAATTTCTAAGCTGAAACTTTGGTTTCCTGGACGATTTGAACCCAATTTTTTATCAATGTATGATGATAAAAAAATGGTCCCGCAAAGTCTTCTTGATAGCCAGAGTTTCTGATCAGAAAATTAGTGTACATTAGTTGCGACCAACTTGGCGACAACTTTCAGCTTTTGTCAGCCGTTGATTACAAGTTTTTACCAACTTTCCCAGAAATTTGCCATCAACTTATGGCATTGCCAATTTTTGCGGCCAACTTGACTATCAGGGTTCATTGAATCATGAAGTTACTATCTAACCAGCAGATGGATCTGGTTCTCTAAAAGATGCTGAAAAAAATTCGGAATGGCTAATAATCCTTTTTATTGGGAAATGGTGAGGATCTGATTAGTGAAGTAGAAAATTTGACTAATAAATAGCTCCAGTTGTCTAATGGCGAAAGATAAAATTGTCCCTGATAGCCAAGTTGGCGAGAAACCGGAGTCAAACTAACAGCCGCAACTAGACGCCAAGTTGGCCGCAAAAGTTGATACTTCCAAAGTTAATAGACACTTTTTGAGAAAGTTGGTGGCAAAAGTTGGCAATCCGTAAACTGACAGACAGTTGCCTTCAATTTTCTCAGAAACCTACTTTCGAATTGCGGCTCTTCCCTGACGTCAACTTTCACATAAAGTTGGTGGTAATTTGTAGCCAAAAGTTGCAAAAGCTAGAGTTGTTGACAACTTGTCGTCAAGTTGGTCGCAAACTAATGAATACCAACTTTTTGACGAGCAACTCGTGTTATCAGGGGTAATGCAAATTTTTACGATTTCTAGACAAAAATTTAAATGAAAAGTGTAAATGACAGCATACGAAAATTCAAGGGGCTATTTCCTGGTTAAAAACCTATTAATTTCGATTAACTTTAAATCGGAATAAGTCGGTTTCAATCTGAGTTTTTTAATTAGAGATTCCATTTTGGCTAAAAAAAAGTTAACTTATTTTTATTAATTATTTTATAATATTATAGAAGTATGAAAAAGCGCAGGAATAATTTGAAATAATATTTCTAAAAACTACATTATTAGTAATTTTTTTTTTTTTTATTATGACTATTATAATAAAATTATAAAATTAGAAAGTTTGTAATTTTCAGCAGATAAAGTGAAATTTAATTAAATCGTTTTTTAAATCTTAATAAAAAAAATATAATTACTTAAAATTTTCTTAAAACTAATTGTTATGAAAAAATTTCTCTAATTTAAATGACACCGGTTGCCTTTCGGTACTGTCCAAAATGTTCCAGATATTGGGCGATTGTATCCGTTGGTTGATAAATCTCATTCATACGAGACTGAAACAAAAATAAATTCTCATAAAACTCACGTTTTAGAGTAAATCTTTCGTAAAATTCAAAATAAATAAGTTTTTAATAATAAGCGTTCATAAAATTTTAATTACTTAAATTTCAAAATTTCGTGATTCAAAAAAGCATCCAAGTAGCACAAAGGCAACTTTAAGATGACATGAAGATGTCTTAAAAGGACAAGACAAATTTTATTTTGTATCAAAGCTAATATTTTTTATATAAATAAGACGTAAAGATGTTGGTCCTAAGAGCCATAGAAAATTTGTATTATTTTTCCTACCTTAAAAAAGACGTTTCAATTAAAAAATAGTTTAGATTACTTATTTTTACACTATTTGTAATTTACTTTTTGTCATCACTTGTGTCAAGTCTTTTAAACAGATATTTTTTCGGTGACATAAATTTTTGATCATTTTGTCATCATTTTGGTGCCTTATCGTTCTGTCAAACAACAGCCTAAAAACTGATATCTTATAGATGTCAAAAGATCAAGTGTGCTACTTGGGGCAGATATTTTAATTTAAAAGAAAAAAGAACACTGGGATAATTTGAATCGTAAATTTTTTTTGAATCAAATTTTCTTTTTCGAAATAAAATAAAAAAATAACCTGTAAAAATTGTGGCGCTTGATTTGAAACAGCGGAACCTAAAAATCCTTGTAAGAATTCTCTCATAAGATCCCAAGCCATCGCTGGTACAACACAGGGTCTGTACTCGACCTAAAAATATAAATAAAATAATAAATCAAAATGCATTATAGTCTATAGTCTAGTAGATACATTAGTGTCTATCTTTACAGGTTATTAAAATAAAATAAGTACGAATAGTACAAGTTAACCCTTCTCGTACACCTGGGGTCTACTGGACCCCAACGCCACCTTTAGAGTCAAATTTAAAACGCTTAGACTCCATAGTCTTTGAAAAAAATTGAAAAAAAAAAAAAATTTTTTTTAAAAAAATGACGATTTTTCAAAAGATAGCTTGTTTCTGAGTATTTTTTAAGCTTTTAAAATTTTTTTTACCTTTAAAAATGTATGCTATTGCATTGTAGATAGTTCAAATTTTATTTTCGTTTTTTTTTTTTTTTCAATCGAGCCAATAGTCTGCCCACGGCGAGCGTTAAACATCGCTGGGGTCCGCTAGGCCCCGTGTGTATGCCTCGGTACTGGGCTGAAGTGTGTACGAGAAGGGTTAAAGATGTCAAGTTAGACTAAATTCTAGTTCTCAAAGTTCAATGTGTTCAATTTATTGTTATAAGCTGTGACAATAATAAGCTAGTGGTAGATAATGTCATTAATCTAGTTCTGTGTAGATTATAGAAAAGAAAGTATAGTAGCTAGAGTAGTGTTAATAATTAATTATAAATTGTAATGATACCTCAACAAGAACACCTTTGAAATTTTGGCTCATGGTTACGCTTCCCAATTTTACACAAAAGTCACCGATTTCGAATCTCGGGCCTTTGGACTCTATTTTTGTTTGCTTTTTTGAAGTATAAATCGATCCTAGCTTCAACATCAAGAGATCGAATAGGCCATCGGCTATTAGAGAAACCGCTTTGTTGTTAGATTCGAGGGTCGCGAATACTGAAGCCGGTTGTTCAGAGTTATGGAGAACGTGGACTATTCTTTGGTGTCCTGAAACATTAAATTATTCATCAAAGATTAGTGTTATAATTAATTATTTATATAAAATTTAGTATATGTTTAGCATATTTTAAGTTAAAAATTACTATTTTTAAGTTGGTTAGTAACAATTTTACAGCTAATACAACCACAAAGAGGGGTAAAAAAGTCATTTTACTACACATTAGAAATTATATGAAATTGTATACTCCAAAAATAGTAATGCCGAAAAATTCTTATAAAATTGTGTGGTTACAGAAACTGCAAGATGTGTTTTTCCTACTTCATTGAGTAGTTATTGAGCATACAAATTTTTACTCTAGTCGAATAGTAAATAGAGTTACCATAGTAGAAATTAATATTATACAGTGTGATTTATGCTACTATATCTGTCGATACATTCATCATAATACCCGGGAAAAAAAATTTAAATCTGTTCTGATCAAATTAGATCGAACTAGATCAGCTCAGATCCAATTTGATCATAATTTATATTGAACCCAGATCAGACTTGATCTGATTTGATCTGTTCAGATCATACTAGATCTGATCAGATATGACATTTTTCTTTGGGGAAAAATGGTCCAGATCTACCCTGATCAAATTTAATCAAGTCAGATCAACCTAGATCAAGCTAGATCAACCTAAATCTAGTTAGATCAAAGTAGATCAACATTGATTAAACGATCAATTTATGAAAAAAATATAAATAGATCTGATTGGACCTGTACGGATCAATCTAGATCTGAGCTGATGTAACTTTTTCTCGGGAAAAAAAGTTCAGATCTGCTCTAATCAGATTAGATCTGTACAGATTATAAAGGAATATTGCTTCACATTATATTATAATTATAAGATTAACTAGCTGAATTTTGACACATTTACCTAAATGTTAATAAGTGTAAAAAGTGTATCGTAATTAAAATAAATACATTTTCTTGTTTATCCAGCTAATAATTCTTTTATCATAGAAAATATAAACATGATACTAATCTACTATCGATATTATCTGATATTCATATAGGTACTTCATATAAATCGTTACATGACTTTCTTGGGTAAATAAGTATAAAATACTTTTAACGAATTAAATTTGATCTGAGCAGATCTAAGAGTGTTTTTTATTTACCTTGATCTGTTCAGATCCAAGCAGATTTATTCTGATCAGAGTAGATCTAATTTGATCTAAACAGATCTGGCCAAAATGCAGATCTGTTCAGATCTGAAACATCAGATCTCATTTGATCTGAATAGATCTAAATTTTTTTTCCCAGGTATTCATAATGTAGTTCAGTTATTAAGAATATACTGTGATAAATTTAACCCCATCATTTTTTACGCACAGTGTCTATCAAAATATTAAAATAGTGTAAACATTGCCCGAAAATAATGTATCGGCAATTAAGGACCTATAACACACACACACACACACACACACACACACACACACACACACACACACACACACACACACACACACACACACACACACATATATATCTTGGAAAATTTCATAGAATTTTGCTATAATTTAATTTGAAAAATTTTTTTTAAAATAAAAAATATTTATTCTAATTTTAGGAAAAGATCTTTTTGCTGCGAATTGAAAAAAAAAATTGTAATGGTGATTAAAGATTTTTCTTTATTTCTTTCTATCTCTAGATATATAGCACGTAATTTAAATGAAATCCGGTTTTTTGTAATAATAATTTTTGTAATTTATTTTACAAAACGAAGTACTAAGTACTTAAAAATAGTCTTACTGGTTTTTTTTTTTTTTTATTTAAGCCATAAAAAAAAATAAAAGTTTGAAAACTATAAACCCAGTATGGGTAAAAAAAAGTAAAACTTGTAAAGAATAAAAATAAAAATAAAAAAAAAAATGTTCTTCTTATAAACTAGTAGAAAAGTTTATCGTGGCCTCCAGTAACTTGTTCAACTTGTTCACCAATTGTCTCAAGTCACTAAAAATATCGTAAAATTGTTAAATTATTGAGCTTACATATTATTTTACATTTAATTTATCTCTCCAAGTACATGCGAATATCCACTTGTATTCAATATATATATATATATATATTTGTGTATATAACATAAATTTTGTATGATAATTAAAATATATCATTTATTCATTGAATAAATGAATTCGTTAATTAACTGATTTTTTTTTCTTACATTTAAAATTGTATTTTATTTTACAAATGGAACTAGTGATTAAATCGAATCAGGAACCATCGGCATGAATAATGACACAGACGTATCATGAAATAGAGGAGTAGAGGAAGAAGATAGAAGAGAGAAAAAACGAGATACATAATAGAGGTCAAAATGTACGGAGTGTGAATTGCATTGAATATTCATAACCAAAATCCGTCCATTTGTACAATTATTAATATTATTGTTATTATTGTAATGATAATATGGCTGCGCTAACATTTATATGAATTATTATTAGCTTGAATGTAATAATTATTGAAATATATCTCAACTAAATTTTTGTTGATCTGAAATTTTGAAGCAAATCCGTGCGTATGCAAAATTTTGGAAAATTATAGAATTAAACAAAACAAGATTGATATTCGAGATTTTGGTGTAATTCCCAGTAAAATGAGTATCCACATCAATATGTTTGGGTAAGATTGTCCTAAAACTGAACTTCAATACAATAATTATGTTTGATATAGAGTATTTTAGGCTTTAAATTATTTAAGACTGAAATAGATATGATAATTAAGTATATTTTATGTAATTTTGAGTGAAATGAGTACTCACATCCACACGTTTAGGTAAGATGGTCATAAAGTTAATTTTAAAGATTTTTTCGAAAATAAAAATAAAAATGAATATAATTGGTTTCATACAATTTAACGTTAAATGAATATCATGAGCGATATATTAAGGAAAAAAATCTGATTAATTTTCTTGCTCAATTACTTGCAAATTAATTATTTTGTATTTTATATATTTTCAGCAAGTGACAGCTAGCGAGTATAATGTACTCACTTTACTTGCAATTAAGTTTTGTTATATCTAATAACATTAATAATAATGATAAAAATAATAATCATAACAAATTTTTTTTTGTTTTTAAACTATCGACGTAGGTACTCAAACAAGAAGTAATCACCTCATTAACTCTGTGTCATTAAGAATCTATTTTATTGCGTTTAATAAAAAATAAACACAACTTTAATGAGCAGCGAAATCACTTATGACATCAATGATGAGATGTTGATAGTAACTGCAGCCAATTCAAGGTTATATTTGAAGCCAGATTATCTTTTACTTATATATTGTACATATAAAGTAACTTAATCATGTATTTCCCGTTGCAACAAAGCAATTATACGTTTAACTGCACGAACAAGTCACATACTAACACGTGACGTGTGTACATGTTTGCAATTCCCGATTTACCCAAACTTTAAAACGCTTTCAACACTTTTAACATTTGCGTCAGACACTAAAAAATTTTTTGGACCCGATGTGTGTAAATGACTCGGTGTAAAAATTTCGGTGTGAAAATTAAATATTAATATACACTGTAAAAAATCACCGGGGTAAGTCCAAGCGATGTAGGTGTTAAAATCAGCGGTGTTAAATTTCAACACCGAAAGCGGTGTGAAAATAACGCCGCCGCCGGTGTAAATATTCTAAACCGATGTTAAAATATTTTACTTTGTGAATATTTTTACTTACTCGATCACTATACTTGTTAATAAATTATATTTTTTATTAATTTTCATAAAAAACTGACATTTTTCGTGTTTTATAATCTTTAAAGTTAATACTCCACGCGGACGCAGTTTACCCCGCTTTTACACTGGTTTAACACCGGTATTTTAACACTGCCAAAATACGCCAACTGCATCGGTGTAATTTCATTTTAACACCGGGCGGACTTAAAATGAGTCCATTTTTTACGCACCGCTTTTTTTACAGTGTAGTTATTGATTAGTTAAAGATGTTCAATGATCATTTGTTGCTCGTTAATCAAAATTATAACGAGTAACATGGAATGGTGTAACAAAAGTAAATTACACCGTGTTAAAATTACACGGATGGACAATTTACACCGAAATAATTTTACGGCGTTATTTTACACTACACGTCCCATGCAAGAGCTGTCAGAGTTGAACAAAGGAGCCGTCCTTGGCTCAGCACTGGGGAACCTAGCTTTGGCACGTCTATATTGGCCCATGCTTGGGTCAAGAAAGGCTACTCAATCCTGGCCATTCCAATCATTACCCAAGTCTGGGCCAGGACTGGGTTCCCCTATTTTGGCCATTCAGTGGTGACCCAGGCTTGGACCAGGACTGGATAACCTAGTCTTGGCAATTACAATAATTACCCGGACTTGGGCCAAGACCGGCTTCTCCTATCTTGGCCATCCAACGGAAACCCACACTTGGGCCAGGACTGAGTAATCTAGCCTTGGCCGACCCAATGATTATCCGAGTTTAAGCCAAGACTAGGTTCCTCTGCCTTGATCATTCAATGGCAACCCAGACTTGGGCCAAGGTAGGATTATCCAAGTTCAGGATACCTATAGTTTCCCATCCTTGCGCCAAGATTGGCTAATCTAGTATTTTAATTAATTATTCAATCATCTTATTATTATGGTTTTTTAAATAAATAATTATTTATTTTTGAATTAAAATAAGTTTTAATAAATAAATATTTTAACATTCTAATTGAAATTATTAACAATTAAGAATTAATACATTTTTCAGTTCGTTATTATTTGCAATTAACAACCGTAATTTTATAATTTTACTTATAAAAATTAATTTAATTAAGAAATAACTCTTGAATTTTTATAATAAATGTTATTTTTAATAACGGTGGTAGAGTAAGATAATTAAGTTGGGTTTTTGATAAATAATCAATTAAATTTAATAAATTTTATTTTAAAAAATTATGTAATTATAATATAAATAATACGAAATTATTATTTTTTTTTTCTTAATCGAAAATATTAATTAAATTGCTCTTTATATTTCATAAGACCGAGGGGTTGTAGTAAAATGAATAAGTAGAACATATAAAAGTTTCAATTCAACATTAGTAGGTTCGTCCAGTAGTCAGCGTTCAGACCCAGCAATCAGAAGGACGACAGTTCGCACCCAGAGCCCAGCAGATTTTTCATCGAGTTTATTTCACGTCATTTACCTCACTTAAATAGTTCAAACGTTAATAATCACAGACTCTAGTATTTAAATAATAAGAAATTTTTTTTTTAATTAAATTTATTGATTTTTTCGATGCAGGGTTCAGGTCTGGCAACAAAGCATGGGTCAGGGCTGGCAACCAGGCTTGGCACGATGTTATCATTCCTGACTTCTACCAAGGCTGGAACAAGGCTGGCTTACAAACTTGGCCCAGAGTTTAACATAGTTGAACCAAGCCTGGGCCAAACCTGGGCCCGTGGTACTTTCCTGTCTGGGACGGCCGTGTAAAGTTTTCCGGGTCCATTTTTACAGTGCATATAGAGAGACATATTTTTCGAAATCCTTATGAACTATTATCCTTATTCACTAGTCAATAATAAAAATAACTTTAGATTTAAAATTTTGAAATTTTCTAATAAAAAAAATATTTTTATTATTTCTATTTTTTTTTTTGTTTTAATAATTTTTTTTCCTGACCCAGGGGTCAAGGACATGAAGACATATTAAAAGAACTTGTGTATTTTAAAAAAAAGTAAAGTTGAAAAATATATTTTTTACGAGAATAAATGTTAGACACAATAACTCCTCGGGACATTCGATTTCATTTTTTTTGTTCATGTATTTGTTGTGTTGACAAGAAAATACATATACACATATATATACATTGTGGTAAATATAAGAAATGTTTGATTGTGTAGTGGAAGAAATATTTTTCTATTTCTTGGTCTTGAATTCTCAACGTCTGGAAATTTGTTGAATTCGGTCGGTCTTTATTTTATTTATAGAATATTTAAAAGCTTGAGATAGTTTTGTAACTTGAAAAAAAAAAAAAAAAAAAAAAAAAAGAAAATATTCATTTAATGCTTTGACTTATTTAGAAAATTTAAATTTTATTTTGCTATAAAAAAAAAATAGGATTAAAATTGACAACGAAAGTTAAAACTTATAAGAAATCAATGAAATTAGAGAAAATGGCCGTTAAAAGTCAGAAATTAATTGGATCGCGGAAAGATACGGTAGATGGGGTTGGAAATGCTAGGGCTGGAAGGTTGAAAAGGGTTGAAGAGTAAATTGATAAAGAAAAAAATAAAAAGTGAGGATTGGGGGCTGGGGGTTGAGGATAGAGGGTAGAGGGTAGAAGGCGAATTGATGCTGAATCTGTAGGCCAGCGAAATAGGCGCCTGTGCACTTGGCTCTCAATCCAACGGCAAGCTGGCTCTACAGTACTCAGTGGTACTGCAATTATTGACGAACGACCGGTATAACCTCTTCCTGGATATGATGCACGTGCATTGACATTATTATTTCCAATAATCGATACTTGCTTAAACTATTCCAATGTAAGAATCCACTTGACGCCGGTAATAAATCCAAACTTTTTGTTTTAATATTATGAAGAAAAAAAAATAATAATAATAATGGAGTTGGTTGGATCTATACAAATGTAAATATAAGCAGTGCATTGTTGGAAAAAAAACTGCTTTGTAATATCGGGAAACACTTATTGAAATGGAAAAATAAATATTTAAGTATCAGAGAATTATTTTAATAAGATAAATATTTAGTTTTAGAAATTTATTTTTTACATAAGTTTTATTGTTTCTTAGGATACTCAAATTCAAAATTTGCAGGTCGAACTTTGGAATATTGATATGTGTAATTTTGTATTGAAATATTGGAGTATACATAAGTGATTTGAATTTAAAAATTGATTGAGCGATGAATCGATTTATCGAATAGTGAATCGATATATCAAATTATAAATTGATATTTCAGATTTTTAAATCGATATCTGAAAGCTAAAATTAACATAGATATTCAAGTATAGGAATTGAAATTCAAATCGATATATCGAACTATAAATTGACATTGTGGATTTTTAAATAGGCATATCGAAATCAATATCTCGATTAACATTCGCATTTTAATTTTTTTTTTTTTTTCACGGAAAGTAAAATTACATGCAAAAGCAAATAAATTTTGACAGCTGGAAATAATTATAATTTAATAAAAAAAAAAAATTTCCCTTTAAATTTAAGCAGACAACCGCACAAAACATTTTAGAGCGTGTTACAGTAACCTGTGCCTCTAACTTACGATTTTTCGTTACCGAGATTTGCGATTGCTTTATTAAAACTTTCAGCTGCCGTTTTCCTCTTCTAAACCAACCCTACACTTTACTCTTTACTTCTCTTTCTACTTTTATCATTATTCTACTTCCAGTTTCAACTCTTCCACTTTACACTCATCCGGTTACTAAACTCGAAAACTTTTCCTCTCATTATCAGAATATCTCATCCGATTTCACAATCTAATTTCAAAAATTATAATAAAAAATAAACAATATAATGTCTTTAATACTTGATGATTGTAATTAAATTTCATAACTACGAATTTATTTTATTTCTAATCTCCGGTAAAAAATAAAAAAAAAAAAAAAAATAAACGAGATTGAATTCGGGGTATCTCTATTTTATACAAGTACTAGCATAGGGCGCAACCCTCTATTCACTATTCATACAAAACATACGTGGGGTCCAAACTACATTTCATTGTCCAACAATTTGTGTCTTATTCATTGCGAATTCTCTCTCTCACTTCCTCTCAGTCTATTTATACTAGATATTATACGCTATTCACTAAATAAATCTAACTTTTCTATATTTAAATATTTTTATTATTTTTTTCATTTCCATTTAATTATTTTCTCTCAATAGTTTTCATATTTTATATCCATAAAATATATTTTTATTAATTTGGTTTTAGTCATTTTTTGAACCACATATATATATATTATAGGTGTGCGAATAGTGTTCAAATTAAATAATTCGAATTATTCAAAATATTCGTTAATTTTCGAGTTATTTTCAAATTTCCTTATTATTCAAAAATACTTAAAATTTTCCAGGTAATTTGAAAACTTTACGAATAATTCATAAGTTCGAATAATTTATATATCTCTGACATGTTTATTTTCTTTTTCTTTAACAAATTTTTGGAAAAAATATGTTTTTATCTCATTGGTTTGAGATATCTTCTGAATTTAAAAATTAAAAAATTGTTTTTTGCATAAAAATAAGTGAAATATTTCTGTATATTGATGAAAAAAGAGTCTTATTTACTTATTATTACTGTACATCTTGTACTTGTCACAAAAAAAGTCCAATAAAAAAATAAAATATTAATTATTAAAAAATTTGCAAAATTATTTTTAAAATAATTCCAAACATTTATTTATTCAATTTCGCCTCAGGGTGATTTCAACATAGATATTACTTTATTTTCCAAACTTTTACCAATAACTCCAAAACAACCCGAAAAATGGCATCAGTTAAAAATTAAAAAAATTAGTAAATAGAAAAAAATTGTTTTTCTCCATCCTAAAACTAAATTCAAATTTTGAACTTCCACGCTTCATAACTTCTTTCGTTGCCATCCTATTATAATTTCAATAGAATTCTTTTTTGAAAAAATTTAGCGCTCTACAGATTTATATTAAGATATATATGTTTGTCATAAATTATTGTTTCTTCTATTTTTAGTAAAATTTAAGAATTACTTTATTACTTATGAAAACTAAAAATACCCGCATTAAAAAATTTTTTTTATAATCTCAAAAATAAAAACTCTAGCGTCCATTGAAGGGTTAAGCGATTATGGACTTAAAGACTAAAATATCGAGATTTAAATACTAAAATTAAAAGCGTAATGAGTTACCAGGACTTGCAATTCCCGAGTCGAGTTGAGTTGAGGCTTATATATATATATATATATATATTGAAGAGAGGGGTATTGCTAGATATAACTATAGAATAGTCTATACTGAAGCAGCAAGGGTAGTTTTGCGCAGGGTGTCGCGCACTGGCAACCACCGGGTATACGGAGCATCCAGAGAGTACCGACCACCACTACCATCTCCTCCAATACGACAACTACTGTGATGATAAAATAAAATGGGGGTAGTTTCAGTTGCCCGCGATTAAACGTGGGGTCTAGCCGATCGGGACCCAACGTCCCGCGAATTATCGCATTCACCTTTTTTTTTACGTTACCATCACATACATTAAATTATTTACATCACATATCACTACCACCCACTACCCACCCACTATTTGCACCCCTCCTACCTCAATTCATTTTTTGTTGTTCCTTTAAAATTATTTTTTTTAAAATTGAAGAATTGTTTGGAGTGAAATATTCAAAATTATTGATGTTAAAAGATTTCATTTTTACATTTTTAAATTAAATTTTGCTGTTTTCAATTGCAATTACAATAAATGAGAAATAAAAAAAGAAAAAAAATCGACAGGATTTTTATTAGTAATTTATAATTTTTTTTTAAAGTTTAAATTTTCGTTGGAAATATTTCAAGTGACTGAATTGTAATAATAATAAGTTATTTGAGTAATGATTCAATAATAATGATATTAATGTGCGAAACGCGGTTATAAATTGTAAATTGTGAGAGGCCACGCTATTTGCTCGTCAATGCATTTGCGGTTATTGTTATTATTTTTGTGTATCCGAGACAATAGACCAGAATATATATATATATATAATATAATATATTTATCAGCTCTGAGCTGTTATTACATTTCCCATAATTTTAAATTGCCAATTAAATTAGCGGTTTTTTTTAATTGTGTATGCAAATTACAATCTGAAATTATTTTAAATTCACAAATTACCGTAACTGAAAAATTATTGAGTTTACATAAAAATAAGTCATAATCATTTTTATAGAAAATTTTATTTTATACAAAAAAGATCTTGATTACTTTTTACGTATAATTAATAGTTTTGCTAGAATTTTAATTTAAGCGATATTAAATTATCTCAAAGCTCGTTAATCATTTTTTTTTTTTTTACTTCAATATAAACAATTTTTCTCTTAATGAATTTAATTTTTAATGTTACCTCAATAGTTGAAAAGATATTTTCATTTGGAGTTAAAATATGACTGAAAAATTAAAAAAAAAAAATTCTTTTATAAAATGAAAAATTATCACAATTCTGTCACTTGCAGTGTCTTAAATGTGCAGTCACTGCCAAACTTGTTTCATTACATATATATATGTACATATATATATAAACAATAGTGTGAGCCTTGATATCCAGAAGGACAATAGAAACCGGCTGTTATCTGGCATGGAGACTTCTATATATATACACATATATATACATATATACATATATAATATATATATATATAATAAATACATACATGTACATATGTATAAATGCTCTCATTATCAAGTATCCTTACACAGATTTCTCTATCTTCATAGGAATGTTAATCGGTCACGGATTCTGAACATCTAAGAAAATTCTAAAATCTATAAAAATATATATTTACCTCTATATGCTCATTATACATTTATTTACATAATTATCATCTAAATAAAACACCAATACTAAACGACAATAATATAAATAGACTGATTAAAAATAAATTAATCAGAATTAAAAAAAAACGAGAAATGACATGAATAATAATAACTTATGAATTAAATTAAGTGACTTATTTTTGGAAATTTGTTTAAAGGATGTCACTGCATCATAAATATTACGTGAGTATTTTTAATTTGAAAAAAAGAAAAAAAAAAAAATTTTTTTTTGTTGGTGCGTTTTTTCTTTTTAGAAACATAAAAAATTTGTAAGATTTTGGGAGAATTTATGCCAAATTACTTGAGCTGTCACGGCGATTTAGTTTACACTGGACGCGTGGTTATTGTTCGAAAACAGCCGAGACGAGGACATGATAGATAAGCAGCTGATAGTTCCCTCTAACTCTGATACATATTCTATTCTGTTATACATTTACTCTTACTCATACTCTGTCTTGTTGCAACTCAGATAGTAGCGCTCCAAGTGCTTAGATATCGACCGTGGAATATATACTATGTACATCCTTTACCCACTACCTCAATCCTTAATATTTTAAAATAAAAAACAATTAAATTTAACACCGAAAACGGCGTTAAAATAACAATGCTGGCGGTGTTGGAATTTTCCCTAATGTAAGCGGTGTTAAAAAAAATTGTTTTATCTTTGAAGTATGAGGAGTCGAATTGTATTTCAAATACAAAAAAAAATTTTATTGTATCAAAAGTTAATGATACGACAGATTTACCCATTTACAGAAAAATCCAGAAAATATTTGTCCACAATGACATGTTAATGTTATTGTATAAAATATGGGAAACAGATTTACATGATTCAAAAGTATCTTGACAAAATAAATTAGCGAAAAAAATAAAATAAATTTATCACTGATTAATTTATTATCTTTAATTCAGTTATTTTCTTATGAAAAACATCAGTTATAATAAAAATAATTATCATTTTGTTCCTAAATATTTGATATGATGAGTGATCAAAAATTTATGCAATTCGTTCAGTTCATTAAAAGTAACATTGCTTATTCTACATAGGTAATAAATTGGCTTTTATCTCAATTAACGATAATTTCGTAATTCTAATAGAATATTATATTTATTTTTTTCTTTGTAGAGCTTGAAACACTTATACTAGCTAATTTACTTCTTACGTACACCGTTTTAACACCAGATGGATAACACCATTGAGTAGCACCACTACATTGAAGTGAACTCATTTTAACACCGCTTTTTTTACAGCTTGCATACTTGAGGTTAAAATATACTTGGTCCTTAAAGTGTCCTTAATAAATTTTTTAATTAGAAAAAGAAATAATGAATAATTAATTAATTTATAAGTATGGCTGTAGTATCATTAAAAAATTAATTAACTTTATTTTAAAAAAATATTAATCAGATTCAATGAGAAAAATTATTTAAATATTTAATTTAATGGGCATTAAATAAATAAATTTTTATGTTAAAAAATAAATTACATATTACAGTAAATAAAAACTTTAGTCTTATTTATATATATATTGATTTAATTGAATATTTGAGAGAATCAATTCAATAAATCAATAATGTGAATGACAATTTAGTCGAAATAAAACGATAATAAGTATTTTAATAATCAGAGATTTTAATTTTTATGATAAAATCAAGTGTTTTAATTAGTGCAACTGCGCATTAGTGATTAAGAAAATATTCAGTATACACTGTAAAAAATCACCGGGGTAAGTCCAAGCGGTGTAGGTGTTAAAATCAGCGGTGTTAAATTTCAACACCGAAAGCGGTGTAAATATTCTAGACCGGTGTTAAAATAACGCCACTGCCGGTGTAGATATTCTTTACGGGTGTTGAAATATTTTATTTTATGAATATTTTTACTTTCTCGATCACTATACACGGAAAAAAACGGAGCTCAAAATTAGATGATATTTATAATTGTCAAATAAAAATTACTTTCCAAAGAGAAATTTACAATCCAAACCTAAAATTACTATTAATAATGGAAAGTTACATTTTTTTAACTTCCCGCTAAGAAAATTGCAAATTTTTAAAAATTCGGGAAGTTATTGGTTTCAGTCCGATTTGTGAAAATCGAAATTCCAACAGATGTCGACGTTTTGAGGTCCTAGAAAGCTATTCTGACTAATTTCACGATGATGTCCGAGTGTATGTATGTATGTATGTACGTACGTATGTAAATATCTATAACTTTTGAACGGATCAACCGATTTTGATCGTCAAGGTGTCATTCGACGCAGTTTTTTAATATCTTGAAGCTGAAAAAAATATTGAGCTTGATCGGCAGAGCTCGTTCGGAGATATTCCAAAAATAAACTTTTTTCAAAAATGTTTTTTTTGGATAACTTTTTACGGGCTTGATGGATTAATTCCAAAATGGACTGGGCTCTGGAGATTCATAAGCCGCGTCGAATGCTACCTCAAAAATCAAAATCGGTTAATTCTTTCAAGAGAAACCGTTGTCAAAAGAATTAAAAAAAAAAAATTTTTTTAGTATTTTGAAAATTTCTCAAAAATGACTCGATGAATCAATTTCTAAATTTAATCAGTTATAGAACTCAATGAAACGCGTCGACTGCCACCTTAAACGTCTCAATCGGTTTATTCGTTCGAGAGATATCGTTGTAGAAAAAATTGTAAAAAACGTTTTTTTATGAAAACAAAAGCATACAAAAGTATTTTCGAGCTCGAAGAGCTCTACTACAATTTTTCGAGCTCAAGGAGCTCGAAATACGCGGGGAGTTTTGGGGCTGGCCCGCAGGGTCAACCGACAGACCGATTTTTTTTATTGATTCTTACAATCAGTATTGTAAATTTTACGATTTGTAAAAATTATAATGCAGATTAGTAAAAATTGAATAAAGAATGGTAACAATCTATAATTATTTCACAACGATCATTCTGGAAATAACAATATTCGAAAATCTCTTTGATAATATTACAATTCTGAGTTAAAAAGATTTGTAAGCGTAGAAGTTGAATATTACAATTTATCAACAATAAATTACTTTAAAACTTGTATTTATTTTTATCTATTCTGTAAAATTCAGTAGATGAAATAGAAAACATTAGAATAGAGTAGATAGTGATTTTTATCTGGAAACAACAGAAAAGTCACACATTACTCAAGTTATATTTATATGAGTTTCGCAAAATTTATTCATTTGTATGCCGATTAGTACAATTTGTAAGATTATTAATTTTACTTCATAACATTTTAAAACTATTACTGAAAAAATTGTAAAAAGAACTAGAGTATTCTAAAATTTATAATATCAAGTAAAATTTTCTTGAGGTATTGTAGTTTCTAAAACATCGATAATGTGAATCGCCACTTAGCAAGTAAAAATTACTATTTGAGATTGTGACTTTGAATACGCGAGATATAATCTCGAGTTCGTTGTATTTTATTTATATTTGGCATATACTTTGAGAAATTCAAATGTTACTTGTAGCCGAGTGGCTAGCGTGTTTGCATTTGAACTGGATTATTCGCAAGGCGTAGGTTCCAATCCCACCGTGGTCAAAAAAAAAAAATGGCGGATATTAAGATGACAGTTGAGATATATCCATAAATAAATATACAGATACATTCCAACACTATATAATATAAATATATATACCTCGTCGGAAAAAAAAAAATTTATTATTACATTCAAGGAGACAAATTTTACAATCTGGATTAGTAAAAATTCGATAGCAGTCTCAGTGAAAGTTTTATTCTAAAATAGATTTTTTACTAAATCAAATAGTAAATTTCATTGAATGCTTGTGTTTTGTACTCTAAAACTCATAGTAATTTTACTTATAATTTAGTAATTTATAGGATTAAGTGATTATAATTTTTACTTATTTAAAGGAAAATTTCGATATTATCCCGACTAGAATTTTTCATAAGGACCTGACAAGGTCCTCATCAGGTTAACCTTATTTCAAATAAGGTCCCGATCGGGGTATCCTGACGAGGATCCTGATGTGGATGTAACGCTTAAGACCCATGAGGTCCTTATCGGGATTGCCTTATAAGGTCCTTATCAGGATTACCTTATCAGGTCCTTACCAGGATATCCTCATCAAATCCTTATCAGGATTACCTTATTAGTAATTATTTAAAAAAAAATATTAAATTGCAAAAAAAAAAAAGAGAATTTTAATTCGATTGAGAATGTTATCTATTGTACTGAGAGCACTGATTAGAGAAAGTAAACATAGTTTTTATTGATGAAAAAATCCCGATGACTGCTGGGCTCGAACCTGCGTCCTTCCGATTCAAAGTCCTCGATGCTATCCACTGCGCCGACATACATATGTGATCTCGGAAGTGTAAATATAATATACATTGTGATGTCAAAGAATAACTGATAAAGAAGTTAAAAATCCGTGTTGCAATGATCGACGTGATTTTTATACAATATTCTTTTGTACTTTGTTTAATTTTTAGTCTGTAAATAAAATACTTGAAGGAATGGGATATTTTGTTTTTTGAATAAGGATATCCTGATGAGGTCCTGATCAGGAACTTGTCAGGTTGACCCGATGGCAAATCACTTTTTTTTGAACAAGGATATCCTGATGAGGTCCTAATAAGGAACTCGTCGGGTTGACCCGATGACAAATAACTTTTTTTTTGAGTAAGGATATCCTGATAAGGTCCTGATCCGGAACTCGTCAGGTTAACCCGATGGCAAATAACTTTTTTTTAAACAAGAAGTTCCTGACGAGATCCTAATAAGGAACTCGTCGGGTTGACCCAATGGCAAATAACTTTTTTTTGAATAAGGATATCCTGATGAGGTCCTGACAAGGAACTTATAAGGTCGACCCGATGGCAAATAACTTTTTTTTGAATAAGGATATCCTAATGAGGTCCTGATCAGGAACTCGTCAGGTTAACCCGATGGCAAATAACTTTTTTTTAAACAAGAAGTTCCTGACGAGATCCTAATAAGGAACTCGTCGGTTTGACCCGATGGCAAATAACTTTTTTTTGAATAAGGATATCCTGATGAGGTCCTGACAAGGAACTTATAAGGTCGACCCGATGGCAAATAACTTTTTTTTGAATAAGGATATCCTAATGAGGTCCTGATCAGGAACTCGTCAGGTTAACCCGATGGCAAATAACTTTTTTTTAAACAAGAAGTTCCTGACGAGATCCTAATAAGGAACTCGTCGGTTTGACCCGATGGCAAATAACTTTTTTTTGAATAAGGATATCCTGATGAGGTCCTGACAAGGAACTTATAAGGTCGACCCGATGGCAAATAACTTTTTTTTGAATAAGGATATCCTAATGAGGTCCTGATCAGGAACTCGTCAGGTTAACCCGATGGCAAATAACTTTTTTTTAAACAAGAAGTTCCTGACGAGATCCTAATAAGGAACTCGTCGGTTTGACCCGATGGCAAATAACTTTTTTTTGAATAAGGATATCCTGATGAGGTCCTGACAAGGAACTTATAAGGTCGACCCGATGGCAAATAACTTTTTTTTGAATAAGGATATCCTAATGAGGTCCTGATCAGGAACTCGTCAGGTTAACCCGATGGCAAATAACTTTTTTTTAAACAAGAAGTTCCTGACGAGATCCTAATAAGAAACTCGTCGGGTTGACCCGATGGCAAATAACTTTTTTTTGAATAAGGATATCCCGATGAGGTCCTGACAAGGAACTTGTCAGGTTTGCCCTAATAAGGCAAACCTTATATTAACCTGATAAGGACCTTATGGTACTTCAGGCAAATCAGGAAGAAATTCTAGTCGGGATATTGGACCGTTTCTAGTTTGCCTCGGCGACATAGTAATTTTTATTTGAAAAATAAAAAATATTATCAGATTTTTTTCTCCGTGTATTTGTTAATAAATGATATTTTTTATTAATTTTCATAAAGAACTGACATTTTTTGTGTTTTATAATCTTTAAAGTTGATTCTCCAAACAGACGCAGTTTACCCCGCTTTTACACCGGTTACTCCACTTTAACACCGTTATTTTTAACACCGGTGAATTACTCCTCCTACACCGGTGTAATTTTATTTTTACACCGGGCGGAGTTAAAATGAGTCCATTTTTAACACCGCTCTTTTTACAGTGTATATGTGTTGAAAACTCGGTCTTCGAAAATTGGATTAAAACCAATAACTTCTTTTTTTCTTTTTAATTTGCAATTTTTTTAGTGGGAAATTAAAAATGTTACGCAAGAAAATATAACTTCGTTCAGTTATTGCCAATAAATTAAAATTTATTTAAAATTTTTCCATTCACTGTTAGTCTGTTCAAATGTTCGAATGTATGAAAACTTTAAAATCTTAAATTGCCAATTAATTGACTTAATTATTTTTTCAACAATTTTATAAAACTTTTAAATATAATCCTACACAATATAACTATTCAAATGATTGCTATATAATTACACTGTAAAACTTTGCGGGAGTTTATTTTAACATCAAAACTCCGGATTGGATCGAATTGAAATTTGCATTACTCCGAAATCACTCCGTTGAAAAAGAACTCTCTATTTACTCCGTTTGCAGAGTGATTTTTTTTTAAACCCCAGAATTCTGAGAGATATAAAATCCATATTCAGTCCGAATTAATTTCCGATTTTTTTTCAAATTAATAAATAAATAATACATTAAGTCTAGTTTCAGTATCGATAAATTGAAAAAATAAAATTGAATCCTCACTTTAAAAATTTATTAATTTTTCCAATAGCTTGTAAGCAAACAAAATTTACTACTCAAGTCTCACTTAGGAATTAAAAAACAAAAAAGCGAGACCGCATGTCAAGAGAGACATAGAGTTACGTTTTAAACATTACTCTTTTAATATTTTTTTTCCTGTATGTACATCAAGATGAACGATCACCGGACAGTCGTCGACGATGATTGACTGACTCTGAAGTGCAGAAGGAAGATAAAAAAAAAAAAAAAAATAGATGTGAAAATAAAAACTCAAGCCAAAATGAATTTTTCCACTTTACATCACCGGTGACATTTTCGAAATAAATTATTTTTATTATTATTATTACTTTTTTTTTTTTTTTTTTTGTTTGAATTCGAAATGAAATTTAAAATGAAATGTTTATGTTTACACGTTAGAAAAATAAACAAATGGATATTTCAAAGCTGCAAGACATGAGTCGTAAACCAGATAGACGGTCGTTCACTGACAAACACGTCTCGCATTATTTTCAGCGTAAGACTACAAAGGTATTGCATGTAATATAAAAATTTTTATAAAGAAAAATAAAGATAGGGTCAGAGAGGAAGAGAGCATGTAAGTACATGTAATACGCCTACGTCAGAAAATCATGCTGCATAATAATAATAATATATATTTTTAACTCTCATTGTCAAATAATGCAATTGTCAACACGATAAATAACTTTTTATAAAATTCCTCTTCAACTACCACTTTTACGTAAAAAGTAAATCAATACTTTTTTTTAGTAAATTTAATTACTAATAAAATTTTATCAATACATATTTTTCATAATTCTAAAAGTTTAGTTACAGTTTAATTGTAAGATAAGAAACCCAGTACCCGATCACTCATGTATTTGTATATCTACACGGAGAGAAGTGTATGGTATATTCTCCAATGTAACATAGTAATTATTACTATGTAGCATGGTAACCAGTCCTATTTTTCAAAGCATAGGAGTCATTACTATGCCGTATGGGAATTATTACTATGCTACAAAGTAATATTTACCATTCTACATAGTAACCATGCTTCTGGTAAATATTACTTTGTAGCATAGTAATCATTCCCATGCTAGAATGGTACTGAGTCCCATGCTGAATAGCGTGAAAGCAGTTTCAATATTAAGCGCTGCTATATAGTATATACGTCTAATATAACCTGTACATATATTTAACTTAATTACTACTTATATCAATGAATATTATTTTAATGAAAATTATCAATCATATTAAACTCAATTATTATTTGACAAAGTATCATTGTCTATTGTATTCTGGTTTAAAATGTTGTTAATAGATTTAATATATTTTTAATTTAGATAATTGTTAATTTCCTCTGCATTAATAATTCATAATTAATAATTTTACTTACAGTAAAATATTAATTAAATGTCTTTTAATAAATAATTAAAGTAGTATAATATTTTTCTAATAAAAATAACCTATGTTAAAATTAGTTAATGTTAATATTTATTATTTTATTTCAAAATTTTAGATAAAAATTTATTTATTATTAATTAAATAACCTAATCTTTTAATTATAAAACCTTATTTTAATATTAACCTTTTACTACCTTCAATTGAAAAGCAGCTTTATCGAAATTGTAATAATTCCAATGTAGCGTAAGGTAAAAGCCCCCATTATTGACACTATAAGAATGTCTGTGATTATTTGAATTTTTTTATCATATTTAATATTAATATAATCAACTTTTTTTGCATTGAACGTTTTAATTGATGTTTCTACTTGTATATTTAAATTAATTTACGTAAATAACTATAAAACAAATAAAAAATATATTAATTAAAAACCAACAAGTCGAGTACAGGTAT
The DNA here is from genome assembly GCA_030273425.1 of Microplitis manilae. NCBI lineage: Eukaryota > Metazoa > Arthropoda > Insecta > Hymenoptera > Braconidae > Microplitis > Microplitis manilae. The sequence goes on along the minus strand of CP092725.1, from coordinate 15,615,492 downwards.
TATTGACGGGGTAAAATAGTGTCAGAGCCAACTATTGACATACCAAGGACCCTATTATTGACAGGTCTAATGCGCATGCGCGGCAGTTTATAAAAAATTATTAAAGACCACCGTCAATTAGGTTCAAATTAATAATAAATATTTTAATTAAAAACGACAAAATACGATAATTAAAATTGAAAATTTATCTAGGACACACTTTTATTTTTTTATAAATTCGACGACACTATTCTTGATTCGACAATTTTTTATTCAATGTTTTGTTTATTATGAAATTACTAGACAGCGTGTTAACATAAATATATCGATATGTATGTTAAGGAGGTTAAATTACTTGAGTTTGTGGCCTGTCACTAGTTGACACGCGTGAATTTTTATGTACCGACTATTGACGTCCGCTATTTTTAAATGATAATTAAGATTTATCAGTCGAAATCAATGATTCTAGGGTTATTTAGACTATAAATAACCTAAAACAATTTTTAATGATACACTTACATTAGAACTGTATAGGGAAATCCGTTTCTAAAAATATGATCTCTCTAAACGAAATTGTTAAGAAATTTAAAACACTCTAGCGAAAGTGGCCTAGTCGGGAAAATAAATTTTTTTTACAGCAAATAGTTTATACCCAGAAGTAAAATTGAACTATTTTTCCATTTAAAAATATCAAAAAATTGATAAAAAGTTTTAAGCAATGTGATTATCTATACAGTTAATTAAAAAATTAATAAATTAAAACAATATGTCAATAGTAGGGGCCCTGTCAATAATGGGGGCTTTTACCTTAGGAATGATTCCAATGTAACATGGTAATGATTCCCATGGCTAGCGTTACCATTCAACATCGGACAAATTACTATGTCAAATAAATAATACGGCTAAAAAACTTGCGTTACCATGCTACATAGTAATAATTACTATGTTACATTGGAGAATATACCATTCTCTCCGTGTACATTTCGTAAAATTTAGTAAATATAGATATACAAATACATGTAGTGATCGGATATTAGGTCTTTTACTTTATTAATACAATAAGAAAATTATTAATTTTAAAAAATTCGGAAAGTTATTGTTTTCACCCCGATTTTCGAAAACCGAGTTTTCATCAGATGTCGACATTTGGAGGTCCTAGGAAGCTATTCTGGCTATTTTCATAATAATATCCGAGTGTGCGTGTTTGTGTCTATGTTTCTGTGTGGATGTAAACTCTCTCTATCTTTTTAATTAATTAACTGATTGAGATGGTTTTTGCGGCAATTGAAAGAGTTTGTTGGCCGTCAACTTTTCTTAAAATTTAAGATTAATCGATTTAATAGACTCTAATATATAGAAGAAATACTAAAATAAAAAAAATTTTATTTTTTTATTTTTTTGGAAATTGTCAAAAAACGACTCGATCGATCGATTTCAAAATCTAATCAGATCTAAAACTCAATAGAACACGCCGATTGCCACCTCAAACATCTTAATTGGTTGATTCGTTCGAGAAATATCATTCAAGAAAGAAATGGTAAAAATTTTTTTTTAATTATCTTTGAAGTGACATCTGATCAATTCCTACATCTAGACAGCTCTAGAACTCAATAAAACACGTCGATTGGAACATTAAACGTCAAAATCAGTTGATTAGTTCAAAAGATATGAGTGTCAAATATTAGAAAAACATATCACTTTTCCCGGATAAATCATATAATGTACTAAAATGTGTTTATAATCATGAACAATTTTCGTCGTTATGGTCTCTTTCGATCACCTTATAAAGAAATGTTACTTGTTCTTTAATTCAAATCATATTATCAGCAAAAAATTTTGAAAAATACTTTTTTTGATGTGTGTTTTCAGATATTTCATATATGAACGCTCCAATCGAGAATAAAAATTGAAAAAACGATTGTTTCTTAATGATTTTCGATTCATATTTTTAAGCTTTAACATAAAACGTAACTTGTTCGAGCTTGAAAAATTCATAAAAAAACAAATACCTGCAAAAGTATTTTCGAGTTCGAAAATGTATTGACAATAATGTTTTCAAGCTCCTTGAGCTTGAAAACAGCGGTAAGTCTTGGGGCTGGCCCGCAAAGCCAACTGATGTCCAATTTTTTTTTTTCTTCATTGTAAATTCTGAATAAACTTGAGTTTATAAAAAAAATCGGTCTATCGGTTGACCCAGCGGGCCAGCCCCAAAACTTCCCGCAGTTTTCGAGCTCCTTGAGCTCGAAAACATTGTTGTGAATGCCTTTTCGAGCTCGAAAATACTGTTGTATTCTTTTGTTTTAGGAAAAAACCGTTTTTTAGCATTTCTGTTTCCCACGATATCTTACGAACGAATAAACCGATTGAGATAATTGAGGCGGCAATTGACGCGTTTTATTGAGTTCTAGAGCTGATCAAATTTTGGGATTGATCGGATGAGTCGCTTCAAAGATAATCGAAGAAAACCGTTTACTCCATTTCTTTCTCGATCGATTTCTCGCCATTTCTCAAAAATTTGAAAAAAACTGAAAAAAATATTTTTTTTTGTTTTTCTTCCATATCTTAGAGTCTATTTGATCGATCGATTTGAAATTTTCAGAAAAGTTGACGGCCAAAAAACTCTTTTGATTGCCACCTTAAACATGTAATCGGTCAGTTCATTCAAAAGATATTAAAAGTTTACATCCGCACACACACATACATACACACACTCGAACATCCTTCTGAAAATAGTCAGAATAGCTTCCTAGGACTTCAAAACGTCGACATCTGATGAAAACTCGATTTTCGAAAATCGGGGTAAAACCAATAACTTCCCGAATTTTTAGAAATTAATAATTTTCTTAGCGGGAAGTTAAAAATAATTGTGATATTTTTATACGTAAACAAATTTCCTACAAGACGGTAAGGTAAAAGACCCAATAGCGGAACGAGACCCAGTACCGGAACGATTTCAAGATTATTATAATATATCTTAATGAGTACAATACGGAATTTTAAGAAGTTTTATTTTTCCAAAATCTCAATGTTTTAGGTCAAAAATCGATTATAAGTAAAACTTCTAAGTCCATCAATAATATTAAAAAAAAAAATAAAAATTGTAGAACCAAGCGGAGACCTATGACTTACCCCGATTCCTTAAGGATTTTGCTAAGAAAACAGCCAGTAGTCTTAAGCTTGTAAAAAATGTAGGATGCAACTTTTTCAACCCTTTTTTTTTATTTGCATGTAAAGGTATTTAGAATTCACAATTTTAAGTGTTTGTATACAAAAAATTCAGTAAAAATATTAATTTTTGCTGTTCGCTTATAGGTGCGCTGGAAGTTAGCCTGACCCAGTACTGGAACAGTCTGCCATATTTATTTTCTTAACTGACACATGCAGTTTATTTGGTTAAAGTGTATGGTCTAAAGTGTAGTGCAATCAAAAATTAATTGAGCTAATTATTAATCCAATAAGTATTTTTGTTATAACAATTTCATTAAATAAATATACACTTTAATTTTAAGAATAAACCTAAATTTTTATACTCAATGTTTCTTTCTAAGACTAATTTATATAGTTTAACCTCAAAATCTTTTATTTATTTTAATTCCCAAGTATAAAAAAATATTCGTCATTAAATTTATATATTAATCATAAATTTTTTAAAGACTACTAGGATGCCAAAAGTGAAAAATAATAAAAAATTTTATACCACCTCCGATCTTGGTGCTGCATTACAAGATGCTCAACGTGGAATATTGTTTTCAATATAAAAATTATAACTTTCATAATTAAAATTATATCTTTTATAATGAAAATGTATTAATACTTAGTCTTACTTCCCAGCTATTCATTTACTTAGTTATTATTTAGATAAAGTATAGTTTTTGCATTTGGAAACTTTCATATTATTCACTGTTCCGGTATTGGGCCAACCATATTCCGGTATTGGGGCTAGGCATTTTTAGCGTTCTGGTACTGGGTCTTTTGGACTTTTTCGAAAAATATTTTTTTTATTTATTAAACTTTACTTAAACTGATATTTAAATTTTTTTTCACGTAGTTTAATGTTTGTTCCGAACGATCTATTAAATTATTTCTTCTCATGAGTTGCATTAATAATTTTCAAATAATTAATATTGACACATGGCCTTCGTCGTTCCGCTATTGGGTCTTTTACCTTATAATAAAATTTTTTTCATTTCTCGAAAAGTTTATTCGTAATTTGAATTTGTTTAGAAAAAAATTTTCTTTTTTTTAATTCAGATCTGGACTTAACATTAATAAATAAATATATATATAATATACATAAAGATTAAATATATATTAGTATGAAGGAGTAAGAATAATACAGAAATAATTGACACTCGAATAACGATGTTAAAAAATTTTTTTACCCTCGAGGTAAAATATATAACGTTTTCCGCGTCAAGGAATTTCCGCAGGCCGCATAGAGTACTGCGAAAAAAAATATATATATATTAGTTTGCGTATAACCGTATGTGCAGCTAAATGCAAGTAAAAGTAAGCGAGCAGATGAGTGAGTGAGGGAATATACTCACTATATATAATAGAATACCCGTATTCATTCGTATAAATTCGTCATTCGTATATTCATTCGCTTTGTATGAGAGAGTAAGTGAGTGAGTGAGTGAGCGTGTAAGGGATGGAAGGCGGGAGGAAATGAGGAACTCAGGAGGGCTGCAGATGTATATAAGGGTGGGAGGTCGGTAACGGGTTGGTGAAGCCGAGGAGGGTGCCAGTAGTTGCCAAAACCCGCGACCCAGATACCGATCGACCCACCGACACACTCACTCGCGCACTCACACACACACACGCACAACCACACACAGAAGACTATATATCAATTCCACTAGTCAACTGAAGTCGGTACAGAAACATCCCCTTATTGTTACCCTTTCCTCGAACAAGCAAGATGTACTGCATAATAATAATAATAATAATAATAATAATAATAATAATAATAATAATAATAATAATAATAATAATAATAATAATAATAATAATAAAAGTTACTGGTATTTTCTAGTAATCTCCCCCTTTCACCCTCGAGAACATTTATTTTAATTATACTCTATAAAAAGGAATACTTCAATAAAATGTTCTTTAAAATTTTTATAGTTCGCGATTATAAATTTTAATAGAAGTGAATTATTATTTTTAAGTTTTAAGTATTTAGGAGGAATATATTAATGGATGAGTCAAGAAAATGACTTGGGAAATTTATTTTTTAAAATAATGAGCGTTTTCATTTGTATTTTATTTCATTTTTTTTTTTTTTAATTTAGAGATTTAAATGATTTCTGCAAAAATAGTAAAACTAGTAACTTTCTTAATTTAGTATAATTAAAAAAGAATTAATCAATTAATTATTGCGTCTTGTAATAATTCCAACTGCATTTTAAAGCGATGATAGAATAAACTTTTGTTAATGACCTGTTTTTATATTCGCCATATTTTTTTTGTTTATTGAATCTATCATATACTTCGTTTCAACTATTAATTATTATTATAAAATTTCGATTCAATTCACAAATGTGTATAATGCAGATTTTTGGTATCTCTAATTTATTTTTAAAAAATTATTTGTGTAAGTTTTATAAATTTTCTATGCAAAAAATTCTGTTAAGAAAAAAAATGCCTTGGGTACCCGACTAGAATTTTTCATAAGGACCTGACAAGGTCCTCATCAGGTTTACCTTATTTCAAGTAAGGTCCCGATCGGGGTATCCTGACGAGGATCCTGATGTGGATGTAACGCTTAAGACCCATGAGGTCCTTATCGGGATTGCCTTATAAGGTCCTTATCGGGATTGCCTTATAAGGTCCTTATCAGGATATCCTCATCAAATCCTTATCAGGATTACCTTATTAGTAATTATTTAAAAAAAATATTAAATTGCAAAAAAAAAAAGATAATTTTAATTCGATTGAGAATGTTATCTATTGTACTGAGAGCACTGATTAGAGAAAGTAAACATAGTTTTTATTGATGAAAAAATCCCGATGACTGCTGGGCTCGAACCTGCGTCCTTCCGATTCAAAGTCCTCGATGCTATCCACTGCGCCGACATACATATGTGATCTCGGAAGTCTAAATATAATATACATTGTGATGTCAAAGAATAACTGATAAAGAAGTAAAAAATCCGTGTTGCAATGATCGACGTGATTTTTATACAATATTCTTTTGTACTTTGTTTAATTTTTAGTCTGTAAATAAAATACTTGAAGGAATGGGATATTTTGTTTTTTGAATAAGGATATCCTGATGAGGTCCTGATCAGGAACTTGTCAGGTTGACCCGATGGCAAATCACTTTTTTTTGAACAAGGATATCCTGATGAGGTCCTGGCAAGGAACTTGTCGGGTCGACTCGATGGCAAATAACTTTTTTTTAAACAAGAAGTTCCTGACGAGGTCCTAATAAGGAACTCGTCGGGTTGACCCGATGGCAAATAACTTTTTTTTGAATAAGGATATCCTGATGAGGTCCTGGCAAGGAACTTGTCGGGTTGACCCGATCGCAAATAACTTTTTTTTGAATAAGGATATCCTAATGAGGTCCTGATCAGGAACTCGTCAGGATGACCCAATGGCAAATAACTTTTTTTTAAATAAGGAGTTCCTGATGAGGTCCTAATAAGGAACTCGTCAGGTTGACCCGATGGCAAATAACTTTTTTTTGAATAAGGATATCCCGATGAGGTCCTGACAAGGAACTTGTCAGGTTTGCCCTAATAGGGCAAACCTTATATTAACCTGATAAGGACCTTATGGTACTTCAGGCAAATCAGGAAGAAATTCTAGTCGGGTATAATAGGATCCGATGCATTTTATAATTATGAAATTATCAATTATCGTGCCTATGGCACTTTTTGTTAAATCCCCGATATTAATTATTTATTTTATTATCAACTTTTTTTTTGCTTCCAAGCCCTTGAGCGTTACATAAAGATAAGGTATATAGATAAAAATTTCATTTATTTACATTTAAAATAATTCATGCGTTTTATTTCGTATTATTTATTGACAAAAAAATCTACTGTGTAAAAAAATATGGTAATCGGTTCACCCTGCGGGCCAGCACCGAAATTTTCGGCTGTTTTCGAATTCGAAGAGATCGAAAACATTACTGGCAATACATGTTCGAGCTCGAAAAAAGTTGCATTTCGTATTAATCTCCGAGAATTCGAGAAATGGAAAATAATCAACAAGGATCGTTGTTAAAAGTTTTGCTCTCGATTATACATAATAAATTCAATGTTTTTGGACAGAAATTAACAGAAATGATCAAGAAGAAGAGTCATATGAGCTTTAAATCAAAACAAAGCATTAAAATATGAAACATCCGGAAAAAAATTACAGAAACAGTGATTTCTAAAAATTTTTGTTGATGATATTATTTAAACTAATCAACTTATTGCAATGAATCAATTATGTGGCGATCATTTACAACTATGAAAACAAAGGATCGATATAAGTTTTGGAAAATATGATGAATTACATTATGCGGAAAAACTTTGTCCAAAAAAAAAAATGAAGTGAATTCTTATTTTTTAATTTTTCATCGCCGATATCTTTCGAATTAATCAACAGTTTTCGAGGTTTGAAATGGCTTTACACGGAAAGATTGGAACCCGACTGGTTACTGTTCTGCACCCGACTCAGTACGGTGCTGGACGAAAATGCTCGATTGTGGTGCAGCACCACACTGATTACTGTGCGGAACCTGACTGAGTGATGTGCGCACACGACTCAGTCAGGTTCCGCACAGTAATCAGTGTGGTGCTGCACCACAATCGAGCATTTTCGTCCAGCACCGTACTGAGTCGGGTGCAGAACAGTAACCAGTCGGGTTCCAATCTTTCCGTGTAGACACAGTTTTTTAGCCTCTAACGCTAAAAGTTTTTAGAATCAACCAGATTTGCATTTTTTTAGTTTATTGAAAAAAAAAAACACTTTTTCCAAATTCTTTCAACATCTATATCTCTTGAACAACTAATCCAACTTTGATGGTTGAGGCGGCATTCGACACATCTTATAGAACCTTTTATCATATTAGAAAATAAATCGATTTCATAGTTTTCAAAATATTCGAGAAAAACAAAAAAAAGAAATAATTTTGTTCTTTATTTTTTCATAGACGAAATCTCTCGAGCGGGTTGTCTGATTGAGACGTTTTTGACGACAATTGAAAGCTTTCGTCGTGTTCTAGAGCTGGATAGATTTTGGAGTTGATTGATCAAACAGTTTTCAAAATTTGTAAGACAAATGAAAAAAAAGTTTTGTTTTTTCGTATTTCTCAAATATCTCGAAACCTATTTGACTAAATGATCTCAAATTTGCATGGCATCTATAAATTCAATACACTGTAAAAAATCATCGGGGTAAGTCCAAGCGGTGTAGGTGTTAAAATCGGCGGTGTTAAATTTCAACACCGAAAGCAGTGTGAAAATAACGCCGCCACCGGTGTAAATATTCTGTACCCAGTATTAAAAAAAATTCTCCGGTGTTAAAATAACACCGCCGCTGGTGTAAATATTCTAGACCGGTGTTAAAATAACACCGCCGCCGGTGTAGATATTCTTTACCGATCTTAAAATATTTTACTTTGTGGATATTTTTACTTACTCGATCACTATACTTGTTAATAAATGATATTTTTTATTAATTTTCATAAAGAACTGACATTTTTTGTGTTTTATGATCTTTAAAGTTTAAACTCCAAGCGGACGCAGTTTACCCTGTTTTTACACCGGTATTATTCCGCTTTTACACCGGTGAATTACTCCTTCTACACCGGTGTAATTTCATTTTTACACCGGGCGGAGTTAAAATGAGTCCATTTTTAACACCGCTCTTTTTACAGTGTAGAACTCTTTCGAATTCCGCAAGAACCATCTAGATCGGTTAGTTATTAGTAAATTTCTGATAAAAATATCATCATACTTTATTTTTTGTATTAAAATCCTTTTTTTTTTTTATATAAATTAAACATGTTTATTTATTCAAAGAATTAAATTTAAACTCAAAATAAATTTGTTTTCTCGAGTTCTACGCTCGACTTAAACTTTTATTATGCAATCAGAGAACTATATAATGTATAAATAAAAATATACATATGTATATCAACTCTTAGCTTCTGTCAATTATAGGCACAAATTTATTTAGAAATACAATAGTTACGAATAAAGAGAATAAAGATGTTGATAATTTTTGATTAGATAAATTAAAACGTGTGTGGTCTCAAAGCATTTCCAGCAGCACGACTCTTAATATATATATGTATGTATGTATATTTGTAAAATATGAATGAGTTATATTTTATAAATGAAATGAAACAAAATAAAACATAATTGAATGAAAAATTTTCACACGAATCATGTGTTATGAGATAATGTGCACGTGGGTAATTAATTATGTAGGCGTGAGTTATTGGCAAGGGGAAAGGGTAGGGAGGGGGGGGAGTAGAGAACGTAGAAGATAGGGAACATGGAGAACGGGGAAAGAGGTAAAGAGTGAGGGTGTCTTAATAGTTGCAGTACACGGCAATCTTGAACTTTCCAGTGTAACAACATTATATTCAATGAGACACTGAAAGTAACATGACCCACTGTCACATTTATAATTGTAATACGTATAAACGGATTGTCCTATTAACTTGTAGGGGTTAAGTTTAGCATGACAGCTCTTTTTGCTTAGAAATTGTCATAGATATTTAGACCAATGACATTATAAACACTCAGTATAGTCATCAGTCATCGCTGTTGACCTTCATTTGTATTTTACTAATGAAAATATTAATACTCTTTTTTTTTAAATGTTTGTCTAAGTCTATTAGCATTTAAAATGTTTGTTAATGCCCTCATATCTGTTTTAAACCTTTTAAATTTAAAGCTTGTTTTATTAGTTATTTAAATATTTATACATTTTTTTAATAATGAATATATTATAAAAAAATATGAATTAAGTATGTTTCTAACTGTATTTGTATTGAATACTTATTTTAATTAATCAAAAAAATTTATTCACTTTTTTTAGTAGGGGAGAGTGGGGTCAATTGAACCAAAAATACTTTGACATTTTTTTTTTATATGAATAAAAGCAAAATGATAACTTTTTTTTTACAAAATTATAATTTATTATATAGACTATCATTTCTCATAAGCACATAACTTAACAAATGATGAAAATTTTCAATAAATACGAAATTGTACAACTGCATCAAATGGTTCAATCGTCCCCTTTGCGGGGGCAATTGAACCAAGAGTATTAGAACCACAAACGAATGACTTTAATGAATAATTTACTATTCATTACAGCTTAAAACTAAAATTACAACACTTCTAATAATATTTATTATTTTATATAACATTATATGTTAAAACAATCACTTTAAAAACTTCTGTCAATATAATTATTTTTTTTCTTGGTTAGTTTAGCTTGTTTTCACATTCTGTCAAGATGCGCGCGCATATCTGATGCTCTCAGTGTGATTCGTGTGGTTCAACCGTCCCCGAGAATACTGGTTCAATTGACCCCATATGATTTTATTGAAATAATTAGTTTAAGAAAAAATATTCAAGAACTATTTTACTAGAAGTAAAGCTAGAAATTGATGACTAATATATGTAAGAAGCTATTACGAAAAAAATTCTAAGATTTCATTTGAAAATTAAAAAAATATTAAACAATTTGCCAAGAGCTGAAAAACAAAGTCCAGACGCCTAAAAACACAAAAACTTGAATTTTTTAAAATTAACTCATCATATTGGTTCGAAATTTTGGTCAGACTGAGGTTTAGTGTATTAAAATATAATTCCAAGAGGACGACTCATTTTTATATTTTTTTCGATTTTTTAAGCTTACTGGTTCAATTGCCCCCTGGTTCAATTGACCCCACTCTCCCCTAAATTGTTTTTCTGGGTCTAATGGCAAAAGCGATAGAAATGAAAAAAAATTAAATTAATTTATTTGGATATTTTCAACTGTGATTTTTAATACAAAATTTTTGGTCTGAATTATTTATATCACCGATAAAAAAAAAGAAACTTGTTTTTTTTTTTTTTTTTTTTTTTTCAATTCAAAAACTTTTAATTTTTACGTGACCCATATTGCCCTATATTTGTATTTTTGTACATTTTACCCCCACTTTCTAATATATAAATTATTTAATAGATATGAAATTTTAAAAAATTTCAGAAATTAATCAGAGCACTGAAATATAAATCTTAAGTATTTAAATAAATATATGTAGTCAGCGATAATATTTTTATAAAACAAGTCTAGTATTTTCTTATCATATTATATAAAACTTAGAAAGCTCAGACTCGATTAAAAAATAAATTTAATTTAAAAAAAAAGAAATGTGTAGTAAATAAATTAATTTTATCTGTAACAAGTGAATAAATGAGTATAATATTATCAAATTTATTGTCAGCGATAATTACGTCTAATTTGTTGTAAAAACAGTTCGCGGGCTCTTAAGTTATTATATTGATGATGAAAATAAAGTGTGGTGTTGGGTAGAAGTATTTGTGGCCACTATCCGTTTATGGACATTTAATACTTTATTTTAACTAATTAAAAAGTATTTAAAAAATCCATTATAATAGAATTAATTACATTATTGCGTATTTTATTTAAAATTTTTAAGTGGCCAAAACTGGGCCCAAAGTGGCCACAAACGGTACTTCTACTCTATACATATAAAGACGTCTATTATTTATTGTAGTGTATGTGTGCAACTTAGCTTAAACATTTTCCAATTAGTGTGAGAGTATTTGAAAAGCATCAGCCACATTAATACCGAGTAAAGTTAAAGCGTTAGATCAAAGCCATACACACATGAACAAATCTTCAAAGTTGCGTTTTAGAGTTTAATCCACCAAAACAGTTCCAAGTGTGCAGATTTCTATAACCTAGATAAACTGTTTTATTACAATGATAAAAAATAATTATAAATTTAAATTAAAAATTTGAATGCGAATCCGAGAATCCGGCTAATCGATTGTGTAATTGTTTGGAAGGATAAAGTAAAAATAAATGAGATGTAAGAGAGTTTGAATTTAAAAAAAGTATTTCTTTTTCCGGAGTAAAGTTTAACAAAATGAACTTTCTTGAGTTTTTTTTTTAAATAACTGAAATAAAAGACAAAATTTAACTACAAGTAATATCGTTCGGTCTTACTTTTTTTACTTATAAAATAAAAGTAAAGTAGTATGGAAATGAAATAAAGTAAAAGTCGTGAGAATGGAGTTTAAATAGCAATAGAGATAAAGATGGTGATGAAAGTGATAGAGTGTGAGTATTAGAGCTAGTATGAGCTAGTATGAGGGAGTAAGTGACACTGAGGAAGAATAGAATTGAAGGCAGGTGAAGGAGTGAAGTTTGTGGGAGATTACTGAGCTCTTGGATTTTAGTTATACGCTAGTAGATTGTACACCTATGAGGATTTAATTAAATTGACCATTAAGTGTTTAACATTTTGTGGTTTTTTGATTACTTATTTACTAGTAAATTGAAGATTATTTCCTTTATTTTTTTTTTAATATTATTTTCATTTTTTTAAAATAGAAAAAAATAATTTTTTTCAGATTTAAATATCTGAAAAGTTAAGTTAAATTGATAGCCAATTTAAATCACGGTTTATCAAATTAAATTTTAATAAATCGATTTACAATGTGTAGATTTCAGTGTGGAATTAAAAATCGATTCATCAAACTTCGTCGATATATCGATTAAAGATTTATGGTCCATCGATTAAAAATTTATGGCTAGAGATATCAAATTTTCAATGAATGAATCAAACTATAAATTGAAAAATGAAAATTCGATAGAATCATTTATTTAAATCACGATGTATCGATTTTTAAATTTTGGTTCGAGACATTGTTTTAAAAATTAATTTATCAAATTTTAAATCGATCAATTTACACATAAGAATTTGAATCGAGATATCGATTTTAATCTAATATTATTAATTTGAAGTTTAATACTCTAATAGAAAAGCCGATAAATTGATTTATTAATTATTGGTTTAATCAATTCGATTAATTGTAACATTAGATTCCAATAGATATATCGATTTAAAATTTATTATAAATTTTTTTTTCTTTTCAATTAAAAATTCGATAAATCGAAAAAAAAACTCTAAGTAAATCTAATAAAATATTTTTTAAAAAATCACTACGTAAATCAGTTACAATAAATATTCTCCGAAAAGAACCCGCCAATTCCAATTACCATCTTTACTTAAAAACCTCAAATAAAAAAAATAAAAAAAAACTAAATAGTTAAAAATTTCGAGACCAATGGAAGCCCATTTGGACAAATTGACCGATTCCAGACCTTCCCCAAGGCCCTGACAACCTCCAGGCTGACAATTATCAAATTAACTTAATATTTATGATCCAACATAATACTACCCAGTCATGTCCAAACGTACGACGGGTCTTCATCATATTTCACTCGCTCCATTACACTTTTATGAATAACAAAAAAAAAATCTCTTCCCTAAATAAAAATAAAAATAAATAAGACATTTAAAATACAAGATTACATCTTCATTATACACAAAATCCGTTACGGTCCTCGTCATAAAATTCTCTGATGAGTTCATTAAGACCTAGCCTAGGACCTGCCTTCAATTTATTTTCTATTTTTTTTTGTTTTCTTTCCGCGACTTAATTTGAATAAGTCAATATTAAAATTATTATTTTTTTTTCTTATTAAAAAAAAAAAAAAAAACTTTTTTGCTCCTAATATTTTTTCATGTAAAGTTAAATGATTTCTTTTGTAGATAAATTTTTATTTTACGTGAACCAGCTTTAAGAACTATAAACTGTGGGAAATTTTACATAATTTATCATCCTTACTCACACTTAAAACTTAAAATTTTACACTCTACACTTTCTATATGTAGCGAATTAGAATAGTGAAAACGAATGAAATAGAGAAGAGCCGAGTTGAGAATAAGAACTAAAGAACAGAACTTTTACTGGATATTTGTTTAGCTGGCAGCAATAAATTATGCGTTTAAGAACCCGAGTAGAAACCCCGCTAAGAAATATCATTTGGCTTAACTTTAAACTTGGAAATACTCCGTAACAAATTTTTATTATTTTTAATTATTTATTGACTATTCCATGAGTACCAAATTTTTTTTTTTAATGCATGTGTTTATTTAACTGTAATGAAATTGAGTGCAAGTAAGAGAAGAATTACTGAGGTGGCCTTAAAAATCGTTTAGCAAAAGCTTATATTACTCAAGAGTCCAGGATTCAATTTATTTTTTTATTTTTTTTTATAAATTTAGAGAAAGTTTAATAATTTTCCATTGATTTTGTGGGTGGTCATCAAAAAATTGAATTGTGGAGCAAATTATTATTATTATTATTATTAGGAGGAGAGGGAGATTTATTACGGGACAATAAGTAATAAGTCAAAGAAAAGTCAGACATGATAATAGCTGGGCGTGAAAGATCGCTCCCCTTTTCTCACATTCTTATAATAGTGTCAATTATTTAACAGTGGTTCTCTGTAATGGATATTAACTAACGTTACTTTTTTTAAAGAAAATAAAAAAAAAAAAACATTTCATTACTGATTAATAATTTAAAAAATTATACATATATCTGTAAATTTACTTTAACATTATTGAAAAAATGTTTCTTTAATATTTGAACTTTAAAGTATTTTTAAAATTTTAAAATAACAATTTATGTAAACTCATTATTCAAAAAATTTATGTTTAATTTTAATTTGAGTAATTATCAATTAAATAAAGAAAATTAAATAAATTTCTCAATTTACTTTAGTGAATTTGAGAAAAATGTTTTTGAAAAGTTTTTTTTAATTCTTTAGTAAGAAATCACTTTTAGAAATTTCAAGCGACTATTTATTATTCGAAAAATTAATTTTTAATTTTAATTTCGATAATTATGAATCTCATAAAGAAAATTGAGAAATATATTTTTTGTTTTTCACTGCAATAGATTTTAGAAATAATTTTTTTAATAAGTTTTATACAATACTTAATTTTTAAAAAATTATGAAAAACGCGAAGTGGTAATTAACTGAATTTTAGCCTTATAACAATTGAATGAAAATGTTTTTTTGGATAATTAATAATTAAATTTTGAAAATCAATACATATGTTTTTAAATTCACTTTGAAAGATTTGAAAAATAAATTGTTTTCAAAGATTTATTAAATATTTTAAACAAAAATTAACTTTAAAAATTCGAAGTGACACTTAACCTCGCTACAATCAATTTAATCATAAATAATTATTAAAAATGACTAAAGAAACCTAAAAACGGATAAAAAATCGCGTAATAGAGATGTAGAGTATTAAAAATAATATTGTTAGTTTTAAAAGTTTCACAAAAATTATTAGTTAGGGACCTCCCAGAAGATATAGCAAAAGAAGCGGCAAATTACAGGATCCTCGTCAACGTCACGAAGGCTCGAAAAGTGTAAGTTAATGAAACCGCAGATTCTCTCTCAATACTTACAAGAGTATCTCAAAAAGGTCTACCGAGTTGCACGCACCTCTTCTTGTACACTCTATGCTTTCGTCTCATCTCATCACATCTCATTCCATCGCATCCTATCCTATCTCCGAAACCACAAATGTGTGGGCGATCACAAGAGCACCCGCGTAAATAACTTTCAAAGAAATCTATATTGAACACTCTTCAACTCTACTACCTCCATTACATTATATATATATATATATATATATATATATATAGAGAGATATATTAAGAATATAGAGTGGTTAAAAGAATATTTAAAAGATGAATACCGTTTAAGTTATCAAGGGCCCGTAAGAAATGACTCATGACAACTTTCACGCTGTGTCAACCGCAGGTGACACTTGAATTTAAAATTTAGCTTTTAAAATCGTCCCTTTCAATTCATTCTTACTTATTATTATTGTTATTATTTTTCCGTTCCAGTTCCATTCAATATTAAAAATTAAAAGAAAAGTTATTTAAAAATATAAATTCAAACAAATTCGTCTACATTTAACGCCAGTCATTGGAAAGAATAAAAAAAAAAATGTTCAAAAGAGAATGAATTGTTTCGAATTGTTTTACGCACAAAATTGCGGTCGTAGGTCGTAAAAAAATAATGAAAAAAAAAATAAAGTAAAAAGATAAATCTCTTTCGGAGACACGCCAGTCTGTCTGGTTATTTTCAACTTTAAAGTGTAATTTTACACACCAGGTTTTCCCGAGAAAAAATATAAAAAATATTGATGCACTTTTTTTTTTCGTTTTTTTTTTTTTAAAGAAAAATTTTTTTGGTAATTTAAAGTAACGAGGAATATTACAATAATCGAACGGATGTCCTCGTTTATCTGTCTTCGGTTCCATGAACGGTGTGAAAATAAATATGTTATGAAAAATAAAAAATAACTAAGTGTTGACAGAAGTTTTTTTCAGACGTTATTAAAGAATTATTTTTTATGTTAAAGCCAATCGAGGCATGAAACCCTTAAATTATCGATAAATCGTTACACTTATCGATGGTAATTTCCGGCTTTTTTTTTATTTAAAACTCAAATTATTATGAATTTCTACAACTTTTATTTTAAATTAGAATGCAATTTTTTTTATTAAATTTATTGGAAAAAACTTAGGGTAAAATGAGGCAAAAAAAAAATGATTTCTTGTTTAAAAATGCTTAATTACAGTTTGTCAAAGAAGATGATACAAAATGTTCAGTCCAGCTATGGCCAATTTGAAATTTTCAGATGAAACATTTTTTTCAGATAATTATTACTCAAATTTTTTTTTACTAAAAATAAGAAAAAGCTGATTGAGTTATAATGGCCCATAATTATAAAACAAATTTTTACTGCTCGCATAAAAAAAAAAGGATAAAAATTAGATTTATAATACTAACGTGGTGCTTCAAATAGAAAACTGAAAATATTTGATAAAATTCTGTATAAATATTATTCTTAGGAGTAAGTTTTACAGTTTAAGATATACTGTTAACAGAACTTTTTATAAAATCCGAAAATTATAAAGTGAAATTTTTATAGTTTTTGATTCTAAACACCGCGTTAATCTATAAATAAAACTACAATTGTTCCTGTTTTATTTTAGATTTTTTGCGTGTGATAATTTTAAGTTGGCCTTACTACCCACACCTCAACTCGCCCCATTCATAGAAAAATAAAATTTCTAAAATTACAGTATTATTTAAAATTTTTCTGCTTACACTTAAGAGATTATTTTTACTATTTACATTGTAACTTAAAATTTTTTTTTCTTTTTTCGTATTTTTTTTACAGACTGTAATTAATCATTATTCAAAAAAGACTGATTTTTTATTCTCCAAAAATAGTGTCTTACTTTGCTCCGGGTTCCTATATTGTTACAATAATGATAATACTTTTTCGAAATTTGAGTCTCATAATCAAATGAATTAAAAAATTTTCTCGTTTAAGAAAAAAAAAAAAGAAAAATTTGAACTTAAGTTAAATCTTCTCCTTTTTTACAGAACCAGGAAATATTTTTCACCATAAATTTGTTTCTAAAATAATATAAATAACTAAAAGAAACGAATTCTTTTTTTTTTCATCTACTTTTTTCTCACCGGACCTTTTTCAATTTATATGTTTACATTTCAAAGACACATGATACACTAATAAAAATAAAGTTTACGAAACTAGAAATATTCTCTTCTACCTTTCTACGAAATTTGTTACAAATAAATTTAAAAATTACGTATAGAAAAAAAAAATTCTCCTCGAGCGTTTTTTTTTTTTATTTATTTTTTTAATCGAAATTAACATTAACCTCTGAGAATTTTGAAAAATTGATCCAGGAAACAATTCAATGTTGAAATATTGTTTTGCATATTTTCACAGACGTTTCGTAAGCTTAACAAAACTCTTTAGTGTCTGACAACACGTAATATATATATTTAAGTACACACGAGTAGTTGACTTCAAGCACAATTTAACTGTTGCCAAGAATGATGACACGTCAGAGACAAGCTTGTTCATATTTTCTTTTATTAATTACAAACATTATTTTTATTGTTCTTATTATTGTTATCGTTATTATTTTATTTTTCTAACACACGTATTTTATTGTTTTTCTTTTCTCTGGCAAATAAATATTTTTTTCCTTCTTAAATTACACAATCTCGTCATTTAATTGTAAAAAAAATAAATAAGCAAATTATAATTGTATCAAATTTTTAAAAACATTTTAAACTTATGACTGCACTGATAGAAGGGTTTTGTTATCACCAATAATTTAAAATTAAGTTTTATAAATTATTTATCAAACAATAAAATATTTTTTAACATTTGACGATTTTATTTTATAGCTAATCAATGTTTATTTACGGCAAATATTTATTCATTAACCCGAGTCGAAATATTTAACGTAAATTCAACGTTTTTAACGTTTTCAACGTAATTTCAACGTTTTTAACGTTTTCAACGTAAATTCAACGTATTCAACGTTTTCAACGTAAATTCAACGTTTTCAGCGTAAATTCAACGTCTTCAACGTTTTGAACTTGAATTGAACATTTTGGACAGTGACTGGCCTATGAGAAAGAAAAGAGATCGGGAAAAGAAAGCACTGAGCTCTATCGCAAAGTTTTCCAGACTAATTATCAAAAAGATGAGTAGTACCCTCAAGGTCTTTCTCTAGAACGTAATCTACGATGCTGTCACTTTATCTAAGAACATTAAATTGAAGACTGACACTGCCATAAGATTGCCCGATCGAAAATGATCTTAAATTATTATAATTGAGTATAAATTAAATTATAATAATTTGAAATCATTTTTGATCGGGCAATCTTATAGCAGTGTCAGTCTTCAATTTAATGTTCTTGGATTAAGTGACAGCATCATAGATTGTGTTCTAGAGAAAGACCTTGAGGGTACTACGTATCTTTTTGATAATTAGTCTGGAAAACTTCGCGATAGAGCTCAGTGCTTTCTTTTTCCGATCTCTTTTCTTTCTCATAGGCCGGTCACTGTCCAAAATGTTCAATTCAAGTTCAAAACGTTGAAAACGTTGAATTTACGTTGAAAACGTTGAATTTACGCTGAAAACGTTGAATTTACGTTAAAAACGTTGAATTTACGCTGAAAACGTTGAATTTACGTTAAATATTTCGACTCGGGAATTGTTAATGAAATTATAATCAATATTTAAAGAATATTTTGTAGATTAAACTAGATATTTTTTTTTTTCATTGATATGATAGAAGACCGTATAAGTCTTACAATCTCATTACATCAAATTACAATTGTACAATATGTATTATATAGGCAGTAAAATATGATAACAATATAAATAAATACACAGAAAAAAATAAACTTTAAAAATTAGTGTTTAAAATTATAACCCGGAACCCGGGTGTCATTATGGGAAATTTTTGCATTCCAAATAATAAATTTTATAATACGTGTCGTCAATTTTCTAAGTATCAATTACGATTTTTAAAGTTCAAAGAGTAATTTTTCTTGCATAGACAGTAAATTTTCACACTTATCCTGTAATTATTAACGTTTTAATCATAAATGAAAAAACTACTATTTAGAATGATAGCATTTACTGATCACTTCATCATTATGTTACTTGTCGTTCTCAATTTATATAGTTCATTTTTTTTCATGCAATATAGCAAATGATGACAAGGATATTTTTTATTTATTTTTAAAGAATTTAACTATGGCTTAAATAATCATATCAAAGCATATAAATTTATTTATTACAACTGTTTTAATTTATCCTATAATGACAAATATTTATTCATGTGATCCACAAACTTGTGATAATTATTATTGATTTAAATTAACAAGTTAGCAAAATATATATTTCATCTCTTTGTTCACTTGACTTTTCACTAGCCTAAATAAATATTTATCAGCTATCGATAAATATTTATTCCATATGAAAAAATATCTTGTCAAATTCCCAATTTCCTTAATATTAATAAAAATTTATTAAAGATGTGCGAATCAAACATTAATATTTGATTCAAATTTTAAATTATTGGAAAATGCGCGAGTTTTTTTTAATTTTGAACAATTTAATTTAAAATAAAATATTAAATTTTGAAAATAACCCATGATAAATCATAAAAATTTTTTTAACAATATTCATTAAATTTCAAAAATTCATAAATATATCAAATAAATACTCAATAATTCAATTTTCTTTTTACATTTCAAATATTTATTTAACAAAATTTCTTAATAAATAATTTATAAAATATCAATAACTTTTGTTTGATACAACAAAACATTGTATCAAAGTGTAAATACTCTCTTTTTTAACTTTTATCTTTTAAAATATATTTAAAGAATAAATAGAAATAAAATATTAAGAGAAAAAAAAAATATTTTTCGGATTAAGTGATTTAAATTTGTAAAATATTTGTTGTCTCGAGAAATCGATATGACCGTGGACAGATAGTCGAATTTAAACGTTATATTTTTTTTTTAATGCTTGGTAAAAAGTTAAATCAAATTAAGTAAAGAGTGACCCTTTTTATTAAATATATATATATATATGTATATATGTATATATAAATAACTTGTATTGGACATATTCAAGGTATTTAAGGTGGCAGACAAGTTTATCTGACATCTTTTCACGCATCTCATACTTGATTGCGTTCAAAAAATACTCACCTGTATACTTAATACTCAATCGCATGTAAATGAGTTATAAATCCGATAAATAATATACATAAAAGGAAATATATTCGATAAATGTATATTTAAAAGGAATTTTAAGGATAAGTTTATTTTTATCTGATAAGAGCTTTGCAGAGAGGAGATTTTAAGATTTTAACCGATTATACATTTTTTTTCTAAGCCCTTAGTGTAAATATTTAATGCTGTGACAAGATTACAGTAAAGTAAAAATAATTTTTTTTAATTTTTCAAGAAAGACAATTTTTGAGCTCAAAATAGAGTTGTAGCTTTCAAATGAAAATCACTCGCAAACTATTTAATATATAAAAGTTTAATTAAACTTTGTTTAAAGAGAATTTTATTTCCTACTAAAATTTTCTAATAACTTTTTATCATATTTTTTTCAATATTTAAACAAATTGTTTGAATTCAAGCTTTCAAAAAAAAAAATTTCACAATTCTTAAATACTCTTTTACACAATTCTACTGTGAAGTATTAAATTTATAAAAAAAATTTAATTAGAACTCGTATATAAAATTTAATTGCCAACAAAATAATTTCAGTCTATTTTAGTCATATCTTTAATACTTTGGCGAGCATTTAAACAAAAAGCTAAAAACGTTTCATGGAATTTAAAAATACTAATTTTGAACGTTAAATGTCTACTGAAAAAACTCAATAATAAAGATGTTTTTCCCATGAGAAAATAGAAATAAAAAAAAAAAAAAAAAAAAAAAAAATGAAAGTCCTGAGAAAAAATGTACGCGCGTGCGTAAATACCCACGTGCTCAAACAATAAAACTAAGTAAAATATCAGTACTCCAAACGCGTGTACACAGTATAGTTAGTACTTAGTCCCCCATATGTAATGGGTTTGGTTCTCTTTCATTTCATTTAGCTTTAGCTGCTCAACAGAACCGGCAACAAGTCTGTCGTGTCAGTCGTAGTCTAGCGATCCCATGCGATGGTCAATCACCAGCCACAAGATCTTAGATCTCATATAGATCCTAAATCTAAAATTATCATTAAGTAGTTTAATAAAAATTTTCTACCAACATCAACGTCAACAATAACAATAAACTAAAAAAAATTTAATTTGAATTAATCATCAGTGCCTTAAATATTTATTTATTAAATACGATATGAGTAATTGACCAGTGTACTAATAATAATAAAAAGGGAGACCAAGTGAAATTAATTTCTATGACTCTTGTTCATTTTTATTAATCGACACAATTGAAAGTAACTACCGCCTAACAGTGTTTATTTTTATTTCATATATTTATTAAATACTTATTATTATTTTTTTTTTTTCTAACTAATTTATTTGTGCCCGTATTAAAAATTTGGTTTATTCAAATTTATTATGACAATTGAATCGATTCATTTTGTTATGAAATTCAATTAGTGAGTGATATTTTAATACATATGTAACAAAAAAAAAAGGTATTTTAATTTTTTTTTTTAACATTTAATATGAAATTTCACTAGTGCGAAAGATTAAATTTTAAATTTATTAATTTCAAATTATTGGTTATTATGTTTTACATGTAATTGATCGTAACTGATTCATAATTATCATACATTTGAATTAAAACTTTTACCCAGCGTTAAATATCACCGTTACTGTAACACGTTTATTTGTAATAATTATTTTAAAACCGTTAATTAGATTCATTTATAGTATTAATAATTTATTAAATGTCAGTAAAAATTTAATTCAATTAAGTATTCAATTCAAAACTATTTTTTTTAAAATTACGATCTCATATTATTTGACAGTGATTAATTGTTTAATAGAAAAAAATTTTTTTAAATTTTATATTCAACAGAACTATGACATATGTATATATGTGAATTTTTATCAAAGATAGTCATAATATCCTGTAATTTATATCATTTTCTCGTTTTTCTTATTTTATTTCCGTGATTACTGCAGATGAATGCTGGCTTAATATATGTAAATGAGCTATATATATATATATATTTATTATAATATCTCTGATGTCAATGTTCAACTATTTCGATTGCTGATATTCTCGTGAGAAAGCACGACATTCACTTTATGCTTTGAATTATTTTATCTTTAATATATTTAAAGGATTTTCTTTTCTTTATTTCCATATTTTTAAAAGTTTTTTCTAGAGTGCAATACGTGCCTATGAACAACTTTAAGATCTATTGAAAAATATGTTTTTTTTTCTTTTCTCGTAAAAATGATAAATTTTTAAAATTCGAAAGAAAATACCGTGAAGAAAGTTTTTACTTTATAATAGAAAAATTTACAGTTTTTATTAAGAACTAAGTGATTGCATTATAAAAAAAACAAAAGATCTGAAAATATTTAAAAATATTTTTTGAAACTCTCGAATTTTTCCTATATGTAAAATTTTTTTTTTATAATAGAAAATTAAATAAATTAATATAGCACCCGCTTTACTCGATTATCTATGAAAATTGAAAAAAATTCACAAATCAATTTTTAAGTTAATTTCAAAAATAGCATTTTAATTTTTGATATTATAAACTTTTATCCTTTAGATTTAAAAATTCATTCAAAGACCGATTTTACCTGATTTTCCCAAAATATTTTTATTTTAAAAATTATGTCAAAATAACAAAATATCAATTTAAATAAAAAAGGAAATCTTTTTCAAATGAACCGAATTTTCAAAATAAAAAAATCCAAGAGTAGTTAGAAAATTATTTATAAAAACTTTAATTTCAATTAATTTCAAAATTTGATTACTTGTATTCCAAAATAAATCTAAATTTTATCAATTTCAACATGCAAACACTAGTTTGAACATTCGCGGTAAAATATATATATGAAAAAAAATGTCATGAAAAAAGTAAAATTCAGTAAATCATCAAAGAAAAAAGAAAGCATTATTCAAATAGCTCATTTTCAGTAAGTCATAATTCTAGCCGCACGTGTCATACTTTCTTTGTAAGATATTAAAAAAAATTTTTTTTTGTTCATCTCCAGTGTCCTCTTTCGCAGCAAACGAGGATGCGAACAATGCTAAAAAAATATGTATATCCGCATGGTCTGCATATGCTAAAGTAGCAGTAACATTTACAGTTTTAGCAATTGTACTAGTACAAGCAATAGTTGGTGGTTTATGTTACCCCTGTTTAATTCCGGTGGTGAATTTAGTCTGCGGACCGTAAAATTTAACAGTCCACTGACACAAAAAACAATAGTCTCCTTATCCCCATTAAAAAAAAAGCTTTACAATCCCACAACAACAGGAATACATAAAAAAAAAGAAAACCACAATCTCTAGGTCAATGTCCAGAGTATTTAAAAATAATAACCTGACACTTATCGCCTGATTGAAAAGCACTTATATAAATAATCGGATTGTCTGAGTGCTCGTAGAGCTTTTTTGTTCCTTAGATTACTTTTCAGTGTCGCTTTATGATGATAAAGTGCTAGGTGACAATGGAACTTAAATAACGAACAAAGAAACGACAAGTGCATTATTATGTTTTAATACATTGGTTTTGAAATTTTCAATACTTTAATTACTCCATTATTTGATCCTGTGATTTTTTTTTAAATTGACAATCTATATTTTAATTTAATTGGCATTAATTATATTTTTATATGTATTCCATAAAAAAAAATCAATGCACTGTAAAAAAAGCGGTGTTAAAAATGGACTCATTTTAACTCCGCCCGGTGTAAAAATGAAATTACACCGGTGTAGAAGGAGTAATTCACCGGTGTTAAAGTGGGGTAACCGGTGTAAAAACGGAGTAGAACCGGTGTAAAAGCGAGGTAACTGGTGTAAAAGCGAGGTAACCGGTGTAAAAGCAGGGTAACCGGTGTAGAAGCGGGGTAAACTGCGTCTGCTTGGAGAATCAACTTTAAAGATTATAAAACACAAAAAATGCCAGTTCTTTATGAAAATTAATAAGAAATATCATTTATTAACAAGTATAGTGATCGAGAGAACAAAAATATCCACAAAGTAAAATATTTTAAGATCGGTAAAGAATATCTACACCGGCGGCGGTGTTATTTTAACACCGGTCTAGAATATTTACACCGGTGACGGCGTTATTTTTACACCGCTTTCGGTGTTGAAATTTAACACCGCTGATTTTAACACCTACACCGCTTGGACTTACCCCGGTGATTTTTTACAGTGTAGAAGTCTCGGTTATTAGTAGATTTCATAGAAATCTAACTATTGTATTTGTCCTCATGATGAAATTTTCGAAAAATTTTGCTATTTCTGAACTCAGCTCGACGAGCTAAGTCAGAAAATACATTAGGTTCAAAAGTTTATATATATATATACGATATAACGCGCCGTTCTACAACGATAGCGTCCATAATTCTACACCGATCTTAATGAAGCTTAGTATACTTATTCTATGGACGATTACCTTGAATAAGTTCGAAGATGAGCCAATTCGGCCAATAAGTTTAGAAGTTATGGTTAATCGGAATTTTGTAAAATTTTCAAAAAAAAAATTATTTGCCGCTTTAACTAGATGTAACTTTTAAACGGAAAGAGATAGCTTATTTTCGTTTGTCTTATCTGAAAGCTCGCTCAATTGCCTTCAATTTACACTGTGTAGCTCTTCGATTTGATTACTTTTTCGAATAGAAAAATGATTTTAAAAAATTTACAAAACTAGACATAACATGCTCGCTTTGCTCGCCTTCATTTTTTCAAAAATCCCGCCACTATCTCAGTCAACCAATCAACAACCGAATAAAATAGTCACAGAAGTGACGTAAAACGATACGACATCCGGTCATCAACTTTTTAGAAGACGATATTATAAAAACTTGTTTTATGCAGGTTGTGACTCTGATTATTACCACAGTTCTAAACCGATCGCTTTGGAACTTGGCATACATATTCTGTGAGTGACTACCTTGATCGAGGTGGAAAATGAGCTCAATCGGTCGAATACTTTAAAAGTTATAGCATTTCAAAATTTTTAAAATGTCAAAAATTCAGATTTTTACTTATTCTTTCTTCAATATTTTTTGAATGTTATAACTTATCGACTTCCTATAAATTTTATCTGAAAGCTCTTTAAATAAGCTTGCATTTTCATGCCTATATATGTGTCTAGGCCAATGAAATTTCGCATCTTACGACTCATTAAATGAAATTTTGCTATTGCATTGGTCCTCCTACTTTTAATAGATTTTATAGAATCCTAACTATTGTATTTATCAGTAAATCAATGAAATTAATTGAATTCATATTATTGCTGTGTAAAACTCATAAAATCTAAATATCTCAATTCAAATGTGCAAATTCAATTTTTTTTTATTGACAGTGTTTATAACTGATTTCAAGTATGACTCTTAGATCTATCATAATTGAAATTTCAAGTCAAATCATTTTATTTAATTTTGAATTAAATATTAATCTTATAGTAAAAATCACAGAATACTTATTCGTAGATAAATAGATTCTCTTTAACTTCAATTTTTGTTATTCCGATAATTTACTTAATTTTCTAATTTTAATTCTTAAATTTTTTGCTTTTAATTTCAAACTGTTTGACAATTTTTTTTTAATTTATAACCTTAAGAATCTGAGAATGTCGAAAAAAAAATTTATTTTGTTATTAACGTTCATTTGAGAGGTTGAAATAATCAAATGAGAAATCTACTTCCATTTCGGCTGCCGAATGGGCTTTTTTGGTTTTAAATTTAACACCGAAAACGGCGTCAGAATAACACCGCTAGCTAAAAAATAGTTTTATTTTTCAAGTATCAGAAGTCAAATTCTATTTCAAATACAAAAAAAATTTTTATTGTTTCAAAAATTATTGATACCACAGATTTATCAATTTATAGAAAAATCCAGACAATATTTGTCCACAATGACATGTTAATGTTAATGTATAAAATATGGGAAACAGATTTACATGATTCAAAAGTACCTTGGCATAATAAATTAGCGAAAAAAATAAAATAAATTTATCACTGATTAATTTATCATCTTTAAATCAGTTATTTCCTTATGAAAAACATCAGTTATAATAAAAATAATTATTATATTGTTCCTAAATATTTGATATGATGAGTGATCAAAAATTTATGCAATTTGTTCAGTTCATTAAAAGTAACATTGCTTATTCTACGTAGGTAATAAATTGGCTTTTATCTCAACGATAATTTTGTTATTATAAACGAACGTTATTATTATTATTATTTTTCTTCAGTTTTATAGATCTTAAAACACATATACTCACACCCTCATATTCCGATCGGAGTTAATATACTCCGTAAATACACCGTTTTAACACCCGTTGGACAACACCCCAATATATATATATATATATATATATATATATATATTGTGTAATTTGCCAATTTGGTGGACATCTAGGTGAATAATTGAAAAATATATAGAACACGTGACAACACAACATAGCGGTCGCATTTATTGTTCCACGAGTTTACAATAGAATCAGATGTTTTGTCATGTTATAATGGAGCGCGTGGCCTACACACTAATGAAAGGGTTGCACCTTCAATAGTACTACAGTTTAAATATATGCCTCGAGTATCTTCATCTAGGCATCAGTGGTTCCCAGTTTATTCATTTCCTTTTACTTTTAAATTTAAACCTTACAACAAAACCTTTTTATAACTATGCGGCCATAAAACAAATGTCTAAATTTAGAATCAGGTGTTTTGTAATAAAAATTGTCAAAAATATAAAATATTACAGATTTTTATGATATAAAACATGTAAATTTTTCAAAACTATTCGAAAATTATGATTTTTATGATAAATTCAAAGATTACATATTAATTCAACTAAAAAGTTTGAAATACTTGAAGAATTATATCTCAATGTCACAGTTTAAATCGATAACGATGTGATTTCTCAAGTTTGAGCCCCGTGGTTATAACAATAGAGCGAGCTTGGTTGTCTTGGTACGTTTTCAGGATGCACTAGATATTGAATATAGATGCTGGTGTCTCACTTGTACGAAAATTATCTACACAGTTCTCTCAGTCATTCACAGGCTGCTTCGACAGATCCGAATTCCGAGATCCAGGGCATTGGAAAACTTTTACCAGGTGACCCCCATCAACTTGAATGCCATTATTATCACAAACTTTCATAGTTTTTATGTTTAAAAAGTTGTTATTTTTTCATCAATGATAAAACAAATGCGTCACATTCCATGCTTTTAATCATGATGACTTATTTTATGTCACAACATAATTAAATTCAATAACTAAGCCTAGAACTCTTAAACCTATACATTATCAGTCACGCATTACGTTAATCTAATCCATTATTATATTTGGCATCCTAGATTATTTCGTAACAAGACTTTGTCAGCTAATTAGTACAATAACTGACGCGAATATAAACCAATATATTTTAGTATTTCTTCAATATTATCCTTATTAAATACTATCTGTAAATCTGGCAGTAAAAAAATGATCTTGCCATCTTTATCAATACTTTTATTCAATGGGTGTCTGAACAATTAATCACTTAGATTATTTATTTTCTGGATCGTTTGCTGTATGCACTGAGACGTGATTCAAGAGCATACACGTACCGACAGTACGTATGTTAATCTAAATATATATTCCTTGATGTGACCAAGTTAATCCAGTTGTAGCTCCGGTTGTTGCTCGCAATCCACAACATGACGATCATTCGTCGTAGCTTTAACTGCTACTGTATATTTATTTTCGTACCCATTACAATGATGGATAATAAGCTTTGAATTTAATGTAAGAAACAAAAATTATTAAAGCTTAACAATAAGCACACATTAATCACTGATGTTAATTAATCATTTAAGTAATTTTAACATGAAAACAATTTAAATATATGATAACTTTTATTCCATTGTATAAGCATCTGTTGATTTAGATCTCTTGGATATGCATTAACCAGCAGACAACTTTACTAAAATAGCACTAAAGTATTTTCTCTGTTCATTCAACTGTTTTCTATTAATAATTTTACAATCCTTTAACGATATACATATCTTGTATAAGATTGTTTATTTAGACGTTAAGATATAAAGATATGAAAATAAATACTTTGAGTTAGAGACCCGCAAAAGAATCCAAATGAAATGACAGAAAACTGATACCCGTAGGGTAGTCATAATAAGGGCGCTGTCACTTTTACAAAGTAAGTCTTCCTTAGCCATTTAGTCTGTCGCTTACTTTCTTAGTTTTAAAGATAGAGAAACAAAAAAAAAAACAAAATTTAACAACAAAAATGGTTAAGAGCTGATGAAATCCAGAGACAGCATTAATTAGCTGTACATTAAGCATGCACTTGCTATCAAAATGATCTCGAGGAGGCTCTTGCCTCTGGTTTATTGAGTGGATTTGCAGTACATTGACGTTGATGCACAAGTACACACTAAAATAATAATAACTGATTGCTTATTGTTCCAAATAAAATGACAAATCCGGTTGTCGGAAAACTTACAAAAGGAAAAAAAACTCTGAAAATTACTTTAAATACTCAAGAGTTTATGCCAGTTATTGTCATCAAATGTTTCCTATAGTCACTTTTTTTCTCATCCTCAACTTCCTAAAGAGTTTCCTGATGACAAGTATCCATTTAGTTTTCATTTGAATTGAAGAAAAACTTTGGCCAGTTTTTATGTTATTGATTAACACAAAAGGCTTTTGTTTAAATAGATTAGATCTATATAAACATAAATAAATAAAAAAATTGAAGTATATGTTGATGACCGGAGGCGGAAGAATCTCGCGTGAATTCACCCGGAACTGCGAATGACCAGTGACAGCTGGATACGGATATTCATAGCCACTTGACCTGAATAGAGCGACCCAAGTTATAATAAACTGAAACGCTCTTCTCTTAAACATTTTGTTGTTTCATTGCCTTTGCCAAATGTCTTTTATTTATTAAATTACCCGGTTTAATATTACTCGTTAAAATCAAATTGCTACACGGAACAAAAATGTATCGCAAATACTGTTACATAGTGAGAACAGTAAAGCTGGCATTTCTATGGCAGTTTAGTAATTATTACACTACAACAAAGTAATGAAAATTCTCGCTTCATGTCACTTTCAAAGTAAAGTGAATATAGATATGGTGATAAAGTACTTATATCAATGCCGCATTATAAATATCACAATGCTGCCAAGAGAATATTATCATTTAAAAAATTACTCTATTATTATTTATTAAAAAGTATGTTTTCTCGAATTACAAATACAAAATTTCATAAATTTAAAATTTAATAAATTTTTATAATAATAAAACTCATATAAATAAAAAAAAAAAAAAAAAACGAAGATATTGTTCATGTTGACCAGAATGTGTAAGGGTCAACCGTAAATATTTTTTAAAAATCCACTGGTAAGTGGCAGTGGCGCTGACATTATACTACAATGGAACAGTAACTACTTAACACTGTAATTATTACATCACTGTGTAGATCTTGCTCTATTACAGCAAAGTCTATCATAAAAAAGTGTAAACATTACTCAAAAATAATGTATCGACAATATCGTACTCATTACATTAATATATAGAACAATTTACGGCACAACACATTGATATTTACAATATTTTTTCTTTTTTATGGACTGAATACTATTGCAGTGTAATAATTACTATATTTTTCATTTCACATAGCAATATTTACGGTACATTACTTTCCGTGTACAACCATTTGTTTGTTTTCATTATTTTTATAAACATAAGATATGAAAAAATTTTTGAAACCGACTGTAATTGCGTGGATAAATTACGTAGTTATATTAGACGACCCATAACCCATCAGGTCGTACATCAACCGGATAAATATACCTGTTATACAACCCGTCTAAGCTTACTTTCATAATGATCCAAAGATACATGATCTTAAGTACATGCTCTTGATAGGAAACATCGAAAAAAAAGCATAAGCTATTTTTTTTGTCGATAAAATAGCTAGTTATCTTGTATCTGCAATTAACTCAGATATTTAAAGCTGTCGAAATCTTTTTATTAAATCTTCAACACCTCAGTATAGTAACTGATGTTACGTGTTTTGTCGTAATTTTTTTTTTTTATTTAACTAACCGATGGAAAATGCAAATTGTGGATAAAATAAAAAACAAACAACAGGTAGATGTTGTCCGCAATGGTGTATATAATAGATTTAAAATGACGACACTGGGATACACGCAGTAGATTCGTTAATAAAATGTCGATATAGCGCACTCTCGGAGCAATAAAGTGACATAAAGTGTGCCGAGCTTTTTTTTTACTGCACAGGTATTATTACCATTTTTTTTTTATTTTGCTACCCCATTTTATTGTTATTATATATTTTAGCTTGTCATTTAAATCGATTTCTAAGCATCAGCTGTTTCAAACAATAAGAAATGAGTTGGAAGAGATTAATTATCTGTTAAATGGATATTGCTTCTGTTTTTTTCATTAACAAAAGAGATTAAAAACAAAAAAAATTTATCCGTGTAGATAGTATTGTTTATACTAAATGACAATAGGAGTTTTTTTTAAATAAATTTAAGTCTCGAGGATTTATTTTGAGACAGTAATTAATGAAAATAACATTTAGAGCATTTGTGCACGGAAGTAACTCGTTATGCTCTAACGACTTTCCCTAAAATTCTCTCCGAGCTCGAATTCTAGTTCTCAAACACACACACACACACACACACACAAATATATAAGTTAAACTTGTAGGATTTATATAACTAAAACGACAACAGAATCGTTAAAAGTTTCTTTTGTCTTATTTTACAGGTGACAACTGTACCGGAAGAGAACGGCTTCAGAATGCCCCGCGCATCAGTAGTACACATGACATCGACCGCAACTCGACCCCAGCATCTATCTCAGGTAATAAGGTCGTTTTTGTCAAGAATCAAGAATCAAGAGAGTAGAAAAATAAAATAAAATAAATGAAATGAAAATCGATTTTCGGTAAATTTTCTTCATATTCTTCTTCTTCTTCTTCTTCAGCTTTTACTTCTGCATTTTGCTTTTGCTTTTTCTTTCATCACAACCCTATTCGAAGCAATTTTCGTTAAACTAGATTTCAGAATGAAGCTTCCGGATAGTATAACCACCCTGTTGTATAAGGCAAAGGCCTGGAGATGTAGTTTCGAAGCTAGCTTACTAGCAGCAACCTTGCTGGCCTAGACTAGTGCCCCAGTTTCTGTCTTCCTCACACTTGCAGGCTCTTAATCGTTGTTTCTTGCTCTTAAAACCATTGGATGTGGGTGTGGGTGTGTACGTGTGTTGAATAGCCACCAAATTCTCATCGAACTCAATCATATTCAAACTTTACCAGACTAAACTATTCTGAACATATGCTAGCTGGTTAGATTTGCTATTGGCTCTAAGCCATATCCAAATACAAATGTTTTATCTTTCTCTCACATCGTCAAAATTAATTGACTAGTCTTATGATTCAAAAATATTCTCTTTATCTTTGTTTAAATTCACCAGCAGCAAAAGTTTGACGTTCTTTATTATCCGTACTAGTGTTTAAATGCACTTTGCAGTTGGTTTTATTTTTTTAACTCAAGCCAAGCCCTGGGAGTGCCTTTGCGTTCTATTCCACATTAGCATAATTCAAGCCTGTGATTTTAAAAAAATATTCTTCATCATCAACTACATGACGAACACAATCACCAGTCTAGGGTCATAGAACTAGGGTCATAGCTTTTTAGCTATGACTTAAGTCCTTAAAGTAATCTCATAACAAAAGAAGCTTTGTGTCAGCTTTGCACATTATTGCCGTTAAATTAACAAACAGCAAACAAACAAACAGAAATTTTAAAACATAAGAGACTTTTATTATAAATTAATCATCATATTTATTGAGAAAAGCGCGAGTAAACAAATTAATGAATAAATTTTAAGTAAAAGGTGAAAGGTAAAAATTACTGTTGATTAAAAACAAGTCGAGGTGTGGAGATTTGTGTGTCTGTGTGTGTGTGTGCATCAGCTTGTGACATACATGTGACGCCAGGTTTACTTGGGTCACAAACACCGCATATATACCCAGTATTAGAGTTTGTATCAGCTTCAACACAACGGGAGACAGAAAAGGAGGAGCAGAGGCTAGAAGAGAAGGGGCCAAAGGCTTAAGCGTGAAATATCGACGGGATTTACAACAGGTGCAAGCGACACGATTTTATACATCTGTCTTGATGGTGATCCCACAAAAAAATAATAACGATAATATTATACGTCCACTGAATAAAAAAATAAATCTATTCATCTGTAAAGTAGGATGCAATAGAATTTTTACCGATGGGATCTAACTGCGCGTGCATGAGAGATTCCGGAAAGAGCAAGCCGTGAAATGTCGTCCGCAGTTACTGCATTCTCTCCTATCCTCACTTTACATATACATATGTACCCACACACAACATATATATATATATATATATATATATATATATATATATATATATATATATATATATATATATATATATATATATATATATATATGTATATATATATTTAACATACATGTAGAGTTTGGTGCAAACCAAAACCGTGCAGAGACACGCGCACTGCATCACCGTTGAAAAGACTCATCGATTTATTTTTTTACCCAAATGTCCTGGTCCCAAGATCTTCATTGGAATCCTGAGACCAGGATCCTAATGTATAACCTGAATCCTAATTGTTTAATCCTGATGAGAACAAATTGGTTGTAGGTGTTGGCGACATTGGCACTATCAATGGGCACACTGTCATGCGGACTAGCTAAAGGTTATACGTCACCAGCAGTAGACTCAATCCTGGATAGCCAGCCGCACCTCTATCAATCATCAGGGAATGACACTTGGTATGTTTTAAATGACAAAAATATAAATAAAAATATTGATACAGACATGTTTATTTAACATAACATTACAGAGTGTACATTAAAGTTTTAGTTACTTAAAAAAAATAAAGACAAACATAATAAAGGTGGGCAACATTATAATCCTTTATTTCGATCACAGGTGGGCGTTTTCAGCGACCAAGCAGGAAGCCTCGTGGGTGGCATCGCTCTCGATGTTGGGTGCGGGGTTTGGCGCCATGATCGGTGACTGGATAATGCGACGTGGTCGGAGGCTTGCTCTCCGTCTTACGTCCTTGCCTTTAGCGGCTGTTTGGATCCTTACTGGAATAGCGCCCTGCGTTGAACTTGTCTTCACAACGAGCTTTATCGGCGGGCTTTGTTGTGCGGTCATCACAATGGTTGCCCAAGTACATTAGCAATTAATCATAATAATCATCAATAAACTCGTTACATATTATTACATAACATTAATTTTTGTATTAAATCGACAGGTTTACATATCCGAAATATCAATGCCGGCAATCAGGGGTTGCCTCTCGGCGATGTTAAAAGTCGTTGGGCACGTGGGCGTACTTTTTTCATACATTGCTGGTTCCTACCTCAATTGGCGTCAATGTGCCGTTGTTGTTGCCATTGCGCCGACAATGTTATTTGTCGGTACTCTTTTTATTCCAGAAACCCCATCATATCTTGTACTTAATGGCCGTGATGAAGAAGCGACGGGTAGTCTTAAATGGTTACGTGGATCTCACGTTGATGTTCGACAAGAATTACAAGTTAGTAACAACAATAATTCTCGTAGATTAACTTAACAGATGACATTTATTGCCCTGGTATTATTTAATTTTTAAGGTCATCAAGACAAACGTGCTGGCGTCACGGGCCAAACAATACGAGCTGACATTTCGTAACAGCGTATTGACACCACGTTTATATAAACCCATTGCCATAACATGTGGGCTGATGTTTTTTCAAAGATTTTCGGGTGCCAATGCATTCACCTATTACGCAGTTATTGTATTTCGACAAACATTAGGTGGTATGAGCCCACATGGAGCAACAATTGCTATTGGTTTTGTTCAACTTCTTGCATCATTACTCTCAGGTTGGCCATCACATTATTCATAACTAACTTAACAACTATCTATCTAATATTCAAATTTTTAAATCACGATTTCATAATTTTTCAGGTTTCTTAATAGACATTGTAGGAAGACTACCACTCCTGATAGCCAGTACGGTATTCATGTCACTGGCACTGGCAGGATTTGGTAGCTATGCATACTACAATTCAGTATCACAAAATATGATTGAGAATTCAACGACAATAGGACAACACGACTGGATACCCCTACTGTGTGTCCTGGTGTTCACAACTGCCCTTGCGCTGGGCATATCGCCAATTTCGTGGCTATTGATTGGTGAGCTCTTCCCGCTCGAGTACCGTGGCCTCGGCTCTAGTATCAGCACTAGTTTTAGCTACTTCTGCGCGTTCTTTGGCATCAAACTCTTCATGGACTTTCAGCAGGTACTTTAATAGCCCGCAATCTTATCAAATTCCATTATATCTAAACGTTAAATTCTTTGTCTCCAGTTACTGGGTCTTCATGGTGCATTTTGGTTCTATGCTGCCGTAGCGGTATGCGGATTATGTTTCGTGGTATGTTGCGTACCCGAAACAAAAGGTAAGCAACTGGATGAAATGAATCCAGATTACGCACAGGCACGGTAGTACAAGGCCTCCCTCACTGGAGGGCTTTCGAATTTAGAAAAAACGAATAAACCACTACCAAGTGGTGCTTATCCAAACGAACATGATCCCCGTAAGATTTACACCCCTAATTTATTATCATCAACGACAGGAACAAACGTGGGATCAGGATTTGAATCAGGATCTGGATCTGATTTTTATCCACAGTCACTACGTGATCAATTGGCCGGTATTACCAGGTCTAAATCGTCACAAAGACGTTATCGCTTAACTCGTACATTAACAGATTATTGTGGTATTGTTGTTGAAAAAACTGGACGTATAACACGTAACGTTGGTAATTTCATTCAAACTCACAGATTAATACCCAATCGTAATTATTTTAAAAGAACTAATAAAAATATAAATCACGATATTAAGCTACATAATTTTACAAATTACGCTGATTATGATAGACATATTGAAGAATCCAACACAAGATTCTTCAATTCAACGCATGATCAATGGAGCCAAATGAATTTTGTCGTTAATTCAAATATTGAGAGTGAATATCGTCAGGAACAAAATCAAACTGTTTTTATTGATGAAATAGAAAGTAATAACAGATGGCCTCCGGAATCTCAACGTCAAAGACAACAAATTACACGATTTAAACAAAATGATGTTGAATTTTTTAGGCACGGTAATTTAAATTCACGAACGCTCTACTCAAATTTACCGAGATCCAGTAGATTACGTAATAATTATTTTGATGGGCATTTTAATAATTTTAACCGCAATTTAACTAGTGCCAAGAGTTTACATGACCTTACAGATGCGGATATTGATAGAGTTTTAGAACGCGATACAACTTTTCATTTGCCGACTAGTATTATGAGAACAAGATCTGAATACGGGAGCACTGGCAGCATGTCACTGTTGGAAAGATATCGACAGTTTTATGAAGAGACCGAAGATGATCGTGATGATAATTATTTAAAGCTGTACCAGAGTCTGTCAAAATTAGATCGCTTTATGCCGAAAGAAAAATACGTCCCGGGAAAAGTGCATTATGAACGCGAATATCGCATTTATGGCAGAGATACTGTCGCACTTATTTATTATAAAACATGTTACTTGTGATGATGGTAATTTTAAATATTTTATCTAATTATTATTATAGGTATTATAATTTTGCGGCTTTTTTTTATCCTTAGAAATCTTAATTTCCAAAATTCTTCATATTTTTTTTTTAACACATTTGAAATTAAGATAACTCGTAAAATATCAAGTAAACATGGATATTCATAAGGGCCTTTTTTGTAGAGAATTTAGTTCTCTACAAAAAAGTAATTGATAATTTTTTTTTTGTAAATTTGATACTTGAGTCATAATTTAAACTTGAACTCAATCATTCAAAGATCTAATTTTTGATTTCTAATATTATAAAAGTAGATCTTTGAATTACAATTCTGATTAAACTATTAAAGATACGAAAAAAATGTTAAAGAACAATCTTGTAGGAAATTCAATTTTCTACAAAAAGTGTATACATGATTTTTTACATCAGTTGAACATTTCTTAATGAATTTTAAGTTTTAAAATTTTACATAAAATTTCTAATGGACAAAAATAAAAAAGCTCGCATAATTATCGAATCTTTTAATTGAATAATTAAAAAAATTAAACGCTGGTCGTTTTAACGAATAAATAAATTGTTTGTTTTTTAAATATGCTCATCGTTGACAATTACGTCCACAATTATTTGAATAAAGCACAAAGCAAAAAAAAAAAATAACTGAACCGGATATTAAGAAAAGGACAAAATAAAAAGAAAAAAAAAAAAAAACTAAATTAGATGATTTAAAAAAAAATAAATAAAATATTTTCGCTTTAGCGAAAGGCAGAACTTCCATACATCGTGCCTTCCATAAACAAAAAATGACAATATTAAAAAAAAAAAAAGAACTTTATATTATTATAAATAATAATAATGAATTTTAAGTGGGCGTTATATCGAGATTCGCGTGAGTCTAGTCGTAAAAAATTTAATAAAATATTAAAAATGTAATTAAATATTATGGGACTCAATAGTAAATGATTTAACGTTTGAAACTCGTATTAACGACTTACTTATGCAGGCCGATGACTTATTAATGACAATACATTTAGCTAAATAGTCTATCAATAAATTATATATGATAATTAAATAATTAAAAAAAAAAACGTATATATATACTTCATATAAAAAAAAATTGGATATTAGTATATGAATCGAATGACAATATCAATCGCCAAATTTGATAAATAAAATAGAGTTTGTGTTTAAATGACAATATCAAAATTTTCTTAAACGAATTTTAAACTGCCATTAATTTATTTTTTTGTGCCT
Source organism: Microplitis manilae (assembly GCA_030273425.1). Taxonomy (NCBI): domain Eukaryota; kingdom Metazoa; phylum Arthropoda; class Insecta; order Hymenoptera; family Braconidae; genus Microplitis; species Microplitis manilae. The sequence goes on along the minus strand of CP092725.1, from coordinate 15,577,898 downwards.
TTATGTAGTTACTTATAATTAATTTTATATTTTATTTTATAAATTTAATAACTTTACTTAAAAGAGATCTACTTGGAGATTTTTTATAATAAATTGTTTATATCAATAGTTGCTGATATTTATAAATAATAAGTTACTAAAAGGGAATGATAAATTGCCCTCCGGCGAGTTAACGGGCGGTCGCGAGTTCGAATCCACCTCGGGTACTTTTCAAATAAAAATTATTTAAACCTAATAAAATAGTGATTTTTTTACAGTAGATCTCTTTATCAGGTACTTCAGATAATAAACCTGTGGTGAAAAATATATCACGAATCAAAAAAAATATCTAAACTCACAATAATGAAATAAAATTCATATCGACAATTAATCTAAATCTTTTTGATAGAATCTCGTACTTAAAAGAAATAAATAAATAAAATAAAATAGGTAAATTTTCATTTATTGACATTAATTAGAGTTAAAGTTTTAAACATAAATAATACGAAATAACACGCATGAATTATTTTAAATGTAAATAAATAGAATTTTTATCTATATACCTTATCTTTATGTAATGCTCAAGGGCTTGGACGCAAATAAGTAAAAAAAAAATGATAATAAAATAAATATTTAATAACGAAGATTTAAAAAAAAGTGTCATAGACACGATAATAATTAAATTTATAATTATAAAATGCATCTGATCCTAGTATTCCCAAAAATTTTTTTTTAAACAGAATCCATTTGCATAGAAAATTTATAAAATTAAAAATAAATAATTTTTTAACATTAAATTAGAGATAACAAAAATCTGCATGATGCACTTTTGTGAATTGAATCGAAATTTTATAATAATAATAATTAATAATTTAAACCAAATGTAATATGGTATGATGGATTTACATGACTCGATAGGTTCAATAAACAAAAAAAAATAATTATGGTAAAAATAAATAGTTTATTAACGAAAGTTTACTCTATCGTCGCTTTAAAATGGATTTGGGACTATTACCAGACAATAATTCTGCCCTGTCATGGCAAAACGACGTATCTCGAGATACGCTGTTTTGTCGTAACAAAGCTAAAACGGTTTATTAAGTGTTACTTAATAATAGGGTATCATCAAAATTTTGCTAATTCAATTAATTATGCCAATTATATTGATCAAATGTGCGTATAAAAGAAATGAAAAAAACGTATATTTTTTACTGTTTCGTCACGTCAAAATTTAATTCTTCGAGTTATAGCGTTTTGTCATAACAATTTCATCTATTTATCAAAATAAGCATTAGTTTCTTACGATACAAAAAACGTATTTCGAGTTACAACGTTTTGTCATAACAGAAATTAATTTTTCTGTCAAATTGGACTCAAATTCTGTTAAAACTTTAAACGCAATTTTCTCGAAACTATAATTTTTCAGATACGTCGTTTTGCCATGACAGGGCAATAATTAATCTATTTAATTTTTTTAAACTATACTAGAGTTCGAAAATTACTTTTCAATCATTCCTTAGCTTGATTACAAGTCTAGATGCTTTAATAAGAATTAATTAATTAAATTTGAATAAATAATTTCTATAATATCAAATTACAAAGACGACTCTCTTAAATTTTAAAATACTCTTGTTAAATTAAAACTTTAATTAAAATAAAGAAATATTTTTTCTTACTATTTAAGTAACAAACTACTCAGACTCTAGTATAATTAAAAAATTAAATAAACAAAAATCTATCAAATAGAAAATAGAAAAAAATTCCGAGCTTCTATACTTTAGACTTAAATTCTAAGTAACTTAAAAAAAACCTTGACAATAATTATTAATTATAAATAATATCATTGCATTTATTATTAATTATATAAATAATTGAATGGTGTGCTGGTCACGAATTAAAATAAACAAGGATAAGATTTAAACGAAAGACGAAAATTAAATGTATTTTCCAAACGATATTTAAATTTAATTAATTACATATATATAATAAACTATATAAGTAAATATATATATATATATATATACATTGTCTAGCTTCGCTTGCTAGTTTTAATATTTTTGTAATGGAGCATAGTCGTAGTTTTTAAAATAATCGGCATTATTTGAATTTACTATTGCACGCCTCATAACGCGAAGCGTTTGAGGTTGTGCTCTACTCTCAACACATCAAGGCCAAGCAATTTTCTGGTCTTAAAATGACTCTTAACGTACATCTTTCATTCATAGGATAAATATGAGTACACGTATATCAAGAATAGACTTTAGAGAACTTATTTAATGGTTTTTCAAAAACATTTGTTTTGTTAGTTTAAAGAAAAAAAAAGTTTAAAAAAATTTTACTTGGACGTCCGGATGTCTGTATGTATACACTTTTTTGGGATGTAGTCATGATAACTGCCGAAAAAATTATCGTATCGAAAGCGGTTTTTTTTTATTTTGTTCAGAATTTTCTCAAGATGAACCCTTTCGATATTCACTATTGTAGTTTCTATAGTTTTTTTTATATTTAATTAAAAGTGATGACTGATAGCATTTTTGTATACAAAATCCCGTATATATTTTTTCCGCTGGTGCTACCTCTGACGGATATTTTTGCAAACATATATATAGATATATTCCGCGGTGGGCCTTTTACCGGTGCTGCATCCAAGCGGCTAATTTTTGCACAACTCTTTTTTAATTTTCCTTCTATTTTTTCGACGTCAAATGTTGACATTAACAGTGGCGTAATAGTAGCGAAAATGTTTTTTTGTTTTAATCTTTAATTTAGAAATACAGGTTATTTTGACTTCAAAATTAAAAAGCGTTATGAGGCGTGCACTTTTGGATTTTCCAAACTTTTTTAAAAATTTTATTACAGAAAAAAAATAAATAAAAAATTTTAATTTTTAATATAAATATTAATTATTGACGTGATTATAATAATTATAATTATCATTATAATCTAAAGCAACACCAAAAAAAAAAAAAAAAAAAAACGTAAAGAATTCAAAATTATAAATTTATCTTTGAGTAGCACAAAAGTAGTACCGCCGGTCTATTAAATAAATATTTTGATTATGATAAACTGAAAGTGAATGTTTGTGACTTATATTATTTGCCAGTATCGTTAATTATTTAATAACTGATAATTAATTTTAATTGTACTTAATGAATAAATGAATCAAGGATTGAATGATTATCAATTTTTGGATATAAATGAATTTAAATTTAAATGAAAGAAAAATAAATATATTGATAATAGATAATTATTTTAAAAAATGTGTACTGTATTGCAAAATATATAGTAAAGTATTCAAGACAAAAATAAATAAATTTTGTTTATAAAGTAAAAAAAAAATTTGTTGGTTTTTTGAACCTACTGCTTATTTATTTTTAATTATAATTGTAGAAATTTTGTCCTGATGACTACTGTCTGGTCATAAAGTATTGACCCTAAATCTAAAACATGAATAACTTGTGTTCAAAAAAATCGCATTAGAACGTGAGACATATAGATCGGTAGATTAAAGTATCTTCTAGTCCTATCCGGAATTTCATAAACCTAAAAAATTTTTTACCCGAGATATAAACAATTGAAGGTTGAAAAACGTGGTTTTTGAGGGGTATAAATTCAAGCACCAACTTTGGTTGTTTATAACTTGATAAATAATTGTTCTGCTGCTACGCTGATTTTTTTGGTGTATAGTGGATCCTTTCTGAATAGAATTCAAGAAAAAAAAAATTTTTTTTTTTTATAAATTATTGCTATAATTTATAATGTATAGTCATGGACTATCTTAGGATCTAATTAAGATACGAATTTGATTCAAATTTGTATCTACGCAGAAAGCGATATTGATTATTTTATGTGAACGATGACTGATGCTGATCGCGATTCTTCTGAACTATATACTTTTTTAGTTTTCATGCAGGTGTTTATGACGGTCGTAGGCTTACAAACCTTCTGTAAGTGATACATAACCTATCGTCGTAGTCACTGAAATGTACCTGGAAAACTGTATTTCGTTGTATTGTCCAGCATATGAACTATGGTCAGAAAAATTAGCAAATTGTTTGAGAAGTTTTTGAAATAAAATATTCAATATCGCTTTCTGCGTAGATACAAATTTGAATCAAATTCGTATCTTAATTAGATCCTAAGATAGTCCATGACTATACATTATAAATTATAGCAATAATTTATAAAAAAAAAAAATTTTTTTTTTCTTGAATTCTATTCAGAAAGGATCCACTATACACCAAAAAAATCAGCGTAGCAGCAGAACAATTATTTATCAAGTTATAAACAACCAAAGTTGGTGCTTGAATTTATACCCCTCAAAAACCACGTTTTTCAACCTTCAATTGTTTATATCTCGGGTAAAAAATTTTTTAGGTTTATGAAATTCCGGATAGGACTAGAAGATACTTTAATCTACCGATCTATATGTCTCTTGTTCTAATGCGATTTTTTTAAGCACAAGTTATTCATGTTTTAAATTTAGGGTCAATACTTTATGACCAGATAGTAGTTGGTATACTGATTGTATGAAAAGAAAAAATTGTTTGATTTTACAACTGAACATGTTTAAATGATAGATTGACAAGAAGTTATAGTAAGTAATTTAGATTTAGATCCAGTATTATTAAATCATATGACTGGTGTGTGATGTCACGACAACTGGTACAGAATGCTGTAAACTATATGGTAATAGATACTATAAAACCATATGGTGAAAAACTCCGTACGTTTATATTATAAATTCATTTAGATCGGTTGTAATGAAAAAAACAATAAATAATAGTTAAAATTATAGTATGGTGAAAAAAGGTTTATGTCAATTATTTTAAACGAGTATGAAGTATGGTGCAAAGGTTGACGTGTAATAAAAATTAGCTACTGATCGGATCTTATTGAAACTTGAAATAAGTTTAAGCCAATGGCTATGCCACGAAATGATTGACACGCATATCTATTCACAGAGAAAAGTAGATTCCCTGATAACAAGACTTTGTGGTCAGAAAGTTAGTGTCAATTCGTTGCGATCAAGTTGACGACAACTTCAGCCTTTGTTACTGTTGACTACACTCAGAAAATTAAATAGGAGTTACCATCTACACTGTTAAAAAAATTGTTTGAATTTTCAAAACATTATATATAACGCAATAAACACATACATTTGTGCTTGAAATTTCATTACTAATTTCATATAGAATTTAAAATACATGCTTTTGAATTTTCAAATCAACACTTTGGATTTTCAAATACTTCCTTTTGAATTTTCAAATACTTCCTTTTGAATTTTCAAATACAATTTTTTTAATATTCAAATATCTTTCATTTAATTTTCAAATACTCTCTTTTTAATTTCCATATAGATTTATATGAAAATCTGAAGCGTTTATTTGAAAATTCAAAAGCGAGTATTTTAAATTCTATACGATCGTTACAATGAAGTTTCAAACACAATTGTATGTGTTTATTGCGTTATATACAATGTTTTAAAAATTCAAACAATTTTTTTAACAGTGTATGGTTACATGGAAATTAAAGACTATTAGGTATGTTAAGTAACAAAATGTTTATTGATAAAACTTCAAAATTTTGTAAGCTATAAATTTTTTTTTTTTATTAACCATTGTTATAATATAATTTAATATAGCTGGTAATTATATTTTTTTTCTTAAACATTTAAAAAAATAGAATTTAAATAAATATTTTAAAGTTAAATCACACTTTAATATTTAAATCACTATAAAACTATATTATGTTTATTAGCATTATGCTATATCACATTTAATACTGTATACAGTACATATACTGTCAATGATGTTCAGTTCAATCACAAGAGTTTTATTTACTTTATATTATCGAGGAAATAAAAACTTTACAACAATAAAGTCTGATGTACACCGCTCACATTACTCAAATTTATTATATATTTAACTAATTAGTATTAAAACACAATCCTTGATTATTGAACGCACAGCACGTCACGCGCAGAAATTTCATATACAAGTATTTGAATTTTCAAATAAATATTATGAAATTTCAAATGGAATTATTAAAATTCAATGTGTTTTAGAATTTTCAATGCTTGCTTTGAAAATTTAAAGAATAAGTATAAATTTTAAGTACGTTTATTAAAATTCATATTTTTTTTCTTAATTTTAAATACCAGCTTGATTATTAAATTACGTACATTAAATTTGAAGCTTTTTTTATTGAAAATACAATTCAAATATCTAGTTATAAAAATTCAATACCTTTTGTATTGTAATTTTCAAATTATTTTTTACAGTGTAGTTATGGTAAAATTTTTACCATCAATCTGATCGTAACACACTTATCCAAAAAATTAAAGGAACAAGAAAATTTTATAAAATTTTTAGCGATTTTTGGAAGTCTGTATTTTCGTGAAAAATGATCGTATTGAAAAAATAAAAAAAGCAAATTGAAGCTTGAGATCTCTAGCTTGAAGATCTTTCAGCCAGATAATTTTCTAAGCCACGGTTTTTGCGGAATCATAAGAAATAGGCCGAGACGAAATTTTTTTAAATTTTCCGGTTTTGTTTTTTTAAGTCTACGGGGCCGGGAAAATTTTTTTCGAAAAAACCAATTCATGACTCGTTTAGGAAATTTATTCAGCTACAATTTGCTTTTTTTGTTTCTCTGTACGACAATATGCTGCTGAGATATCAGCCTTCAAATGAAAAAGGATCCTTTTGTCTTTGATTATCGATATCTCAGCAACTAATGGTCGCACAGTAATTTAAAGGGCAATTTGAGAAACTTGAATAATTGCCCTTTTTTTCATCCTTAATATCAATTAGAAAAACCCACAAAAAATGGCCATTTTCTGGTTTTTTAGTCAACTCATCGCTACTTTGTAAATATCGATTAAAAAAATAATGTTGCCAGGTGATTTTACAGCTTAATATACCACCAAAAACCCTGGAAATTTTCAGATTGATCCATCGAACCGTTTGTCCGGACCGATTGCTTAAAGTTTTATAAAACAATTAAAGGAACAAGTTTTGTTCCTTAATTTGTGTAATCATTACCAAAATGAAAAAATTAATTTTTTTCGGATTTTCTTCCATTTTCACGTTAGTTATTCGGTAAATGTAAGGTAAAGAAAAAAAAAATTTTTTTTTTCAAAAAACGAAAAAAAAAAACCCGAATAAAACGTAAAAAAAAAGTGTCAAAAAAACTCTTGTTTTATCTCGTTTTTTGAAAAAAAAATTGGCAACATTATTTTTTTTATCGATATTTACAAAGTAGCGATGAGTTGACTAAAAAACCAGAAAATGGCCATTTTTTGTGGGTTTTTCAAATTGATATTAAGGATGAAAAAAAATTTTTTTTCAAAGAAATCGAAAATAGAGCTTGTAAGGCAATTATTCAAGTTTCTCAAATTGCCCTTTAAATTACTGTGCGACCATTAGTTGCTGAGATATCGATAATCAAAGACAAAAGGATCCTCTTTCATTTGAAGGCTGATATCTCAGCAGCATATTGTCGTACAGAGAAACAAAAAAAGCAAATTGTAGCTGAATAAATTTCCTAAACGAGTCATGAATTGGTTTTTTCGAAAAAAATTTTCCCGGCCCCGTAGACCTAAAAAACAAAACCGGAAAATTTAAAAAAATTTCGTCTCGGCCTATTTCTTATGATTCCGCAAAAACCGTGGCTTAGAAAATTATCTGGCTGAAAGATCTTCAAGCTAGAGATCTCAAGCTTCAATTTGCTTTTTTTATTTTTTCGATACGATTATTTTTCACGAAAATACAGACTTCCAAAAATCGCTAAAAATTTTATAAAATTTTCTTGTTCCTTTAATTTTTTGGATAAGTGTGTTACGATCAGATTGATGGTAAAAATTTTACCATAACTAGATGGTAACTCCTATTATTTAATTTTCTGAGTGTACAAGTTGTTACCTGCTTTCTAGGAAAATCGAAGGCAACTTTTCGTCAACTAATGGAATACCAACTTTTGCCACCAACTTTTTCAGCAAGTAAGCGTCTAGTTGTTGTCAACTAGCGGCAGCAAGCTACCGAGAACCTACCGCAGCAACTTGAGACCAACTTGGCCGTAAAAATTTGCATTTCCACTTATGGAACTTATGGATGGCATTTTCATCTTAATGACGGTAACTGGTCTCCAACCTTCTGAGAAAACGGGTAGTAAAAGTTGACATTCTATTAGTCGACGGAAAGTTGCCTTAAATTTTATCAGAAAGCTAGTAACAACTTGTAGTCAATAGTTACAAAAGCTGAAAGTTGTCGTCAACTTGATTCTAACTATTTGACACCAACTTTCTGACTACAAAGTCTTGCTATCAGCCCTGATAGCCAGACCTTGTTCTACAAGTTCTGTCGTGAAACATTTTCGGCTAACTTAACGAGAAAATTTCTGGCAAGCTTGGCTTAGTATTACTTTCCTTTAAGTTGGCTTCAGAATACGGCAGTAACTTGAATGTAACTTGACAGAAAAACTTGCCTTCAATTTAAAGTGAAACTTTCAATCAACTTAACGTCATTGTCTGACAATAACACTTGTGGTAAAATTTGAATTCAAATTACAGACAATTTACTGTCAACTTAAAGGTAACTGTTTGCTCTCCAACACTTTCCTTTAAGAAGGTTTCCCATCTATTCTCTTTCTCACACACATGTGAACAAACGAAACGGTCCTTGTTGCACTTACATTAGTAAATGGAAATTTCAAATGAGCCGTTCTTAGGTATAAACTGAAATTTCCGAACCGGAAGCATTTCATTCGATAAATCATAACTTTACGCATCGAATGACATATGTTATTTAATTATTTGGGCCTTTATCTATGAAAACGGTTCATTTGAAAATCACCTGTTTCATTCTCTTAAGTTACCTTTAGATTACGGCAGTAGCTTCTAGTGTTCTAGTTAACTTACGGTTAGGGTGGCTATCAGGGAGGGTTTGTGTTTGTCTGTTGAATAAGTACCGACCGCCGTAATTGTACTTTATTGATGATAAAGTAATTTTCAAATGATAAATTGAAGATAGTAAGGAGATAGTGATATGACGCATGATGAAATTTGACTGGAATTTTGGATATTTTCCTGTCATTTATTTGTGAATTATATATTAATAATAGATTTTGAAATTTTTATTTGGAAATTTTCCCAATTTTCCTATCAAGATTTAAATTGTAATTTTCATTATTATTATTACGCTAACTTTTTTTTTTTAATTACTTTCATTTCTCTATAACTGAAAAAAAAAATTTTAACTCAAAATTTTTATAAAATTAAAAAAAATTTTGACTTGGAAATTTTTAACAAATTGCCTCATAATAATTTCTATTAATTATCTCCCTTTCCAGTATTATGCAAATTATTTATTTAACATTTATTAAATAAAAAAAAAAAAAAAACAAAGTTTTGAATTTTAAATCATCAATATTCCCGTAATTTTTTACATAATAATAAAAAATAAATTAATCGAATAATTAGTTAGGTTTTAAGATAAAAAATGTATAATAAAAAATTTTTACAATAAAAAAAAAATTTTAAATAATAACTTACCGAGCTGAGGAACTGACATATAAGTTTCACAGTCAACTAAAAATTGTCCAGATTGCACTGCTCCAAGTGCAAGAAGACGTTTTGTTAAGAATTCAATCATCTGAGGTCCAGTGCGATTTTCCGTCATAGGAAATTGTTGCAAACTAGAATAAAAAAAAACAACAACAACAAACTTACAATAATAAACAAAAAAAAAACAAGTGACACGTGCGTCCGAAAAAAATTACTGACAATAATGAATTCTAATCATTATCTCCTTTATAATTATAATTATTATTATTATTTAAATTAACTTACACAACAACTCCCATGTTAATTACAAGTTTTAAATAAACAAAATCACAATAAAATTGATAAATTTTAAGGTTTTGCACGATCACGATTTTTACACGAGAAAGGCCGGCACGATACTGGCGGCTCTATTGGCGCCAACTCAAAGCTCCGTTTTTTAAAAATGACGCTCATTTAAAAGTCGCGGGAATTTCAAAATTTAAACAAAAACTTGATAAATTTTTTTTTTCTTTTTTCTTTCAATTAATATAGTTATCAATTATCTCATCACTATTTATTTTAAAAAATAATTATTTATACAGTTAATTAAAGAAGTTAAAATTTTTTAATTACTTTTTTATCAAAACGCAAGGGGGCGTTCGAAAACAATCAGCTGAGTTTGACATTAGTCCAAGTGGTAAATTTACCAACAATTACTCCAGATAAAGTTTATTTTAATTGATAAATAGAAAAGATATTAATTAATTATGAATGAAAGTAAAGAAAAAATTATTTTTAATTACAATCCAAGTGAATTTAATTTTGTAATTAATGAAACCGACGATAAATCCGAGTTTGATAAATTATTAATTAAGAAATGGGAGTATGCACAAAATAATAATATATTACGATATAAATTATCAATTAAAAAATATAAAATTTTAGAAGGAAAATATAAATTTTTAATGCAGGTAATTATTTATTAAGTCATTTAATTAAATTTCTAAGTCTTGATACTTTTATTATAAATTAATATTTTTAAATTATTTTTTAATACAAATTTTATCAATTTACAATGATTAATTAATAAATTCAAAATTATTAGTATTTAATAAATAATTAATTAATAATTAATGACAGCTTAATTTAGATCGAGCACAAAATCGCCGGACTCCAGAAAATATAACGTCACTAAAAGCTCAATTTGATCCTAATCGTTTTAATTTCACAAAAATACGAGATAAAGAAATTTTATTTGACTTATCAGATGGTGATGGAAATAATGTTATTGCTGTTAATGTCAGTCCTATTGAATATGGACACTGTTTATTTTTATCAGACCGTTTAAAATGTTTGCCTCAAGTTGTAACAAAATCAAGCCTTAGACAAATTATTGAATTATTCTTACTCAGTAGATCTCCGTAAGTAATTTTGTTTTAATCAATTAATAAGTAGATAATTAATAATGCCAATTAATTACAATATCACTGTAATAATTTTATTAAGTCTAAGATGTTAATTTTATAACAAATGAATTCATTTAATCGTTTTTATTAAATAATTATATTTCATTTTAAAGATATTTACGAGCAGTGTTTAATGGATTGTGTGCATATGCATCAGTAAATCATCTTCATTGGCATATTTATTATTTAAAACACAAAATGTTACTTGAAGAAATCGTAAGTTTTCACTCGAATTAATTAACTAATTGAACTAGATAAACAACAACCTGTCAACCAACATAGACGTCATTTTGCCAAAATTGCGTTTAAAGATTTAAAACTATTTTTAATTAAATGCATCTCGAAATCCGAGCACAAATTGCTTGTATGTGATTTTATTAATCTGTCTAAGACAAAAAAAATCTAATAGTTTGAGGATCTGAAATAAGCAAATCCATTGAAAAGGAACTTCAATTCTGTATTACAAAATATAAAGTAGCCAGTCTATTTCTCAAAAACGTTTCGTAAGACTTGACTTGATTTTAGAAAACTACTGATCATACTTAGCAATTAAATCAGATGAATCTAAAGTATAACTTGACACTTTATTTCTAAAATAAACACAGCGGAAATATTGAAACGTAAAAAGTTAATCACAATAGTATATTACACACCTAGGGAAGGAAAGTAAGAAATGTCTCAGATCGCATGTAATTGTTGGCCGAGGCGAAGCCTTTTTTTCAAATTAAACTCGTAATAAGATAAGTTCACTTATTATTTTTGCAATAATGTACTAAATTGCTTTAATTTTTATTTTAGTAAATGAATGGCCCTCTGCAATGTAGCATTTAAACCTTACTTGATTTTGCAGAAATTTTATCCCAGATATTTAATTTGAATCATCAAATTTTTTGATTTTATGATTAAAAAAAATTTTTTTTAACACTAAACTACTCGAAAATAATTTTTTAGTCAGTAATAAGTCATTTGGTACAAAAATTAAAAAAATTAATTTTTGGTGGGTTGACAAATTATTGCCTATCTACGTCCAATTAATTTAATTAATTGAATAATTATTTTTAGAAACTAGAAAGTCTTACTGAACACGTTTATATTTTAAAAGACTATCCAGCCCGTGGATTCTGTATTAAATTATCATCATTCTCAAATAATCTAGATGATTTTGTAACAGAAGTATTTTTCATCATAAATTGGATGCAAAATAATTCTATAGCTCATAATGTAGCGATAACACGGGCGAGATCTTTGGATCGAGATCAAAATGGAAAAATTTATGACGATATCCGTGTTTACATTTGGGCTAGAAAAATGGCTACGGGAATTAAAGATACTAGTGGATTTATTCCTGCAGTTTGTGAATTATTTGGACATTTGTCTATAAGAAGTAATTAATTACTGTATTATTATTACTTAATTAATTAATATATAAATATTAATAAAATGATTTTTTTTTAGCCGAAGAAGCGTACGAAAATTTAACAGAAGACCAAGTTATCAAATGTCTAGAAGACGCGATTTCTCCATTTGATTTTGTCTGTAGTAAATTAAAAGAATTATTAATAAATTAAAATCCTAGTACATATATTATTATTTTTAATTATCTATATTATTAAGAGAATAAGGAAAATTTTGTTCCCGCTATATCTACATGATAGAATCAGTTAGTGTTATTAAATTTGGTATCAATAGAAAGGTCTTGACTTGAATTTGTACCTTTTCATGGTTTGAAATCTTTTTTTTATTGCCAAGTTTCGAGATAAATAAATTTATCTAAATTATTCGAATCACATTTAAATTACGCGGAAAAAAAGACAATTGAATTCATTTTCTTTAAATAAATAAATATTTTAATTATTCTGTCACTGAATATGACTGAATATATATGACTATTATGTGTGTAATTAAGAGGAAATAAAAAAAATTTAGTCTATGCCATGTCTTTTATGATAATAAAAATATAAAAAATTTAATTCCGTGTCAGTAAAAAAAATATATTAGACGATTAATAAAAAAAAATTTGACCGTGTGTAGATTTATTTTTCAAGAATCCCATGATTATGCAATCATCGAAATCAATAAGTTTTCGAGTTAATGATGAAATTGGTCTCATTAAATGTCAATTATAATAGAAATAAGCAAAAGATTCTAGAGTTGATTTTTCAGTAAAGATTTTAATAAGCAGTTAAATTTAAATCATATTTTATAAATTTGGCAATAATACTTGGGCAGTCACGTATACGTATACTATAGTGGCTGTAGGTTGCTCGTTTTAATTTAATTTAAAATTAAAATCATTTGATTGGAATAAATTGTCAAAAATATTTACAATAAAATTACTATAAATTCTTCAGGTGCACTGTAATAACTTTTTTTTTATCAGCATTTAAATCCGACTATTTTTTTCTGTCGAGTCTCTTATGAAAATTTGTTGACTTACCATGTTTTCAGAAGCCTCTCCAAAAATCAGCTCAATAAAAAATTTTCAAGAGGTCGCTCGCGAATTTTGAAAATATCAATAATGATCGAAATTCGAATTTTTTCATTCTAAATTAATCAATAACTAATTCAGAGTATTAGTTACATATTATCAGTTAATATTCAAAATTCTTGAGTGCCGTTTAAATATTTAAATTTTGGGCTGAAATTTTCAGCATGATCATGATTTTACAAATATAAACTATTGCTGTCACGAGAAAGAAAAAATTTGTAAACAAAAAATCCGAATTTTAATCATTTTTAATATTTTCAAAATTTGATAGCAACATCTTATGAAATTTTTATCAAGCTGATTTTTGGAGACTTCTTAAAACATCGTAAACCAACAAATTTTTATAAGAGACTCGAAAAAAAAAAAATTAGTTGGTTTTTTTGGGTCACCCTAATATATATTGTACAACCCGTTTTTCTACATTTTTTTCTTATCCTTAGTTTATTTATTTACATTGATTGGTATCATTCATTCCTAATTTAGCACTCTCACAACCATTCTTACTTTATTTAGTGTAATTTGGTCTCTAGTTTTCTCGGGTGTATTGTACTATACTTTTGTTACTCTAATTTTGACTAGGTACTGACAAGCTTTTTCTTCTTTTTCTAACGCTTTTTATTAATTTACACTTCTTTTGCTTTATTTTTCTTTTTTCTAGGCTTTTTTCTGGCTAGGTTTTAAAATTTCTTTGTATAATCTATAATTTCTCTGTATGGCTTTCCTATCCCAAGTTCCCCATTCTCTCTCTTACTTGTTCTATTTGCTCGCTTTATGCGAACTTCTCTTTGATTTTATTTGATAGTACATCGTCTATTTTATTGTATGTTTCTTACGGTCCCATATAAGTTCTACACTGAGAGAAAAAAATACTGTTTTCAAGTATCTGCGTGCTTGAATCGTACCGAGTAAATTATTTGTTTAATCTTAGTAATAATGTACTTTAACCAAGAATATTTTCTTAAAATAAGTATGGAAATTCTTAAATCAAGAAAATATTACTTGGTTGGAGTATATTTTTACTATAATTAAACAAATATTTACTCGGTACGATTCAAGCACGCAGATACTTGAAAACAGTATTTTTTTCTCTCAGTGTATTGTTTTATCAGTATTTAATTTTTTTATTTAAAAAAAAATAAATTTTTGAATATCCGCTGCCTTTAGCACTGTAATTAGCTGACCTAATTGATGAATTCTTTTGTAATTTTTTATTTTCTTTAATGCTCCTGTAATTATTAAAAGCTGTTAAATTATATTTAAATAATAAAATGAGTAAATGATTATCAATCATGAATTTTTAATCTTTTTCTAAAATTAAAAATTTACCGCACATTTTGAAATCCATCGCAATATTTCATCATGAAAATTTTAAAACTAACTACGCAATAATGAAAATAATCAATTATGTCGATTAAAACATTATCTACCACACAAAACTAATTATTACCCATTTTTTTATATACACAACAAGAGAATTAACCTAAAATTTTATTTATAAAATTTCGTCATTTGTTTTTTTTGTTTCTACTCCTTTCATCTCTCCCTCCAAGTGTCGCTTCGCTCGCATTTTATTTATTTCAAAAAAACTCTAAATAATCATGTAAAATGAAGGAATTAAAAAAAAAGTCATTTATTTATAAATAATTTATAGGCCCGTGATTGTGTTAAAAAATGTTTCGGTCATCAAAGATTGAAAATAATAACAATTCAAAACGAAAAAAGTTAGGCTAGAATTTAAAAAGTAAATTCTGCTTTGTTAATTATTTATCTAAATGTAAGTATCCAATAAAAAGATAGTAAATAATTTAAAAAATGACTTGAAAAAAAATTTTTTTTAGGATTAGATAAAAAAATATGAAAGGATCAAGTGTGCGGTGGCTGTCACTGTCACTGCTGATGTTTATCCTGATGAGCAAGGGATCGACGAACGATGACAATAATCATCAAGGAAATAATGTCACTTCAGCAATAAAAGTTAAATTTACTTCTCGGGTGGTGGAGAACGAGTACATCGTTGTCTTCAAAGGCTATTACAAACCTAGCACTCGGTCTAGCTACATCAGCGCAGCTCTGACCTCTTCTGGAATAGCCGATTGGCGAATAATACCACGAGATAATCTTGCAAGTGATCATCCAAGTGATTTTGATGTCGTCATGCTCCAGGAAACTCAAAAGTACACGGGATTAGATGCACTGACAGAGCATCCTCTGGTTAAGCGAGTGACACCTCAGCGCCTGGTCTACCGGACACTTAATTACGTTAATGTGAGTGAGCTTCCTCAAGAAGAGGTTGCTAATATTCCGGAGTACAAAACATTTAAGAGAAAAATAAATAATTTTAAGACCAATGAAAGTTGGATTGAAAATCGGCATAAGAACCGAAGACTCATGAGAGCTATTCCTAAACAGATAACTTCTGTGCTCCAGGTTGACGCGCTCTGGAAGATGAAAGTTACTGGTCAGAATGTTAAAGTCGCTGTATTTGATACCGGGCTCGCGGCAAGTCATCCACATTTGAAAAATATAAAAGAGCGGAGTAATTGGACAAATGAAAAAACTCTAGGAGATACTCTAGGTCATGGAACATTTGTTGCTGGAGTTATAGCATCGTCTTCTAGAGAATGTCTAGGACTAGCTCCAGATGCCGAGCTTCATATCTTCAGAGTATTTACAAATGAGCAAGTGTCTTACACTTCCTGGTTCCTGGATGCTTTCAATTACGCAATTTTATCTAAAATAACGGTACTGAATTTAAGTATAGGAGGTCCAGATTTTATGGATCACCCGTTCGTGGACAAAGTTTGGGAGCTGACAGCCAATGGAGTGATAATGGTTTCGGCAACGGGTAACGACGGGCCTTTGTACGGGACCCACAATAATCCTGCGGATCAGATGGACGTAATTGGAGTTGGTGGAATCAACTGGGCGGATAAAATCGCGAGTTTTTCATCCCGCGGAATGACAACCTGGGAACTGCCCAATGGATATGGGCGAGTTAAACCAGACCTTGTAACTTATGGCTCAGGAGTTCGTGGATCCGCGCTGAAAAATGGGTGCCAATCTTTGTCAGGTACTTCAGTAGCCAGTCCTGTAGTCGCGGGTGCGGTTGCACTTTTAGCGAGTGGTTTTATTGGAGATGCTCCTAAGAACGTTAAAATAAATCCCGCGAGTATGAAGCAGGCATTACTGAGTTCCGCGCGCCGGTTACCAGGTATTGGAATGTTTGAACAGGGCGCGGGTAAATTAGATCTGCTACGCGCTTTTTATTTTTTGAGATCTTATACTCCACAAGTTACTTTGAGTCCAAGCTATATTGATCTTACAGAGTGTCAGTACATGTGGCCGTATTGCACCCAAGCAATTTATTACACCGCGATGCCGACAGTTGTTAATGTGACAATAATAAACGGACTCGGGGTCTCGGGTCACGTGGCCAACGTTACTTGGCATCCGTATCTAGGAGAAGGAAATGGAGACAAAGTTGATGTGTCTCTGAGCTTCAGTGACGTGCTGTGGCCTTGGTCAGGATGGTTATCAGTTTCTCTGACGGTACCAGAGGCTGCTGGAGACTGGCAAGGTACCGCGCATGGACACATCAGTTTGACTGTCGAGTCTCCTAAAACTGATACCCTAGATGACAAAGAAGTTGATGATGAAGCTGTCAAGTCTACTATCAACTTACCTCTGAAGGTAAAAGTTATTCCAACGCCTCCTAGACACAAGAGATTACTTTGGGACCAATTTCACAATTTACGTTACCCCCCAGGTTATTTTCCCCGGGATGATCTTCAGGCGAAAAACGACCCGTTGGATTGGAACGGTGACCATATTCATACAAACTTCAAGGAAATGTACCAGCATTTAAGAAACGCGGGTTATTATTTAGAAGTCTTGGGAACTCCGTTTACTTGCTTCAATGCCAGGAACTACGGGACTTTGCTGATAGTTGATGCAGAGGAAGAATTTTTTTCAGAAGAAATTATTAAGCTGAAGAAAGACGTTGAACTCGAGGGATTGTCGGTTGTGGTCTTCGCAGATTGGTACAATGTCACCGTCATGCAGAAGGTTAAGTTTTATGATGAGAACACGCGGCAGTGGTGGATACCCGACACTGGTGGTGCCAACGTTCCTGCGCTCAACGACCTTCTGTTCACTAACTGGGGCGTTGCTTTTGGAGACTCAGTAAGAAATGGACAATTTACTTTAGGACAGCACACTCCAGTTACTTTCGCTTCTGGGACCACAATCGCGCGATTTCCTGCTACGGGGACGCTTCTCTACGTAGAGTTAAAAGACCAGGGAGAGAAATTACTCAGCACTGCCGGGAGTGGAGAAATTTTGTCTTCAGTTCCGGTGATGGGATTACTGAAGCCAGAAGTTGACAAGTTAGATAGCTCTAGTGATCCAGGAAAAATTGTTGTTTATGGAGATTCCAACTGCATCGACGACAGTCACTTGAAAAAACGTAAGTATTTACAAAAAATATATTTTTATTAAAATATATAAATAATATTTAAATTTCAGCTCCATGCTTCTGGATGTTGGATGCAATCTTAGAGTACACTGCAACAGGAAACGTTCCTACAATTTTTAACGACAAGACCCAGACTCAAAATGAAATTTCCAATCAAGTCTCGACGAATCTTGAAATCGGAAAACTCCCGTCCCGGATGCAAGGAAGTCAATTGCATCGTCACAGCAAAGTTTTACTGATGACCGAAACCGATGGAACTCAACGTTTACGACCTTTGCCATCATGTCCGACTACTATTCTTGCCGTACCTAGTCCACTCAATGAATCTATTCCCACGTAAGTACTTCCAACTAATCAATCAATCAGCAATCTATCAATAAAATAAATAAATAAATTAATTAATTGTAGAAATTTATATAAAGTCCAAAAACTTTTATCAGTCGAAGAACAAGTTGACGCAGTACCTCTATCCCCAGATGCGGATCCTACCTGGTTACTACGCCGTCGCGGAGGTACGGGATACAATTCCCACCCTCAGTTCAACCTGGAAGTTGAGTCAACGGAAATAGAACCGGTTCCCACGAAATACTCTCTGTTTTTAAACTCCTGGACATTTTACTTAACGGTAACAATTATTATCGTACTGTCCTTGACGTTGTTAAGAAAATTATTATCAAACTGCCTGGGAAAACGTCAGTTAAAACGTAAAAGAGTTATGGGCCGTCTTCGGCGAATTTTACAAACTTTAGCTGTATCTAGAGTGCCTCAAATGTAAATTATAAATCAAAATGGAGATTAATACGTATTTTGTTAAAATAATTGTTTAAATATTAAATAATTTTTATTTATTAATAATTTATCAATTTATTTATTATTATTATTAATAATTAATATTACTAACTAATTAATTATAAAAGGGATTATAGGTGACCCAGTGAGCTTTCGTTTGCTCGGCAGCTGATTTGTGAGAGGTAAAAATACTTTTAAGTACTTCAGAAGCATTTGGATCCTTGGCGATACTGTAATCGTCTTTGACTTTATTGAAAGCTGGATCTACGGGCTCGTTTAATTTATTTGACGAACTAGTTCCAGTTGAAGATGAAGTCGAAGTTGAATTTTTATATACTTTACTTGTTCCAGCTTTTTCTTTTTCATCCTTCTTCTTCTTCTTATCAGCACCCTCATCTTGATTTGCTGCTTCACGGCTGCGTTTTGACTTCTTTGATTTCCTCGTCTGCATATTTTGTATCATTAGATCTAGATCATCAGCTTCTGCGTTCATTATCACGATGTCTTTGGACTCAAATGGAACTTGACAACGGTGACAAACCTGAAATTTATTTTAATAAATTATTTAAGTTATTAAAACTATGGTCGATAACTGGAGCTCACTTTGTATTTACTTAGTAACTTCGATTTTGTACGTAACATTAGATAAATTCCATCAGTATATAACGGAATCATCAAAATTTTTTAATTATTAGATAACAAACTGCATTGCTTATGAAGTGAATGTAATTTACCTCATAATTTATGAGAATTGTTGATATTTTTATTTATATTCTATTTTAAAGTTTTGAATTGTCAACGCACAATGTAACATTGAATGTTTATTTATTTATTTATTTATTTATTTAACGCCCCTCGGCAATTATACATAGTGATAACAAATATAAAATAATATAATATAAAGTGTGAATAATTAATCATCAGCGTAACTTTAAAAATAATAACCAAAACAAAAAGAAAAATCATAAATCATAACAAGAATGCTCAGTTTAAAATTGCCCTTCTAGCTTTCTCCTTACAACTGCCCGATGATGCTTCAAAAAAATCTACTTCTGTGACATCTTCATTGATAATTTTTGAAATTCTGTATTATGGAGAGCGTGTCGAAAAACGCGATCTTACTATAGGATACATTATCCTATTAGATCTCAAGTTTATATTTGGCACAGCAAAACCCAACATACCAATATATGTTAATGGATGAATTTGTTGTTAAGTAAACTATCAATACTTAATTCATATGTTCAAAGTGTAATAAATGTTATAAAAAGTGATAGTTTCGTCCCGAGTACGCTAACGGACTCACCAGCTAATGTTGACGTACTCTGCATTAGACTACCTCTCCACTAGTAAAGCCTGTCAAACCACGGTAGAGAGCTACAATGCGTTAACCCGGCAGTAACTGAAGGTGGATAGTAACCTATTCTCTGCATCTACTTACATGCTTCGGTATTTTATATTATTATAAAGCGATAGAATAACAAGAGTATGCCAATTTAAATTGTTCAATTTATTTATTGTAGCAAACTCTGGATAAACCTTTCACTTGTCACCGTTCATTTTACAGGAATAAATAATTATATTATTTATCATGTGAAATTGACAATTCAGAAATTTATCGACACTATTTTTTAAACCAAGGGTACAAAAATTAAAGCCACCAGTTTCAATTTTTATTTCATCGCCTTGATTCTTTTTAATCAAATTCACCCTAAAAATCAGCGGATTAAATGAATGAATTTATGGACATGAACATTTAAATTTAAAAATTTTAAAAATAGGCGGAGCCGTAAAACATAATAATTTTGATTAAAATCAGTTTATAAATATCAACATTTTAAACCATAAAATGGAGCTTTTGCAGTAAACGATTAGCTAATAAAATGATTTAACAATAAATAAAGTAAAAATACTTACAGTAGATTTAACTTGTTTGAGAGCACGTTCACTCATTACACACCCGCAAGTCCACGGGTAGCAAAACTTGTATTTGCCATTCATCTCCAGCCCAATAATTGGACAAATAAACGGACTCTTGGCTTCGTCTACATAGCAGTCACCTTTCTCAGCCTTACTGTCATCATAAGCAGGATTAGGGGTCAAGTTAAGAGTCTTAACGTCTTTCAAGCTCTTAATATGGACAGCAGTCTCTGGCAAAATACTTCGATCAAGCAGTCCCTCGATGACAGCTTCCTTGCTGTAGAGTTTTCCGAGTCCACAGCTCACTATCGGTTGTTGAAGTGGCATCTGCTTTATTGTGCAATGTCTCCATCTAAATGCCAGTTCTGAATCCTTGTCTTTCTACAATTAATTAATTAATTTCATATATAAATATTGACAATAATATTTCATGATACTGAAGTTAGCCGACGTCTAATAATTTTTGATTTTTTTTTTAAAGCAGTAAATCATAAAAAAAAAATATTTGAAAAAATTGCACTCAAAGTTTTTTTAATTTTCTACATGTGCATTTTTTTAGATTTTTTTTTTTTTTTGTAATTGATTGGCTGAAAAATAAATTCAAAAATTTTTAATTGTCTGTTAACTTCTGGATCATAATATTTCAGGTTAACTTACTTGTTCAGGTTTTTTTTTCAATCTCACCAGCTCATCTCGACGTGGAATAGTTCCACCATCACAACCCATTTTAAATTAATTATTTATTATAATTATTAATAATATCAACTAGACGTCAAACGTCAAAAAGTCTAGGTCTGAATGTAAATATTAGAATAGAGATAAAGAAAAAATTGTCCAATTTTATTGTCTCCTTTTTCTTTTAAAGAATCGATTATTAACATAAACTGACACCTGTAACTGATCAATGACATTACAATAATTTTTTTAAATGGCGCTAGTGTACTATTCTATAAGAAAACACAAACTATAGCAAAATATAAAAGCCGGGAAATAATATTTTGTTTGCAACTTAATCTTAAAAATGAGTAAGTCCCAAAACAACAAAGTACGATTCTCATTTGTTTTGTATTTAGTCACCAGATTGTTTTGATGATTAACGACTTGTATGATTTAAGTACATTATTTAATTACTAATTACTTTAAAAAATTGTTTTTAAGAATTAAAAAATGTCGGAAATAAATAAAGAACCCGCAATTATAAATAATATAAATATTGCTGATAATAACTCGATACAATGTGAAGCTGAAGCTGATGACGCTATAAAAATTGGACCCAAGTCCTCAAGTTCACTTGGTGAAACTGAAACCGAAAATCTTGAAGTTAATTTATTTACTGAGGAAAAATCTTTAACTCTAGAGGTAATTTATTTTATGTATACATGTAGATTTTTCTTTTTTTTGTTTAATGCACTAGGTCTTTACATTTTTTTTAGATTTCAGAGAAAGCGACTGTTGCTGAGCTAAAAGATGAAGTTATTAAGCGATTTAATGTTGATCCAAACGAACGCTGGGTAATTGGCAGACTGTTGACAGATAATGATCCAACAAAGTTGCAAGCGCTTCAGGTTTCGGGATCGATTTCGCTGTTTAAATTAAGTTCCGGTAAGTTTTTTTTAATTTTATCTGTGTTTATTTTTAAATTTTTATACTTTTTTTTTTGCAGGCAAAGATAAAACAAAAGTTGAAGATAAAGACGAGGTTGATACGGTTCCAAATAATCAGCTCGCGGAAGTTGAAACAGTTTTAGAGCAAGATTTAATGGTATAGCTAGTTTTTTATATCAAATATATATATATATTAGGGTGCTTTTTATTTTTCGAACATTTTTTTTTTTCTTGGCCCATATGAAAATTTTATTGTAGGCGACAAAAAAAAAATTTCCTGAAAATTTTAGCCCTTAATTTTAATTTTAAGAAGTGGCTATCTATTTTTAAAGTTTTCCCATTTAAAAAGCATGGGAAAGATATCACATTTTTTTATAAAAATTCCTACCCAGGTAGTTTTTGAGCAATTCACTCGTTTTTGGGCTCGTTTCATAGGGCTTGTAGTCCTCTTTAAAATTGATTTTAGTGACATAGATGCATTTACAACAGTTCAAAAGTTATGAGACTTCAAACTTCAGAAATTTTTATTTTTACCAAAAAATAATAATTAATGGCTATTATTATTCCAGCTATCAACTTTCTAGAAAAAATGACATACAACTTTTGTAGTGTGTTAAATACTCTGAAAGAAATACCCAAAAGAATTCAATATTATCAACGTTATTGTTTATTTTTTTTAACTTTTCTCTTTTAAAGGGTTTTAGAATTATTTAATTTTAATTTTATTCTCGTGACAAATTGAACTTTTGTACTTATCCTTTTTTTTGGTATTAAAATAATCGAGCTTCATCAATTTTTATGTAGCTCTATGATTTAACGTATCGATCGAAGCGCCGATAGTTTTCGACGGTCTAAAATCTCAGTCTTTATGACTGAAATTGAATTACAAGTCACAAATCTATTATCAGTTTTTTTAATATTATTTTATTTTTTAATCATAAAACTACATAAAAATTGATAAAGCTCGATTATTTTAATACCAAAAAAAAGGATAAGTACAAAAGTTCAATTTGTCACGAGAATAAAATTAAAATTAAATAATTCTAAAACCCTTTAAAAGAGAAAAGTTAAAAAAAATAAACAATAACGTTGATAATATTGAATTCTTTTGGGTATTTCTTTCAGAGTATTTAACACACTACAAAAGTTGTATGTCATTTTTTCTAGAAAGTTGATAGCTGGAATAATAATAGCCATTAATTATTATTTTTTGGTAAAAATAAAAATTTCTGAAGTTTGAAGTCTCATAACTTTTGAACTGTTGTAAATGCATCTATGTCACTAAAATCAATTTTAAAGAGGACTACAAGCCCTATGAAGCGAGCCCAAAAACGAGTGAATTGCTCAAAAACTGCCTGGGTAGGAATTTTTATAAAAAAATGTGATATCGTTCCCATGCTTTTTAAATGGGAAAACTTTAAAAGTAGATAGCGACCTCTTAAAATTAAAATTAAGGGCTAAAATTTTCAGGAAATTTTTTTTTTGTCGCCTACAATAAAATTTTCATATGGGCCAAGAAAAAAAAAAATGTTCGAAAAATAAAAAGCACCCTAATATATATATATATATATTAGACTGTTTCAAATTAGGGGTCTATTTTTATTTTTTTGATGAACATTGAAAAATCGAAAGGGTATTTTAAAATACGGTGACAGTTAAAATTTGAGCTCTTAATATTGATATTTAGAGGTGGCTATTGATAATTTTCGATTTTTCATTTAGTAACATGGTAAAAAATACATAACTTCTGAAAAAATCAAGATACAAAAAACCTCTTCTCAACTATTTTGTAGCAAATTAACTGATCTACAAAAAAGGTCTTTTATGGTTTTTGCATAAATTCAACCATTCACAAGATATCTGACGTCAAAGTTTAATAAAATTCAAAGAACTTGTTTTAGCTCATTCTGAATTTTATACCATATCAACTAATGAGAATCCAGAAATTTTCGATGTAGTTTTTTTATAGGAAATTAAATGCTCTACAAAAAAAGTCTCTTATCATTTTTTGATAAGTCCATCTGTTCGAAAATTATTAGAGCTCGAAGTAAAGTTGGGGATCTTTTTACTTTTCCGGTGAAACTATCGGACTAATCATAAAATATCACTGAATCTTTTTTGTAGGCAATTTTATTTCCTACAAATTATTTCTGATAAATTTTTTTTGAATTCGGCATTCTCTTCTAGTTATTTCCATTTTAATGCCAAGCTCCTAAAAAAAGTGTTTTGATCAATTTTAAGAGCTCGACATTAAAATGGAAATAACTAGAAGAGAATGCCGAATTCAAAAAAAATTTATCAGAAATAATTTGTAGGAAATAAAATTATCTACAAAAAAGATTCAGTGATATTTTATGATTAGTCCGATAGTTTCACCGGAAAAGTAAAAAGATCCCCAACTTTACTTCGAGCTCTAATAATTTTCGAACAGATGGATTTGTTAAAAAATGATAAGAGACTTTTTTTGTAGAGCATTCAATTTCCTATAAAAAAACTACATCGAAAATTTCTGAATTCTCAGTAGTTGATATGGCATAAAATTCAGAATGAGCTAAAACAAGTTCTTTGAATTTTATTAAACTTTGACGTCGGATATCTTGTGAATGGTTGAATTCATGAAAAAATCATAGAAGACCTTTTTCGTAGATCAGTAAATTTGCTACAAAATGTTTGAGAAGAGGTTTTTTGTATCTTGATTTTTTCGGAAGTTATGTATATTTTATCATGTTACTAAATGAAAAATCGAAAATTATCAATAGTCACCTCTAAATATCAATATTAAGAGCTCAAATTTTAACTGTCACCATATTTTAACATACCCTTTCGATTTTTGAATGTTCATAAAAAAAATAAAAATAATCCCCTAATTTGAAACAGTCTAATATATATATATATATAAGATCTATAAATTTCATAAAAATATTAATTACTTATAAAATAATTTTTTAAATTATTAAGTATATTAATTAATTAATTAATTTTATTTAAATAAATAAAATTATTGCTCGTACCAAATAATTCCAAACTACTTTACTTTAATTATTATAATAGTAATAATAATTTAATTATTTCAGGTAATTGTTGAAGGTGAACGTGAATGTTATGAAGATGGAGGTGAAGCTGCAGCTTTGCCAGTTGAATTTTTAACAACAGAAGTTAATAATCAAAAAAATAATTGTAGTTTTTCGGTATACAGTGAATTGATGAAATTAGAAGAGTGTGAAATTGTACCGAATTCAGAGTATTTTGAATGCCCTATTTGTTTTGACTTTATTGAACCATATCGCGGAGTTGTTTTACGTGATTGTTTACATGTTTTTTGTTGGTAATTTTTTTTAATTTAATTTATTTATTTTTTTAGTTATTAATTTTTTTTAAATTGATAAATTGAAATTACTAGGGAATGTATTAAAAGTAATGTTAAATTAAATGATGATGTTCAAATTAAATGTCCTTTTGCTGACAATGAATATGCTTGTGATGCAACATTACAAGAACGTGAAATCAAAGCTGTAAGTAATTAATTAATTAATTAATAATATAAAATTATTTTCATTATTTATTTTTTTTTAAAAAGCTACTAGGAGCCGAGTTGTATGAAAAACATTTAGAGAAATCGTTAACGCACGCAGCATTAGAAGCACATGATCAAGCGTTTCATTGCCGTACTGTTGATTGTAATGGCTGGTGTCTTCGTGATGAAGATGCTAATCATTTTTTGTGTCCAGTCTGTAATTTAACAAATTGTCTCACTTGCCAAGTAATTTATTTTATTTTAACAATTGATTAATTAATTAATTGATTGATTGATTGAAATTATTAATTTTTTAGACGATCCATGAAGGACGCACGTGCTTTGAATACCAAGAAGACATCAGGCTGTCAAAAGATACAGATGAAGTAGCGAGAAGAACGGCTGAAAAAATTGAAGAAATGTTGAGAACAAGGGAGGCAATGGAATGCCCGAATTGTGGAATAGTTTTGATGAAAATTGATGGCTGTGATGGATTTAACTGCACCATGTGCAAGACAGCTATTTGTTGGGCAACCCGCGGACCTCGATGGGGACCTAGAGTGAGTTTAATTATTTAATTATAAAAATAAGGATTCTAAAGTCGTTACTTATTTTTCTGAAATTTGAAAAATAAAATTTTTTAATAAACTGAATTTTAAACTTATGGAAATAAATTTGATACTTTTTATTTTTAAATTTTGTGGATATAACATAGTTTTGAAAATTTTTAATTCAATGGAAAGTTTAAATTGCCACAAATTTTTATTTAAAAATATTTTGCATGAATAAAAAACTGACATTGTAATTTCTGTTTTAAAATAAATCTTTACAATTTTATTTAATAAAAATTTAAATAATTTTTTTCAGGGTGCAGGAGATCTATCAGGCGGGTGCAGATGCAAACAACCAGCTCCTTGTCACCCCAACTGCCGCAATTGTCATTGAAAAAGAAAAATAACAAAATCTCATATATTATATAAATTTTGTTTACATAAACAAGTTTATTGTAATTTAATTAATAATTACATTACCAATAATAATAATAATTAATAATTAAAACCCTTGAGTTTATTTATCATTTTGCTCAGTGATTGATTTCAATCTCGACACTAAAGTAGAAGGATGATAATTTATTTGCTTGCATAAATTAGATCCAGCAGCTAATTGAAGTGTTTGAACCAACGATGCACGTGTATCATCAATGTTCATCTTTCCATACTTGAGGAAGTCGTTAACGTTTAAGAAGACACCATCAAGAATACCGGCTGTGAAAAATAAATTATTTATTTTATTAATTAATGTAAATAATTTGACGCAGATAAGCAATAACGTGTCAACCCACAAAAAATTATTTTTTGAAATTTTCGTACCAAATGATTCCTTAGTAACTAAAAAATTTTTTTCGAGTAGTTTAGCACTAAAAAAAAAATTTTTCAAATCATAAAAATTGTTGACACAAATTAATTATACGCGATAAAACTATGCAAAATCGAGTTAAATAATTTGAGTTTAAATATGAAACTTTAAAGGACCATTCATTAATTAGAATAAAAATTTAAGTTATTTGGTACGTTATTGCAAAAATAATAAATGATCCTTTCTTATTAAAAGTTAAACATTAAAATATTTTTGCAGTAATGATTGTAGCAATACAGTGTCGAGTTACTTTAGATTAATTGGATTTAATAGCCATGTATGATTAGCCAAGTTTTATGAAACATTTTTTAGAATTAGAATGGCTATTTTACATTTTGTAATACTAAATTTAAGTTCATTTTTAAAGGATTTGTTTTATTTGATTTTAGATCCTCAAATTATTATACACTGTAAAAAAAACGGTGTAAGTACACGCTATTCCGGTGTTGAATTTATCTCCGAAAATGGTATTAAAAAAAAAAAAAAAACTTTTGATTGTTTCAAAAATAATATTTGTCCACAATAACATGTTAATATTATTGTATAAAATATGGTTAACAGATTTTTATGATTCAAGTATCTTTGCAAAATAAACCAGCGAAAATAATAAAATAAATTTATCAATGATTAATTAATCATCTTTAAATCAATTATTTCTTTATGAAAAACATCAGAGTTGTAATTAAAATAATTATTATTATATTGTTCCTAAATATTTAATTTGATATCAAAAATTTATGCAATTTACTCAGTTTAATAAAAGTAACATTGCTTATTCTATATAGGTAACAAAATCGTTTTTATCTCAATTAACAAAAAGTCGGTAATTTTAACAGAACATTATTATTTTTCTTTCTGTTTTGTAGATCTTAAAACACTTATACTCACACCCTCATAATCCGATCGGAGTTAATTTGCTCCGCATGTTGACCGATTAAATAAAATCACATAAAAGCAATTTGTACTCGAATAATTTCGAGATGCATTTAATTAAAAATAGTTATAAATCTTTAAAAGCAATTTTTAAAAATTACGTCTATGTTAGTTGTCCAGTTCTTGCTTATCTAGTTCAATTAATAAATTTAATTAAATTACCCATAAGAATCATCTGCGGAGTCTTACGTAGACTTTTAAGAAGAGCAGGTACATTAGGTTCAGGAGAAAAAACAAGTATTCCACTAGAACGAAGCAAAGTTAAAACGGGCTCAAACTGCGTGTTGTTTAACGCTAATTTGAAAATAGAGCTCCCGAAGTACTTAAGGTACATGTTTGATTTACGAAGATTGACGTTAAAATCAAATTCATCCTCAGATTTTATCGAATTCTTGTGCATGAAAGCTACCATGCGGGAACTATTGAACCAGTTAAGACATTCGCGGGCAATTATACGCTCGTAAGGATGCGGCTCTGCGACGACTTTTTTTTTCTCCTTTATATTTTCACAAAGCTCCCAAATTGGTGTTGGTTCACGTGTTGGTTTATAATATGGTGTTACGTATTTATGAACTATTGCTCGGGTAAAATGCATTTTTTTTGGCTTCGTTATATTTATTTTACCCCGAAATCTTTTTTGAACCAAATCAATTTGTTGGCGGACATTGAGGAATCCTGAAATTAATTTTTTTTTTATTAATTACAAGTTTTACATTTATAAAATAAATAATGTTTATTAAATATTTTTAATCAAAAAATTATTTTAAATAATAATTAATATTTTTAATTAAATTACCTTAAATTTAATTAAAATCACCTGAGACTTATTTATAAAAATAAATAAATTTGTAATTAAATATTTTTAATTTAAAAATAATGAAAATAATTGTAAAAAATAAAAATAATTATGACAACAAAATTAGTGTTAAAAAAAATATGTTTTTATTCAATAGTTACATGATTGCATGTATACATGTATAATATTAAGTCCAGTAAAAAAAAAAATGATAATTATAATAATAATTATATACACTAATTTCATTAAGTCGATCAATACTAAAAAATTACTTGTCTTTTATTAAAAGTCCATTGGAATTATTTTCTCTATTAATATATTCAATATATAATATAATAATATTAATCACCAATTAATAATTAATATATAATAATAATAATAATAATAATAATAATAATATATAAGGCACTTTGGAACGGTTTCATAATACATATAAACATTTCTCTTTATACCCTAGTGCATCAGCACATTTACAATAATTATTTAATAAGTCTGTCATTAAATTAAACGTTAAGTAAAAAAAAAAAAAAAATTAGAAAATAAAAACAATTTATTGAATATAATTGATCGTTCCGCTACAATAATTGCTATTATCTCTTGTATCTATATTCTCTCCAAAGTTTAAAGATTTACGATTTTTGACAAACCGTAGAATTGATGATTTCATTCCTTTTTTTTTAGTTCGTTTATCTAAAGCTGAATTAAGTGATGCTTGTTTAACATCACCACGAGTATTTGAAAACCCGCCTTCTTCTTCCTTGCCCGGATACTGCTGCTGCTGCTGCTGCTGGTAATAATAATGCTGATGCTGTTGATTCTGGTGTTGCTGCTGATCATCATCGACAAGCCAATGTTTACGTGCTTTATTGTTACCAGGTATTGTATAAACATACTCAGTATTTTCCATTGATTTTTTTTCGAAACGTCTACGTGTTGCTTCAAATGATGATGATTCAGTGACAACTCCAGATCCTGACCCAGTACTAGTTCCAGATCCTAGTCCTCCAGTACCTGGTCCCGATCCAGATCCAGGTCCACTGCTACTATTACCAGATCTAATATCTAAATCTCTTGAAACAGCAGCCACTGAAGCTGCTACTGAAGCAGCAGCAATAGCTGCCGATGGTGGTTTAGGTTCATCATCAGAAAGTGATTGATAATCATTACTTGAATTTTTACTGTCTTTACCTTGACGTAACTTTTTATTACGTTTATAAGTGTCTGTATTTTTGGCATCAAGTGTAGCATGTCCTTTTTCTGACATACTCTGTCTTCCAATTGCATCTCGCGTAAATTTATTATTCGATACTGATAATTCTTCTAATGAAAGTTGACTATCATAAGTTGGATCATCAGTATACTGACTTTCTTTATCAGACGCCCGCTTATCCTGTGAATCTTCAAGTAAAATATCTTCTGCACGTTGAAATAATTTGTGACCAATAGATTCACGCCAGGTTTTATTTGTGGCAAGACAATAACTTTCATTACGTATTGAATTTTTATTATACTGATCGGTAAGTCTATCAATAACTGGATTCCATGGCGATACTGAAGACATTAAATTACCATTATCAACAATATCATTATCATTATCATTAAAATTATCTCTATCTCTAATTCTAGGTTCACTTCCTCTTGCTACCGCTGCTGCAACTCCAGCTCCTCCTCTTGCTTCTCTATCATCTTTATCATCAATATAAATACTGTTTGCGGTTTCAACTTTACAAGAACCCAATCCCGTTATCAGTTCATCTTGATAATTTTTATTACGATCAAAACTTGGTGATGACGGCGACGATGATGAAACTTGTCTAGCAACTTTTAAACTTATTATACCCGTTGTTGCACTCTTGCTATTTATCATCGCTCGTCTTAATGTATCCATAGCTGCTGAATTACTAAGTCCTAAAAGTGACTCACCATTTATCTCTAATAATTGATCATTGGTCCTAAGTCTACCATCTCTAGAAGCAGCTCCACCGTGTAAAACACTTTTTATAAATATTCCTAAATCAGAATTTGAATTCTGATCATTTGAAGTTTTACCTTTTACGCTAACACCAAGTCCAGCTTTTTCTGAGTCATAAACTGGAATATCTAAATCAAGATGTTTTACTTTTTTACGTGGAGATGATGGTCCTATTTTTTGTGATTCATAACATTCAATTAATTTTTCATTTGATTTATTAACTGGTGATGAATGCGGTGTGCTCCAAGATCTTGGATTTGACTCTTGCTGCTGCTGCTGCTGCTGCTGCTGCTGCTGTTGATGACTAACAGTACCAGAAGTCAATTCATTTAAATTACTCGTTGAAACTTCTTCCTGCCTTGAAACAATCATTCTAACTTTACCACCAGGTGGTATACTTCTTAAAAAAGCAACAACTTCATTTTGGCTTTTGCCAGTCATTTCAATTTTATTAACTTCTAGTAATCTGTCACCAGATCTAAGTCTTCCATCTCTAACAGCAGCACCTTTAGATAATATATTTTTAATATAAATTGGCATATGTCCACCAGCAGGATTATCACGTGTCGTAACGCTAAATCCTAATCCATCACTACCTTTGGTCAATTCTATTTCAATCATTTTACCAATTTTTCTTGTATTCGCACTTTGTAACAAATTATAATTTGACTGTACTTTTATTTTATGATAATTATCATCTTCCTTTGGCGCAGGTTCACCACTGACAATTTTTTTTGCTTTAATAACTGAAATTTTTAAACAAGGATCATTTGTACAAGATCTTAAAATTTCTTGAACTTTTTGAAAATGTATACGTAATAAATTATGACCATTGATCCTTATTATTTTATCATGCAAATCAATACGACCATCTTTAGCAATTCTACCATTTGGATCTATTTTTTCCACTCTCAGTCCTTGATCATTTCCTTGTAAATCATAACAAGGTACCACGTGAACTCCCAATTGTCCTGGTTCATTTTTAATAATTATTTCCTGAACCTCATCCTGAGTAATTTCAAAGGCCGCCTTGGCATCCTGACCCAACGGTTCCCGTCTTCTGGACTCACGTGGTAATGACAGCGCCGAATAAGTCGTCAAATGAGGGTCACGTGTTGACAACGCATGCATTGACAATCTTTTAACACTCTCTCTTTTAATGTTACTCATCGTACGATGATCATTAACTCTATATCTGATCGCACCATCTTTGTCATCATTGAAAAAATCTGGGCTATTAGTACCAACAGAACTAGCACCATCTCCAACATGATTACTGTCCCCACCATTAGTTATAGATAAATGAGCAATTATTTGTTCACGGTCATCAGCAACGTCACACAATCTGTCATCTGGATCTAGTAAACCTCCACCAGTTAATGATGACAAGCTAGTTATAACTGGTCCCGTATCCGTTGATGATGGCGGTGCTCCTGCTCCTGTTACTCCAGATGATAATAGTTTACCAGTTGCTTTACGATATCGTACAATTGCTTCGTGCATAAGTTCACGTACCAGGAGACTCCCATCACCACAGGGCACCACAACTCGTACATTGTCAAAACAAACTGTTACCTTCATATTTTCATATTACAATAAATACTTGTTTATATTTTATTATTATATTTTATTAAATATAAATATTTATACTTGCACTTGTACCCGTTATTTTTTTTTTAAATATATTTTTATTGTGTCACGGAATTTAAGTCCAAGGTGCTTCGGATAATTTATTATTCTAAACGTTGTATGGGTTTTTTTTTTTTTAATGAATCACTGATATTGCCTGC
This sequence comes from Microplitis manilae, assembly GCA_030273425.1. Taxonomy (NCBI): domain Eukaryota; kingdom Metazoa; phylum Arthropoda; class Insecta; order Hymenoptera; family Braconidae; genus Microplitis; species Microplitis manilae. The sequence continues at coordinate 15,545,213 of CP092725.1, read as the reverse complement.
TGCTGCACGACTTCCATACTAAAATACACATATTAACACCAACACGCGACTCTAACACTCATAATCATAAATTATACATACACCAACGTATATATATGTATTTAAAATTTATTTATTTATTAATAATTATTTATATTTTTATTATTTATCATTTATTTAATTTCTATGTTTATTATTTTTTTTAATAAACCACTTGATTAATTTTTTTTTTAAATTAGAAAAATTTAACGCGAATTACGAGACGCACACGCCGTGGCCATTTTGTTTTTTTCAAATTCACAGTCCGCGTTTTAAAATTTTTTAAAATAGAGGTACGTGGAAATGAAACCCGGTGAGAATAGAAATATATATATATATAGAGCGTTATATATATTGTATAAGCTTAGATTTTTGTTTAGGTTAGTAATATATATATTTGTTTACATATTATCATATTAATTATTAAAATTTATTTATTCTTACCACGTGATGATGAGAGCGCCATTATGAAAATAAGTTGTTTATTATTTTTATATATTTTTTTAAATTGTAGTTTAATATAATAATAATATTTTGTTGCGAGTGTATGAGATCTGCATCCTTTTTTACTGACGAGTCCGGTGTTCCTTGTTGTTATTGGGATTTTATTTTATTATTTTTATTTTTTGTTTTCGGTTATAATTTTTTATTTTTTTGAGTAATAATTATTTTCCTTAAAGGGAAGAGTGTAATTAGTTCGCGGAAATTATTTTTATTTTAGTGGAAATCTTTTGACGTATTGATTTTTTTAACGCCTGCGCGTCGGCGGGAAAATTCGAATTTTTTTTTAACGGCAAAAATAAAATTTATAAAGAGTTAATTTTTGAGTTATGTAATTGTTTGAAAATTTTAATTTATAAATAAAATTTTTTTTAATTGTAATTTAAAAGCTAGTTTTTCGGAAAATAATAATTTTAGATAAATTATTATATTTAAAAAAAAAGATTCGAAGTATTGCTACTTTTACACATGTACATTGGCGCGAAAATTCAAATTTTTTTAGTATAAGAAATTCTTTAAATTATAGTGCCTATTTAGTTGAATTCTCTTTAAAATTTTAAATTAAAAAACAAAGTTTATTAGAAAATTAAAAAACTTTATTAAAATTCTTTTTGGTAAAAATTTATTTAAAAATTTTTTTTTTTTTTAAATACATTTAATTGTCGTAGATTATTCAATTCTACGTACATTTTTTTTTAGTAATTTAATTAAATAAAAAAATTTTCAAAGACAAGGTTGTGTTGAAAAATTTTTTTCATTGAAACATTTAAAGTTTTTAAATAAAAAAATTTTTTAATAACGCTGATAATTTAATTTTTTTAATGATTAAATATTTTATTAGTTTATTTTAAAACAAAATTAGATTTAAAAAAAATAATTCTCTGTGTAAATTGTAGAAAAAAATTCTTTATTTTTTTATTTTTTCCTTAAACTGATAAATGTATCAGATAAAATAGTTTATAAAAATAATAATTTTATAAAATTGAACTAAAGCATTACAAAAAATGTCTGGAAGCCCAAATTAATTAGTTTTCATATAAAAATAACACTTAAGTGTAATTTAAAATAATTAAAACTAATTATTGTAATTACTTTGTTTTAAATATTTATAAACAATACTAAAATCTTTATTTTGTAGGCCATGAGTCATCAGAATACGATAAATTTGATGAGCTAAAGAGCCCAAAGGTATCGGAGTATTGGACCGAGTTGCTGCTGCTTGAGCTAGACCTAAATCTTTAGTCATCAATGAGGTCATGAATCCTCCCTACAAGTAATTAATAATCAATATTCAATATTTAAATAATAAAATTAATTAAAAGATTGTACCTGATAATCATTAGAACTGGGTACAGTAGAAATAATTCCAGGAACCGGTGGATAAATTTCTGAAGACCAACAGCGCCCGGTACTGGTATTTAATATACTTGTCATCACTTTGGGATCAAGTCCCAGCCTTTAATTTATTTTAAAATAAATTCAATTTCAATTGTAAAATTTTATAAGCCAATAATAATAATACCTGTCGGCTAAATTAACTACTTCGGAAACTCCAATCATGCTGATAGCCAACAGCATGTTGTTGCACAATTTGGCAACTTGACCCATTCCAACGTCACCACAATGAACAACTCGACTTCCCATGGCTTCTAGAAGACTTTTAGCTCGTTCGTATTCAGATTTTTCACCCCCGACCATAAAAGTTAGCGTGGCATCACGTGCTCCAACAACTCCACCTGATACTGGACCATCGATAAATTTAGCTCCATTTTTTATTGTTTCTACGGATACTTTTTGAGACACCGATGGGTCTATTGTACTACTGTCTATAAATAATGTGTCCTTTTTTGCTGTGCTATTTAAAAAATATGTAATTAGATATTTTCAAATAAACTTTTTTTTCTATTAAATTTATAAAAAGTGGGAGTGAAAAAATAAAAAACTTAATTAGTATACTTTTTTTAAAGTTACGGAAATTGATAGAAATAAATTATAAAAATTTGATGGTTTTTCAAAGATAATTATCTTTGATTTAAAATTTATTTATTTTATATGAAATTGATTTGCTTGCATAATTAAAAAAATTAAAGCATAATTTTTAGTGAAAATATAAGGTGATTATTTAAAAATATATATATATGTATGATTAATCAAAACATTAGCTTGAATTTAAATTTCAAAATTTCTTAAAACATAGCAGTAACATTTTTTTTAAAAACCTTATTGAATTTTTGATAATTGTGAGATTATTAAATTTATCGTATTTAAAAACTAATTATACACGAAATAAACTAACTTTAAATTAAAATACAGGTTTATTTATTTGAAATAAATGTACTCATGGACAATCAAAAACAATTATTTAAATGAAATAGATTGTGATTTTAATTTTTATGACATTTATCATTTGAAAATTTAAAGTCAAGTAAAAATAAAGTAAATAAATAAGTTAATTTTAAATGATATTTATATTTGATATTTATGAGTGACTTAAATTTGTTAATTTCTTCACGTAATTTGATTTTGATCTCAAGGAAAATTTTTAACAATATAGGGCTTGGATCGATAAATTTTTTTAGATTTTGGAATCAGGTTTCAAATGCAGAAATAATAATTAGTGGAACAAAAGAAGATTTAAAGTTACATGTAAATACATGGAACCGAGTCCGAGTCAAGGTTACTATCTACAGTATAATGATTAATTATGTATCAAGATTTCAATGAAAATTTTATCATCGTATATTTTGACAATAAGAGACTATAAAAATATCAAGACAAAAAAAAACACAAGAAATTAATTTTAAATAATAGCAAAAATAAAAAAATTCAGCAAATAAAAAATAAAAGTTAAAAAAATGTCTGCTTTAGAATGAAATTTTCTCTATAATTAATTAATTGATTACCTTAATAAACCATCTTTCCCCGTATATGAATCCCATACATGATCATTGGTAGGCAGCATCGTAATAACAACTTGTGAATTTTTTGATAATTCAGCAGCACTTTTAGCTTCAATTGCTCCCGCTTCAATTAAATTCTTCATCGCTGTTTTATTTATATCATAAACTGTTAATTTGTATCCCTAAAAAATGATAATAATAATTTATAAAAATAAATAACAATAATAAATATACGATACCTTTTTTATTAAATTTGTAGCCATATAATTTCCCATATTGCCGAGGCCCACGAACCCAACATTTGAAAAATAACGACGACCTGTGTTAATTTATTTATTATTTTATTTAATTATCTGTCTGATGAATATTTATTACTAATATTATTTATAATTAATAATAATTGTTAATATTTACCAACAGGTCTCCGGAGCACGTGCAAAAAATTAAGGACCGCCATGATTTAAAAATATGTTGGGAGTAAAAATGAAATAAAACACGAATGAGAAAGTTTTTTTTTAAACGCTGACCCAGTTTATTTGAATTTATAATTTATTCAACACAAACGCTGATTTTTATCACTTCTTTTAGTTGATTGAACTTTAAACAAGCGTGCAAATGATTAAGTTTTAGTTATAACTTTATTTTAGTACTACAATTCGATATATTTTATTTATAATAATTTTTTTAGCAAAAAAAAAAAATAATATACGATTAGATAAGAATTGCTACATTCGAAATGCCATTAATATTTATCTTTATATATATATATATATATATATATATATATATAGATATTGTGTAGAAATGATAATAATTGTTACAAATGGGTGAATTTATAATTGCGAAATAAAAAGTTAATAAATGAGCAATTGACAGTTGGAAAAATAACGAGGGTTTGAGTAAGCGATTTTTTTATTTTCATTTATGCGATTACTCGCGATGGAATTGAGCAATTTTGATGATTTTTTTTCATTTTTATCGACTTAGAAACCAAGAATAATATTCTGGAGAGAAAGTTTTTAATAATCGACTTATAAAAATAATATTTATAAATAGTAATTATTAAGAAAAATTTTTTTTTGGTAAAAAAAATTAAATTTGAAAAAAAAAAAAAAAAATTTTATCTCTCCTTATAAATTATGAAATTTAATTACTGTATTGTTTTATTCATCGAACAAATCTGTAAAGAAAAAATTATTAAAAATTTTCTTCCATACCCAAAAAAAAAAAAATATAGACTACGGTTGACCCTGTGGACCAAAATTTCCTGCTTTTTTCAAAAGCTCCTTGAGCTCGAAAGCATTATTGTGAATTAATTTTCAAACTCTCTAAGCTCAAAAATACTCTTGACTGAATTGGATAATGAAATGATTTTTAGGATCTAGGGAAAATTGCTATTTTTAAAATTTTCCTCCATCGATATTTCTCGAACGAGTAAACCGATTTTGGTGTTCGACACATAGTTTTTTTTTTTTATCTTTTTTGGCTAACATCCCGATAGGGCCACGTGCCACTTTCGACACATAATTATTGATGAGTTTTATCGAGTTCTAGAGCCGGAAATTGATCGTTTCAGTCTTCTCAAAGATATTCGAAGAAAACCGTTTTAGATCATTTTTCATTCTCTAACGATAACTCTCGAACAAATAAACCGATTGAGATGGTTCTTATGGCAATCGACGCGTTTTTTCAAGTCTTAAAGTTTATGTAATTTTCAAAATAATGGACTTGGTTATTTCAAAGATATTTGAGAAAAAAATAAGACCATTTATTATTATTTTTACCATTTCTTTCTACAACGATATCTCTTGAACAAATTAAACGATTTATATGGTTTTTGCGGCAATAATCGACGCAGTATATTTTAATTTCTGGAGCTGATTAGATTTTACAATCGATTCATCAAGTCTTTTCTGAGAAATTTGAAAAAAAAAAAATTAAAAACAAATTTGAAAGTTATTAAAAGCTCACACACACACATACACACTAGATGCAATCAACCAGGTCGCCTTTATAGCCAAAGATGCGATCACGGGATCCAGATGGAAAGGTGGTAAAAAGAAATATTGCTTGGTAGCTAGCATTAGACATCAAGAATGCCTTTAACTTCACCAATTGGGACTGCGTCATGCGGGCACTTGAAGAGCAAAATGTTACAGGATACTTGCGTCAGATGGTAGCGAGCTACTTTAAGAACAGGCTCCTGAGATATGACACGGAGAACGGACCAGAAGAACACAAGATATCTGGAGGAGTACCGCAGGGTTCAGTTCTAGGCCCTTTGTTGTGGAACATCATGTATATGATGGTCTGCTGAGGTTAGTCCTGCCTAATAACGTCAAAGTTGTGGCATACGCTGATGACGTTGTCGTGATGATTGTCGCGAAATATCTGGAGGAAGTAAAGCTCGCGTTTGATATCGCTTTAAAGAGAGTAAACCAGTGGACGAAAACAGTAAAACTGCAGTTGGCATGGCGTAAGACCGAAGCAATGCTAATAACGAGCAGGTAACAATTGGAAACCATCACGCTGAAAGTAGGAGAGCATGAAATAACATCAAAACCATTCATCCGTTATTTGGGAGCAATATTAGATACGCGGCTCAATTTTAAAGAGCGGGTGGATCATGTAAGTGCCAAAGCGTCGGTTGTAAGAGCTAGTCTATTACGTCTGATGCCTAACTTTGGAGGCCCGACGCAGAGCAGGAGGATGTTACTGCCATCAGTAGTTACCTCGGTGTTGATCTATGGAATTTCTGTTTGGGCAGACACCCTTGAAATTAAAGAAACCAAGAGAAAAGTCGCATCCATCTTTCGACTGAGCACCCTGAGAGTGACTAGTGTCTTTCGCACAGTGTCCGAAGAAGCAGTGTGCGTTCCCAGAGAGGAAAGTACCACGGGCCCAGGCTTGGCCCAGTCTTGCCCCAACTTTGTAGAACCTTGGGCCAGGCTTGTAAGCCAGTCTTGGCCCAGTTTTGGTAAAAGTCTGGGATGATAATCTCGGGCCAAGCCTGGTTGCCAGGCCTGGCCCATGCTTGGTTGCCAGGTTTGGCCCAGGCTTCGAGGAAACGAATAAATTTAATTAAAAAAAATTTTATTATTATTAACCTCGTAGAGTTCATCATCATTAACGTTTAAATTATCTGAGGGAGGTAAATGATGTGAAAAAAACTCGTTGAAAATTCTGCTGAGCTCTGGGCGCGAACTGCCGTCCTTCTGATTGCTAGGCCCGAACGGTAGCTACTGGACGAACCTACCAATGTTGAACTGATACATTTATATGATCTAGTTATTAAACGCCCAAGGCTAGGTTGCCCAGTCTTGGCCCAAGCCCGGGTAATCATTGGGTCGGCCAAGGCTAGGTTACCCAGTCCTGGCCCAAGCATGGGTTGCCATTGAATGGCCAAGGCTCGGTTACCCAGTCTTGGCCCAAGTCTGGCTTGCCATTGGATGGCCAAGGCTGGGTTACCCAGTCCTGGCCCAAGCCCGGGCCAATAGAGGTGAGCCAAAGCTAGGTTCCCCAGTGCTGGGCCAAGGAGGGCCCCGTTGTTCAACTCTGGCAGCTCCTGCATGGGGTACCCCGATTTACCTACCCTACGCCTTTTGCGCCCCCTTCCCCAACATGGGTATATATATATATATATATATATATATATATATATATATATATATATATATATATATATATATATATATATAATTTTAATATTAATGTTATTAAATTTTTATTTTGTCAACTATCAATCAAACTTAAATCCCCATTACTTGAAAAATATTCAAAGGTTTCGGCAGTAATTCAAAAGTATAAATCGATATCGATTTATATATGGATATTAATAAGTTTATAGACAAAAAGATTTGATTCTATCTATCCGATGGATTCTATCGAAATTTATGTACAAAACTAAATTCATCATTAGGTGCATTATTTAAGTAGGATGTATCAATTTGATTATTTGAGTTAAGTTATACCATAAACTTCTCTTTGTTGCAAGTTCATAACAGACTAGAGGATCAGATTACCATCCAACGATTACCAAAGTTAAGTAGCATCGGCATGGATCAATAATTGGATGGGTGTCTCCTTAGTACAAAAATAGTTAATCTATAGTACTTTTTTTTTTTTTTTTTTCAATTGAAATTTAACCAACATTTATATTAATGAAGACGATAAATTCTAATTTAATTACTTAATTAATTATTTTCAGATATTTTCAATGAGCTTTTAAAAATGACTATATTCGTTCATGCATGATTTTATCTAATCATATATGATTATATATGATCAGATATGGCCAATTTTCAGATCTGATTATATATGGACTCATATATAATTATATATAATTATACAAAATCTTTTTTTATCGGGTTCCTCGGACCTCAAAACGTCGACATCTGATTTAATTTACATTTTTGAAAATCAGAGTAGAAACAATAATTTCCCGAATTTTTTGAAAATCTTGGTTTTTCTTAGCGGGACTTTTTATTATATTTATAATAATTTTTTCATTGATCGATTTGGGAATAAACATTAAAACGAAAAAAACTTCTAGATTAAATCAACGATCCGTCCGATGTAATTTTAATTTATATTCTTATGTTGTACATAATAACAATAACAACAACTATAACATTAAACCAAACACGTGATGTTTAAATTAGCAATGATAACAATAATTTATCCTAACATGTGTGTACACAATAAGCTACAACTATCTTTTATCGCAAAATTAATCATGTTTCGTGACACACATTTCTCTATAATTTACCTGCGTGTTATTCATTACTTTTCAACATTATCCTTATAATTTATCTATCAAAGGAACAAACAGCGAACATTCAATTTTATTATACTCAACCCTTTACTTTATCAACTCACGCTTTAGTTCACTGATGATTAATTCTTGTTAAATATGCGGAGTGTTCATTACTCTATTATATACTTATTTCTGTTATTAATTACAATAAAATTATTCTATACTCGCAGTGAAAATATTTACGCTAATAAAGATCATGACTGGATTCCAGATAAAGATTTTGAGTTAATTATAAAATTTTCATTTCCTTACTCTAGATGTAATAATATTTTTATTGATAATGGTAATTATTTATGTTTGATAAAAATAAATATGTGGTTAATTGTATTAAAAAATATTTATACCAATTTATTATTTTAAATTTAACAGAGGATCCGAATGCAAATGTTTTATTCAATAAATTTATAAAAATATATAAATTTGATTATTATGTAAAATATCGGTCGCATGAATGTCAAGGATACTTTTTAGTTTCTTCTTCTGTTGATGTATTATTTATGGCCATTAAGAAGTAAGTTTATTGATTATTAATTAAATATTGAAGCACTTAGATATTTTCGATAATTTAATTTAATCATAAATTTATTAATATTAAAAGTTAATATAAATGATGACTAGAATTGATTTTTTTAATGGACCGTAAATTTTATTTTTGTATGCCAATTATTTTTTTATTTTATTTTTTAACGCTAGTAGTTTTTAAATTTAATAAACTAGTGAGAGATCAATTGGCAGTAATTTATTTTATTTTAATTTATTTGGGGTATTGGGACTAATTTTTTTAAATTAGTTACTTGATATTTTTAGGATTAATTTGAATTTATTTTAAAAATATTAAGGGCAAATATAAATGGACTAAAACTTTCGAAAAATCAATCTAACGCACATTGTTATTTCAAAAGCCCGTGACTTGGTCAAAAATGAACTAGAGGGCAATTTTTTTTTTATTTTCTTTGTTTTCAGGTGTAGTTTTCAAAAAAAAAATTACAATACAATTATTTATAGGTATTTTCTATTTTTTTTTCTCACATTTTTAAAAAAATCCAAATTCTCTCGAGGATTACCAGTTTCAATTAATTTTTTCGTCTCAATTATTCAAACTCTGAAGCCGTTGATAAACTCTCAAAAATTCCCAGAGTGATGTTTTGTAAAATAAGCCCAACTGGGCAAAAATTTTTTTTTCAATTGATAAATAAAAATAGAAGGAAAAGTCGGCCCACTCTCGGATTGGCGGGAAAAATTGTAGAATTAATTGAAGTTTTTTTTGAAAAATTAAAAAAAAACATAAAACAGGGCGAACTTTAACAAAGTGGCAGTTTTTCTAAAAAAAGCTGAAAATTTCATAGAGTTTATTATCTTAAAATTTTCTTGTAGTTATTTCTGAAAAGTACATTCAAAAACAAAAATTTTGAAAAAAAAAAACGTCCCCATTAGTCAATTTCGAAAGAAGTTATAGCTATTTAAAAAAATAAAAGCCTTATTTTTGAAAAACTCATAACTTTTTTTGGGTTGGGTAAAAAAATTTGAAAATTTCCTGAAAAATGATTTTAATAGGATAGAAAGGGAAAAAAAATTTTCAGCCGAATCGAAAGGGGTCGGGGCCAAAAGTGGTTGATTTGGCGTGGAATACCCCATATGTGTATCCGATATTTTTGAACATTTTAAGCCCTACGCATGACACCTGGGGCAAAATGGACCAGCCGAAAGTTCTGAAAAATGATTCTTTCATATTTTTATCGTCAAATTAAAAAAAAGTTAAAATGTTAATTCATTTTTTGGCTGATTTCCTGCAGTTGGGGCAAATTTGGCCACTAAAAATATTCGTAAATAATATTTTATTTTTCAATTGATAACAATTTAATTAAAAAAAAAAAAATTTATCATTTTTTGGAGGGGGCCTCTCTGTCCCACAAAAAAAATTTTTTCTGCCTTCGTTTCCACCAATGATGTAAAATGTAATTTTTCTGTATGTTTTTTACAAAAAAAAAAAACATTTAATTTAATAAAATTTGATCAACTTTCAGAAATTTTTTTTTTCAACTTTTTTTTGGAATACCCCATTTTGCCCACCAGAGAAGAAAATTATATTTATTAATGGCAGCTAAAAATTTTGTCTATTTACCTTGAATATCATTAAAAACAAAAAGATTTGGCGTATTTTAGTCATCGAAAACTTAGTATTTCCATAGGTACCCCTCTTTGCCCCTCCCTCCCCTAAATATTTTAATTTATATTTGTTTTTTTAAATAATTTAAAAACAAATATTGAGCTCGAAAACAGCGTAAAGTTTCGAAATACTCGCAGGGTCAACTAGTTGCTAGATTTTTCTTTCTTTATTTTTATAATTCAAATTGTAAGCTATAATTTTATTTTTTCGGTTTTACAAAAAATAAATATCTATTGAATATTTACATATAATTATGGTATACATTTTTTATTTATCAATGAGTTGAATAAAATATTATTAATTAATGTCATTAATTGGGTCTATTATTTTATTGTTTAAGATATTCGAAATATTTCAGAATTCCCACAAAAATATCAACATCAGAAATTTTAATTATAATAAACGACCGAGTCGATAATATTTCATCTGAATTATTAAACATAACCCTTTACAAACATTCAAACGTTAATATAATTTCAAAATCATACATGTGGTCCTTGTCTGAAAATTATTTATTTCCTCGTCACTTTAAACGCGTCTCCAGGTGATTAGTAATTGATTGTAATAAGCAATAAATAGTTTTAATTATCATAGTATTGTAATTTGAACTGAGATATGTATAATAATTATAATTAACGATTACAGGATCGAAGAAATGAGACATCAAAGTGGTATCGTTGATTTACAAGGCCGCGAATTACAAGTCGCGGCATATTATAATCCGCCTCTATGTTATCTTCATTCGACAGTAAATAAAACAGTGAATGGAATTGAAGGAGAATTTTTTACTGCACAAGATAGTAATTTTATTAATCAATGATTATTATAATAATTTAAATTAATATCAGTTTATTTGATAAATAATTACATAACTGAGAATTTTTATTTGAAACTATAAGTTTTTGAGCTTATTGTTTTTCCACGTCTTGAGATTGTTATACTATCTCTTGCTATATTTTTCTAATTAAAATCTCTGATCCCGAGAAAATAAGTTCATATCTGACTGTATATAATTAGATATGAACATATAAGATCATATATGAATCATATATACTTCATATATGTTTATATATGAGTCATACATGTTCATATGTGACCACATATAAAGGCAGAGAAATTTCTACTGACTTATACACAAATCATATAAGATTATATATGGTCATATATGATACAACATGAAATATTTTTACTCGATATTCAGTCCATATGAGATCATATATGAACATATATGAAGATACACCCGGGAAAACAAAGTTCATATCTGGCTATATATAATTAGATATGACCATATAAGATCATACATGAATCATATATGTTCAAATATGATTCATATATATGTTCATATATGAGTCATACATGTTCATATACGACCATATATAAAGGCAAAGAAATTTCTTCTAACTTATACCTAAATCATATAAGATCATATGTGGTCATGTATGATCATATATGATACAACATAAAGTATTTTTCCTCTATGTTCAGTCCACATAAGATTATAAATGAACATATATACCTACACAAAAAATTAAAGAAACAAAAAAATTTTATAAATTTTTTTGTGATATTTGGAAGGCTGTAACTTTGTAAATAACAATCGTATCGAGATTTTAAAAAAAGCATTTTATAGCTTGATATCTCTAGTTTCGGTGCGTTTTTATCAAAATTTTTTAAGAGCTCAAGCGATTGCACAAACATGAGAAATACCGCGAGACAAAAAATTTCTAAATGCAAGGCAATGATAAAAGAAAAAATATTTCAAAAACTAAATTTCGAACACAATAAAAAAAGTTTCAATTTTTTGGGAATTTGTTTTTTTTTTTTTAATTTTCCTTGCATTTGCTGAGTAACCAACGCAAAAATTTGAAAAAGTCGAAAAAAAATTATTTTTTCATTTTCATTATGATTACACAATCAAAAAAACAAAACTTGTTCCTTTAATAGTTTAGCAAAAATGTGATCGATCATCCTAAAAAATGGTTCCATAGTACAACTTGAAAATTGACAGGGTTATTGGGGGGGACATTAAACTAAAAACGTTTCTGGTAACATTAGTCTTTTCATCAATATTTACAGAGTAGCGGTTGAGTACAGCCTTCCGAAAATCACTAAATAATTTATAAAATTTTTTTGTTTCTTTAATTTTTTACGTTAATGAATGAACATATATGAAGATACATTAAAAGTTTTTAACCGATATACAGGCCATATGAGATCATAAATTATCATGTACGGACGTATATAAACAGATATGAAAAAATATAAAAAAATTTTAACCGATATACAGTCCATATAAGATTATATATGGTTATGCATGATCATATATGAAGGACTATAAAAATTTTTAAATGATGTTCAACTCGTGTAAGATCAGATAAGATCAAGAAAGAACGTATATGATAATGCATAAAATTTCTTACAAGTTGTTTAACGCGCCCGATAAAAAAAGATTTTGTATAATTATACATAATTATATATGAGTCCATATATAATCAGATCTGAAAATTGGCCATATCTGATCATATATAATCATATATGATTAGATATAATCATGCATGAACGAATATAGTCATTTTTAAAAGCTCATTGAAAATATCTGAAAATAATTAATTAAGTAATTAAATTAGGATTTATCGTCTTCATTAATATAAATGTTGGTTAAATTTCAATTGAAAAAAAAAAAAAAAAAAGTACTATAGATTAACTATTTTTGTACTAAGGAGACACCCATCCAATTATTGATCCATGCCGATGCTACTTAACTTTGGTAATCGTTGGATGGTAATCTGATCCTCTAGTCTGTTATGAACTTGCAACAAAGAGAAGTTTATAGTATAACTTAACTCAAATAATCAAATTGATACATCCTACTTAAATAATGCACCTAATGATGAATTTAGTTTTGTACATAAATTTCGATAGAATCCATCAGATTGGGAACTCTGGCGCTCGGGTACGCAACCTGGTGGCGAAATTTAAAATCTGAGGGAGTAGGTCGAATTTTTGACAGCTGAATTAGATTACATGTTTGTTTATGCGGAAAAATTAATATCAGTTAATTTAAATTAGTATTATTATAATTTATTTATTATTACGATAAATAATTACTATTTAAAAATTAAGGATAGAATAGAATATAATAAAATTAAGACACATCGGTGGAATTTTGATATATTTTATTAATAACTTCATTATTAGACGGATAAAAAATCGTACTGTCTTCAAAAAATAATTTATATAGTTTAAACTTTTCTATCATACATAATTATTTGGTAAAACATACTTTTGAAAAATAACTAGATAATTTTAGCAATTTATAAATAAAATATGTAAATAATAGAAATTTGTAATATTTGTAGATGTATGAAAAAATAAAATTGAAAAATTGATTATAAATATGTAAAAATAAAGTGTAAAATGTAAACATATAGTGTAAAATGTAAAAATAGAGTGTAAAATTTGCGTGTGTAAAACAAGAGCAGAAGATTTAATTCTAGCAGTCATTAAATTCCGTAACTGTATTTCTAATTCTTCAGACAGCTGCAAATTTTTATTTAAATTCATTGATTTAGAATTTTCATCATATTTAGCCTGGTCTTTTTCTTTTTTTCCTTCTATTTTTAGCGTCTAAATTTTTGGTTATTGCTGATGAAAAACACTCATGTTGATCTAAAGGCTTGCCTTTATATTTTTCCAATGAAGACTTATGAGGCTCATTCCACACGCATTTTTTATCCGTGCATGTGATCATTGAAACTCTCTAAATCATTGCTGTGAAAATAAAAATTTGTTGTAAAAAGTTAATTATTTAAAAAATATAATCACTAGAATAGTGTAGGTTATAAATGTAATAAAATATATTACCGGTTACAATGGAGTAATACCGCAACGACGTGTTTACAAATACCACTGAGGCCTGCTTTACAAGAACAACTCATATCAATTATTCGACCGTCGTTTTTTATTTTACCAGTTATTTCATGTGGGGTATCTCTGATATGAGAAGTTTATAAGCAATAAGCTAAAACACTTATAACATTAGAATCACTGTTTGGTACTTGTCCACATTTTATAACATGACCGGCATTTAAAACACTTTCACCACCGACAAAGTTTTTATTGCTTGGCTTTGTGCAAGCAAATTTACAAATTTCTTGTAATGAAAGTTTTATTTTGTTCCCAAATAATTCAAAAATAAAAAAAGTATTCTTATATAAAACTGAAAGTCAACGTTTAGTTATAGTTAATACAGTTATCTATAAATACGGAGCATACAGCTGACCTACTCACTCTAGTGCATATTTTCGCCACTAGGAGCAAATTTTATAAGCCACGCCCCTGCCAGAGATCCCAATAGATATAATCAAATCTTTTTATCTATAAACTTATAAATATCCATATATAAATCGATATCGATTTATACTTTTGAATTGCTGCCGAAACCTTTGAATATTTTTCAAGTAATGGGGATTTAAGTTTGATTGATAGTTGTCAAAATAAAAATTTAATAACATTAATATTAAAATTATATATATATATACCCATGTAGGGGAAGGGGGCGCAAAAGGCGTAGGGTAGGTAAATCGGGGTACCCCCAAAATTTCATAAGAGAAAATTTTATTTTTTAATTATTCCAAAAGCACTTTTGTAAACATAATTAAGTAATATTTTAAATATTTTTGGTAAACTTTTTCAAAAATCGACTTTCAGTCAAAAAATGTTGATGGCTTTTGATTTATGATAAAAACCAGTAAAAAGTTTTTTTTTCTGCTTTTGCATCCAGTAATCGTGTAAGATGTAATATTTCATTATAAAAATTGCTCACAAAAAAACTTTAATTTGATAAATTTTTTTAACATGCAGAAATTTCTTTTTGGGCATTAAAAGTAATTGTTAGAATTTTAAGTTTTTATTACTTTCTGTGATTTTATTAATTGTAACCCAACAGACAATCGAATTTGACGGTGAAAGTACTGTATTTTTATGGTGAAAGTATCGTGCCCTACCAAAAAACTTACCGTAAAGAATGGTAATGCTACCCCTTGTAGGAAAAAAATTTTTTACGACGGGGCCTGTCTTGGCACAACATTGGATTACCGAGCCTCGGTTTGCTAGTTTTTGTCCAAGAGTTTGCCAATCCTTGACTCCCGAACCTCGGTTTGTTAATCTTGGCCAAAGAGTTTGCCAATCCTCGACTACACAGAAAAAAAAAAATTCTTGGTTGAAGGTAAATATTCTTAATTCAAGAAAATTTTTTTGGAGACCTAAACTTTCTCAGATAAAGTAGTAATTTTATCTGACCAAGATAAATTCACTTAGCTCAAGAAAATTTTGACTTGGTTCTCGAAAACGGTGGTCTTCAAAAATATTTTCTTGACTCAAGATAACTTTTTTTTCTGTGTACCAAGTCTTGGTTTGATAGTTGCGGCTTACGAGTCAATTTTCTATCAAATTTATTCGAGTTCGCTAATAGTTATATTTTTATTTGAGTTCAAATAACTTTAAGCAGTAAATGTAATGATTTTATATTATTTAAAAATTTCACATATCGTATAATTATAAAACAGCTAAATAACAAATACTACTTAAAAAACTCCGGTTTCTATGAATAGCCTCACAGCCTAGTGAATACGAGACTTGCCTAGCAGCCATGAAGGACCAGGTTCGAGACCCAGCAAACGCAAAAAAAAATTTAATTCCACCGGTTTACTCGATTTCTCTGTGTCCAAATTTACCTCAATATCTTACCATTACACCCATGATTACCGATATAATTTTTTTTTTTTTTCAATTTATTTATAATAAGTATATACACGGAAAGAAAATTATAGGGAGTATTCCTATGCATTATAGGAATGGTTCCTATAATGGTATAGGAATTGTACCTATACTATTATAGGAATGGTTACTATAATATTATAGGAATGGTTACTATACCATTATAGGAATGGTTACTATACTATTATAGAAATGGTTACTATAATAGTATAGGAATGGTTACTATAATATTATAGGAATGGTTACTATACCATTATAGGAATAATTACTATAATAGTATAGGAATGGTTCCTATAATATAATAAATTTTTTTTTTTTGCAAAATAGTGTAGAAATTTAATGTTCAAAAAAATCCAAAAATTATAAGACATCGGCTTACTTCACTATCATGTTAAATTAAAACTAATATGAACTTTTCGAGATTTTACCCAAATTTGAGATTTTTTCGAAATATAAATTTTTATTTTTAAAATTTGAATTTTCTTGAATGTTCTATGCTGAAAACATTTCAGTTGAAAAATTTTGATGATTTTTGCCAAATACGAATTTTTTTTGTCCCTGAAGTTACGAACGTTCATGCAACTAAAAATATATATTTTTTTTAAAGATACTTTTATGATTAGAAAAATGTGGATTTTTGTGTGGAGTGTTTTTTTGAGACCCCACGCTAGTCAAAAAAGTTTCAATTCAATATAGCCTCCGGAACACCCCTCTACGACCTACCCCTATCACTTATATATTTTTAAAAATCGCAATTCAAATTAAAACAATCTGAACTTTCGTGTAGAGTGTTTTTTTGAAACCCCACACAAGTCAAAAAAGCTTCAATCCAATATGGCCGCCGAAAAGACCCTCTAATTTATTCGCAATATTTAAAATTTTTATTTTTTTTTTCAATGTTTGAATATTTGTATTATGTTTAATAATACTTTTGTGTATTGTAAAAGTGATTTCCACACTTTTTTGAAAATTGATATTTTCATAATATTATAGGAATGGTTACTATAATATTTTAGGAATGGTTACTATAATATTATAGGAATGGTTACTATACTATTATAGGAATGGTTACTATACTATTATAGTAATGGTTACTATAATAGTATAGTAACCATTCCTATAATATTATAGTAATGGTTCCTATAATTTATAGGAATGGTTACTATATATTATAGTAACTATTCCTATAATATTATAGGAACCATTCCCGTAAATTATAGGAACCATTCCTATAATTATAGGAACCATTCCCATAATGGTATAGGTATCATTCCTATAATTATGGGTAATATTCCTATAATTATAGGACGTATTCCTATAATTGTTGGTCGTCATTCCTATACTGGTATAGGATGAAATTTCATAAAATTATAGGAACCATTCCCATAATTTTCTTTCCGTGTAGCTGCTTTATTAATTATCAAAAGCCTTGGTACAATACTGACATTCGATATTGGGACAATATTAATATGCAGTCCCGGCACAATACTGGCACTCGATATTGGGCCAGGATAGAGTGTCAGGCCTGGCATGAAGTTATCATCCCGATACTCAAACGAGCTTGGGCCAGGCTTGAATTTCTAGCTTGGCCCAGAGTTAGCAAGTATTGGGCCAAGCCTCAACTAAGCCTGGGCCCGTCGTCATTTCCTACAAGGGACCGTACTTTGCCGTAAAACGCGAAAATTTACGCTTAAATCTCACAATGCGCGGTAAAATTCCGCAATTTACGCTGAAATATCATTATTAACTGTAAAATACCGCAAATTACCGAAGTATTTAAGGAATTTTTCGTAAATTACCGTAATTCAGATCCGCGAGGGATATAACGAATAATTTATTTTAGAAAATGAAGTCGATGGTGTTGAAACAAAATTATTTATCATTATCGCTGAAAGATTAAATTTTAAATGGCTTATACGTAAACCTAATGGTCATTACAGGTAATTATTAACTTAACAAATATTATTTATCAATGATCAATAATTATAATGAATACATTGTAGATATGGAAGACCAAATGGAACAGATTGGAATGGAGGAATGATTGGTCAACTATTTCGTAACGAAGTAAATTAACCTAAAAATAAATAAATTTTATATGTTTTTAATAACTAAAATATATAGGGGAAGGGCAGACGAAACGGGACCAGAGAGGCAAAATGGAACACTCCCACTATTTAGTTAGAAATTGTATATAACCATCATTCGCAACTCTTATCATCATTTTTGTATACATTTTAAGCGTCTCGATTTTTTTTTTGTTGGAAATTTTTTAGTTGACTCAGTTGCTGTTAAAAAAAAATTTTCAATTTTGTGGGCAGAATGGGATACCCTCTTAAAAGATGAAACAAAAAATTTCTGGAAATTACATAAATTTGATTACATTAAATTTTTTTGTAAGTAATTTACCCAAAGAGAAATTATATTTTACATAATTATTGGATGCAAAGGATGAAAAGAAATTTTAATAGTTTTTATCATAAAAAAAAAAGACATTAACGTTTTTCGACTGACACTCGATTTTTAAAAATGTTTAACAAAAAAAGAATTCAAAATAATGCTCCATTGTCGTTACAAAAGTGATTTTGGAAGGTTAAAAAATCATTTTAAAAAAAATTTTTTTTTATAAAATTTTGGGGAGTACCCTCTTCTGCCCGCCCTAACCGTTTTGCCACCGCCCCTCTTCTGGCCCTACATTTTAATTTTTTTTCTTATAGATAGATATCGCATTCAGTGGAGTTTGGTTAAAACACGACCATTATCGTTACGTTAATTTAACAAAACCATGGTACCAATTATTTATAAATTTTTTGGTTCCTCGACCAAAACCAGAATCAAGTTTTTGGGCGCTGCTTCGTCCATTGTCTCTGGGAGTCTGGATGGGGATCTTAGGAATTATATTTCTTCAGAGTCTCAATGTGTACATCAAAGCCTGGATAAATCCTAACATGGAACCGCGATACAGAAGTTATATTACTACTTTAATTGAATTAATCGCTCGGCTAGTGGGTACTTGGGCGCCACAAAGAATCAATGGATTAAAAATTCAAACTCAATTGTGGCATATGGCGGGCGTGCTTGTCGTTACTGCTTATTCTAGTAGTTTAGCTGCCAGATTAACATTTCCTGACTATGAAGATCGGTAATTATTTAATTATAATTAAATACACGGAAAGAAAAACATGGGAATTTTTCCCATTTTACTTAGGAGTAATTCCCTTGTTGACATGGCAAATTTTGCTTTATCGACATGGTAAATTTTACCATGGAAAAATGGAAATATAACCATATTTTATAGGAATTTTACCCATATATTATAGGAATATCTTCCATGTTGTCATTGCAAAAATTTCCATGCAACATAGCAATTTTTCCTATGTTGACATGGGAATTTTTCCCATGCCACCATTGTTATTTTTACCATGTCAGTATAGGAATTTTGTCCATGTTACTGGAGTAATTTTTTCCTTTTCAACATGGGAAAAATTCACATGTCAACTTAGAAGAAATTACTCCAGTAACATGGGAAAAATTCCTATACTGACCTGATAAAAATATCCATGTTGGCATGGGAAAAATTCCCATGTCAACATAGGAAAAATTGCTATGTTGCATGAGAAAAGTCCACAAGAAGGTAAAATCACTAAAATATCAAATATTTTGGTCATTTTGATCATTTAAGCTTTAAAGCGATAAAATAGGGATATGTGAAGGTTTTACTGTTTACGAAAATAGAATTTCAAAGTTTCCGAAAAAATTTTGTGTAATTTAATAAAAATTTTTTTGTAGCACCTACGAATTAATCAATTTTGATTGTACTTAACAAATTACAAATTAAAAGCAGATGAACTTACATCCAAGAGCTACAAAATATTTTTACTATCATTGTACTTCACTTTAATTAAAAAGGTGCCATAATTATTGATGTTCTGCAAGTACATTCTTTTTTGATTTATACATTTGACTTGCATTTAACTTGCCATTAAATACGGCTTGTACATCAACGAATGACCCATATTTAATGTTATGAAAATTTGAAACCATCAGTTTACAAATATTTTACTTTTATATACATGGTAATTTCTACTTTGTTAACATGGAAATTTTTCCCATGTTCACATGGGAAATTTTCCCATGTTGACATAGGAACAAATCCAATGTTAACATAGGAACGATTCCAATGTTAACATGGGAATTTTTCCCATGTTGAGATGGGAATTTTTCCCATGTTAACATTGGAATGATTCCTATGTAACATAATTATTTTTTCAATGTTGCTATAGGAAAATTTACATTGTCTATATAGGAATAATTCCTATGTTACAAAGCAAAATTTACCATGTAACATAGCAACAATTCACATGTTAACATAGTAAAATTTACAATGCCAACAAAGGAATTTTCCCCATGTAAAATTGGAAAAATTCCCATTTTTTTCTTTCCGTGTAATAAATATTAATTAATATTGTACGACTTTTAATGCAAAGCATTAGATAGTGTTTTACGATCACTAAATTTTTTTATTTATTATTTTTCGAAGAATCGATAGACTGGATCAGTTTATTGAAAAAAATCTTACATGGGGTAGAGAAGGTCCTGTTCCAAAATTTGACGATTATTTTAATTTAAATGTAAGTTATTATTGTTGTGTATAATTTAATTTTTTTTTTATACTTCTACGTTAAATTTATTAGGATAAATATGCAAGTAAATTTCCGGATAAATTTAAATCAGAATTTTCACAACAAGAGCGTCACGAAAAAATAAAACAAGGAAATTATGCAATAGTCGGACGTATGATCGACTCGATATTTTTTCCAGAAAATAACATCAGTGGCTCTGACCTCAGGGTAAAAAAAAATGAATAAATGATTGGCAATTAAATAAATTAATAAAAATAATTATTTACAGAATTACAGAGTAATGAAAGAATCAGTAAGTGATTATTATGTTACATTTGCAGTAAAACCTTGGCTCGTTAAATCATTTGACAAAGTAATATAATTATAAATAATTAATTAATTAATTGTTTAAATATTTCATAAATAATAACTATTATGAAAAATATTAACCAGGTGATTTTGTGGTTAAAAGAAACAGGACTCTCTGTTTATCATCTACAAGATGTTATTTATAGGCGAACACCTCTACATCTACGAGAAGTATTAATTGAACATGACATTGAAACCCAAGAAGCTAAAGCTTTACGTCTACTTCCTCTCAGCGCTGGATTTGCATTTTTATTTTTGGGTCTTCTTATTTCGTTTGTTGTATTTTGTTTTGAATTAAAATCATTTTATCGCGGTTCTTCGTTAATGGCAATTATAAACATCAAGACAAAAAAAAAACCGTTTAAAAAAATGAAGAAATTTTTTAAGCGCCTAAAGTTAAAACGATTGAGATCTGGACAAAAATAAATGTATAAAGTTTTATGGGATTTTTATTCAAGAATTTTGAAAATTAATTGTGAGATAGCAATTTAATTTTATTGCACGGAAAAAAACGGAGCTCAAAATTAGATGATATTTATAATTGTCAAATAAAAATTACTTTCCAAAGAGAAATTTACAATCCAAACCAAAAATTACTATTAATAATGGAAAGTTACATTTTTTTTATTGATTCTTACAATCAGTATTGTAAATTTTACGATTTGTAAAAATTATAATGCAGATTAGTAAAAATTGGATAAAGAATGGTAACAATCTATAATTATTTCACAACGATCATTCTGGAAGTAACAATATTCAAAAATCTCTTTGATAATATTACAATTGTGAGTTAAAACGATTTGTAAGCGTAGAAGTTAAATATTACAATTTATTAACAATAAATTACTGTAAGACTTATATTTATTTTTATCTATTCTGTAAAATTCAGTAGATGAAATAGAAAACATTAGAATAGAGTAGATAGTGATTTTTATCTGGAAACAACAGAAAAGTCACACATTACTCAAGTTATATTTATATAAGTTTCGCAAAATTTATTCATTTGTATGCCGATTAGTACAATTTGTAAGATTATTAATTTTACTTTATAACATTTTAAAACTATTACTGAAAAAATTGTAAAAAGAACTAGAGTATTCTAAAATTTATAATATCAAATAAAATTTTCTTGAGGTATTGTAGTTTTTAAAACATCGGTAATGTGAATCGCCACTTAGCAAGTAAAAATTACTATTTGAGATTGTGACTTTGAATACGCGAGATATAATCTCGAGTTCGTTGTATTTTATTTATATTTGGCATATACTTTGAGAAATTCGAATGGTACTTGTAGCCGAGTGGTTAGCGTGCTTGCATTTGAACTGGATTATTCGCAAGGCGTAGGTTCGAATCCCATCGTGGTCAAAAAATAAAAAGGTGGCGGATTTTAAGATAACAGTTGAGATATATCCATAAATAAATATACAGATACATTCCAATAATATATATATCTCGTTGGAAAAAAAAAATTTATTATTACACTTAAGGAGACAAATTTTACAATCTGGATTAGTAAAAATTCAATAGCAGTCTCAGTGAAAGTTTTATTCTAAAATAGATTTTTTACTAAATCAAATAGTAAATTTTATTGAATGCTCGTATTTTGAACTCTAAAACTCATAGTAATTTTACATGTAATTTAGTTATTTATAGGATTAAGCGATTATAATTTTTACTTATTTAAAGGAAAATTTCGATATTATTGGACCGTTTCTAGTTTGCCTCGGCGACATAGTAATTTTTATTTGAAAAATAAAAAATATTATCAGATTTTTTTCTCCGTGTGGGTATTATTTATTTTCATGATTTTAATTATAAAGCATTCATAGATTTCATGAATAAATTATAAATTTACAGCAATCGCGAATTTACGAAAATTAGTAAATTTGTTAGCATTAAATAATTGGAGTGTGCTGATAGTATTTTAATAGAATTGAATTGGTGATTTAAAAACTTCGAATGATTTCGAATTTTTTATTTATTCATAAGTTTTTACATTATCGAATTCAAATCTTAATATTCAATTCAAATTTCGAGAAAAAAAATTTTAATTTCATTTGTAATAAATTATAAAAAAATTTTTATAACAATTTACTATGCACGTGTACACGTCGAATGCGAATTATTGGCAGAATAAATAATTTTAGATTTTACCCGGGTGAAAATATTTGGCCGAAAATAGGCCGAAAAAAGGCCGAAACAGCTTAATTTGGCCGAAAAAAGGCCGAAACTCTAAAATTTTATTGAAAGAGGCCGAAATTCGGCCGAAAAATGGCCGAAAAATTTTTCATGTTATTAAACAGGCCGAAAATCGGCCGAAAAATGGCCGAAAAATTTTTATTCTTTTTAAAGAGGCCGAAATCCGGCTGATATTTGGCCGACAAATGAATCGGCCTTTTTTCGGCCAGTTTTCGGCCAGATTATATTTTTTTTTCAATAAAATTATCGCAAGTAATGATCTTTGGCCGAAAACAGGCCGAAATATGGCCTATATTTGGCCGACAGTTGAATCAGCCTGTTTTCGGCCAGAATATTTTTTTTTTCCAATAAAATTATCGCGAGTAAAAATCTTTGGCCGAAAACAGGCCGAAATTTGGCCGACAGTTGAATCGGCGTGTTTTCTGATATAGTATTTTTATTAAATAAAATTATAGTACTTAAAAAAAATTTCATGTAACTCAAAATAGAACAGAAACAATTTTCAAGTTGTGGTACTTAAAAATATATTTTAGAATTTTGAGAAAATTATGTTTTATATTTATAAAATGTTTAAGTAATTCACTAAGTTATAATTTTATACAAGACATAGTGAAAACATTTAATTATTTAATAGTTACAGTGACATAATTTTTATGGGATTAGTTTATATTTTGGTACAATATAAAACTTTCTTTCGTGGTATCATTGATGCAAGTTATATGACAGTTAGTGGCTGAGTGAAAATATATTAATGAGCAAAAATAATAAATCGATTTCTTTAACTTTATACGAGCAAAATTTTTTATTATTAACAGATTATGATTTTAAACAGTTGTTTCTTATGAATATATATAAAGAGAGCTCGTAATTATTCCATAGCCAATGTAAATGACTAAATATCCTCCATGAAAAAAATTTATAAAAAAAATATATGTTAAAATATAAAAAACATATATTAAAAATATATAAAATATGTATAAAAAATATATTAAAAATATATCTTAGAATATATAAAAAAATACATGTATAAAAATATTAAAAAAATACATTTTTAAGTTAATCAAAAACATAGAAAAAAAAATAGAAAAACTTTATATAAAAAATATATTTTTAATGCAACCAACAACCTAGGTAAAAGAAATATTTAAAAAATTATAAGAAAAATATATTTTTTTCTTTTATATTTTAACATATAATTTTTTTATAAACTTTTTTCATGGGGGTAGAGCCTATATACTTTTTAAACAATTTTATACATAACTATATAACCAAAATTACACATATCACAATTACTGACATATGTCTGGTATATAACTGGTAGATACCACCCGTATGAAAAAGCAATATATGAGCTTCAATATAATTCAAAATATATGATAATTATATGGAATTATAAGAAGTCATATATAGAGCCATATACAAAATTTTGCCGAAATATTATATGATGTTATAATTTGCAACATATATATCGGTAATATATTTTTTTTACATGATAACTTATAAGTATTGCTTATAATATTTTATACTATACTTTAAGTTATATGATAAGATATATGATTTAATTATATGACTGACATATCATATTTATACATGTAAATATATAATTATATAAATATATGTTCACATATATTTTTATAAATGTATGTAAATATATATTTATATAGATATATGTTCACATATATTTGCACAAATATATGTAAACATATATGTATTTAAATATATGATAGATTTATATACTTATTGATATATGATGTAAACTATGATATTTTTAGTATTTTTATGTAGTTACATGATAACTACAACTATTTATATTTTTTTGTTCCTTTAATTTTTAGTATGAATGTATATTTTAAATTATTTATATATGTATAATAATATCGAAATTATTATAATATTGAAATTATAAGTTTATATACAAAACGAGAATATAATTTGAAATGTAATATCATATGTATACAATTACATATATTATAAATTACATGGATTATAATAATATTGAAATTATAAATTAATTTATAATATGAAACATATATTTTACGTTATAAATTAATATATAAAACGGACATATAATTTTTGATACAATATCACATATATATAATCACACATATTATAAATAATATGGATTATTATAATATTAAACGTATAAATTATTATATATGATTAATCATATATTAATCAATATTAATAATTTTGCCGCCATATATGTTCAGTTATTTACCATATATATTTTTATATATTATCGACAGTATATGGTTTTTGCATACGGGCAGATTTTATAGCACACGAAAAACAAATAAGAAATTTTTTTATTACTACAAATAATCGATTTCCAATTATATTTCGCTGTTTTAAAAGTGATGTATTCTTTCAATCTCATATAGTACAAGTAAACTTAGTAGTCACTGTCGGTAGCGTAGCCTAGTCGTTAATGCGTCGGTCTTTCGTTCGTTAGGTCCCGGGTTCGAATCCCACTAAAGCGTGCGCGGTTATTTATTAATTATAGCGTTTTTTCTCGGAATAAAAAATTTCCACTAGAATAGAAATTGAATTGATCACATATCTGATGATTCCCGCGTAACCAAAATGACGAAACAATAAAAAAAAAAAAAAAAAAAATAACAATTCAGTAATCGAGTTAGTAATTTTTTTTAATTCAGTTGAAATTTATATATATAGCTATGTATATATTAGAAATTTTATTATATGGCTGTATATAATTCATTTTCCTGGACAATTCATTAACTATTTGATGAATACAATTATTTCTATTCTATGCAATCGAATAAAATGATAATAATAATAATAGTTTAAATCCTCGTCTCTGACGTCAGCCATTCTTAAGCTTCATTGTCGGCCTTTTTTCGGCCATTTTTAGGCCTAACGAGTTTCGGCCAAATTTCGGCCTTTTTCGGCCTAGCGAGTTTCGGCCTCGTGTTCACTACCTAGGTCTTTTTTCCGCCAAATTTCGGCCGAGAAAAAAAATTACTTTTTTTCACTTTGAAATATTTTTACCCGGGTAATAAATCGATTTCTTTAACTTTATACGAGCAAAATTTTTTATTATTAACAGATTATGATTTTAAACAGTTGTTTCTTATGAATATATATAAAGAGAGCTCGTAATTATTCCATAGCCAATGTAAATGACTAAATATCCTCCATGAAAAAAATTTATAAAAAAAATATATGTTAAAATATAAAAAACATATATTAAAAATATATAAAATATGTATAAAAAATATATTAAAAATATATCTTAGAATATATAAAAATACATGTATAAAAATATTAAAAAAATACATTTTTAAGTTAATCAAAAACATAGAAAAAAAAATAGAAAAACTTTATATAAAAAATATATTTTTAATGCAACCAACAACCTAGGTAAAAGAAATATTTAAAAAATTATAAGAAAAATATATTTTTTCTTTTATATTTTAACATATAATTTTTATATACTTTTTTCATGGGGGTAGAGCCTATATACTTTTTAAACAATTTTATACATAACTATATAACCAAAATTACACATATCACAATTACTGACATATGTCTGGTATATAACTGGTAGATACCACCCGTATGAAAAAGCAATATATGAGCTTCAATATAATTCAAAATATATGATAATTATATGGAATTATAAGAAGTCATATATAGAGCCATATACAAAATTTTGCCGAAATATTATATGATGTTATAATTTGCAACATATATATCGGTAATATATTTTTTACATGATAACTTATAAGTATTGCTTATAATATTTTATACTATACTTTAAGTTATATGATAAGATATATGATTTAATTATATGACTGACATATCATATTTATACATGTAAATATATAATTATATAAATATATGTTCACATATATTTTTATAAATGTATGTAAATATATATTTATATAGATATATGTTCACATATATTTGCACAAATATATGTAAACATATATGTTTTTAAATATATGATAGATTTATATTCTTATTGATATATGATGTAAACTATGATATTTTTAGTATTTTTATGTAGTTATATGATAACTACAACTATTTATATTTTTTGTTCCTTTAATTTTTAGTATGAATGTATATTTTAAATTATTTATATATGTATAATAATATCGAAATTATTATAATATTGAAATTATAAGTTTATATACAAAACGAGAATATAATTTGAAATGTAATATCATATGTATACAATTACATATATTATAAATTACATGGATTATAATAATATTGAAATTATAAATTAATTTATAATATGAAACATATATTTTACGTTATAAATTAATATATAAAACGGACATATAATTTTTGATACAATATCACATATATATAATCACACATATTATAAATAATATGGATTATTATAATATTAAACGTATAAATTATTATATATGATTAATCATATATTAATCAATATTAATAATTTTGCCGCCATATATGTTCAGTTATTTACCATATATATTTTTATATATTATCGACAGTATATGGTTTTTGCATACGGGCAGATTTTATAGCACACGAAAAACAAATAAGAAATTTTTTTATTACTACAAATAATCGATTTCCAATTATATTTCGCTGTTTTAAAAGTGATGTATTCTTTCAATCTCATATAGTACAAGTAAACTTAGTAGTCACTGTCGGTAGCGTAGCCTAGTCGTTAATGCGTCGGTCTTTCGTTCGTTAGGTCCCGGGTTCGAATCCCACTAAAGCGTGCGCGGTTATTTATTAATTATAGCGTTTTTTCTCGGAATAAAAAATTTCCACTAGAATAGAAATTGAATTGATCACATATCTGATGATTCCCGCGTAACCAAAATGACGAAACAATAAAAAAAAAAAAAAAAAAAAAATAACAATTCAGTAATCGAGTTAGTAATTTTTTTTTAATTCAGTTGAAATTTATATATATAGCTATGTATATATTAGAAATTTTATTATATGGCTGTATATAATTCATTTTCCTGGACAATTCATTAACTATTTGATGAATACAATTATTTCTATTCTATGCAATCGAATAAAATGATAATAATAATAATAGTTTAAATCCTCGTCTCTGACGTCAGCCATTCTTAAGCTTCATTGTCGGCCTTTTTTCGGCCATTTTTAGGCCTAACGAGTTTCGGCCAAATTTCGGCCTTTTTTCGGCCTAGCGAGTTTCGGCCTCGTGTTCACTACCTAGGCCTTTTTTCGGCCAAATTTCGGCCGAGAAAAAAAATTACTTTTTTTTCAGTTTGAAATATTTTTACCCGGGTAATAAATCGATTTCTTTAACTTTATACGAGCAAAATTTTTTATTATTAACAGATTATGATTTTAAACAGTTGTTTCTTATGAATATATATAAAGAGAGCTCGTAATTATTCCATAGCCAATGTAAATGACTAAATATCCTCCATGAAAAAAATTTATAAAAAAAATATATGTTAAAATATAAAAAACATATATTAAAAATATATAAAATATGTATAAAAAATATATTAAAAATATATCTTAGAATATATAAAAAAATACATGTATAAAAATATTAAAAAAATACATTTTTAAGTTAATCAAAAACATAGAAAAAAAAAATAGAAAAACTTTATATAAAAAATATATTTTTAATGCAACCAACAACCTAGGTAAAAGAAATATTTAAAAAATTATAAGAAAAATATATTTTTTCTTTTATATTTTAACATATAATTTTTTTATAAACTTTTTTATGGGGGTAGAGCCTATATACTTTTTAAACAATTTTATACATAACTATATAACCAAAATTACACATATCACAATTACTGACATATGTCTGGTATATAACTGGTAGATACCACCCGTATGAAAAAGCAATATATGAGCTTCAATATAATTCAAAATATATGATAATTATATGGAATTATAAGAAGTCATATATAGAGCCATATACAAAATTTTGCCGAAATATTATATGATGTTATAATTTGCAACATATATATCGGTAATATATTTTTTACATGATAACTTATAAGTATTGCTTATAATATTTTATACTATACTTTAAGTTATATGATAAGATATATGATTTAATTATATGACTGACATATCATATTTATACATGTAAATATATAATTATATAAATATATGTTCACATATATTTTTATAAATGTATGTAAATATATATTTATATAGATATATGTTCACATATATTTGCACAAATATATGTAAACATATATGTATTTAAATATATGATAGATTTATATACTTATTGATATATGATGTAAACTATGATATTTTTAGTATTTTTATGTAGTTACATGATAACTACAACTATTTATATTTTTTTGTTCCTTTAATTTTTAGTATGAATGTATATTTTAAATTATTTATATATGTATAATAATATCGAAATTATTATAATATTGAAATTATAAGTTTATATACAAAACGAGAATATAATTTGAAATGTAATATCATATGTATACAATTACATATATTATAAATTACATGGATTATAATAATATTGAAATTATAAATTAATTTATAATATGAAACATATATTTTACGTTATAAATTAATATATAAAACGGACATATAATTTTTGATACAATATCACATATATATAATCACACATATTATAAATAATATGGATTATTATAATATTAAACGTATAAATTATTATATATGATTAATCATATATTAATCAATATTAATAATTTTGCCGCCATATATGTTCAGTTATTTACCATATATATTTTTATATATTATCGACAGTATATGGTTTTTGCATACGGGCAGATTTTATAGCACACGAAAAACAAATAAGAAATTTTTTTATTACTACAAATAATCGATTTCCAATTATATTTCGCTGTTTTAAAAGTGATGTATTCTTTCAATCTCATATAGTACAAGTAAACTTAGTAGTCACTGTCGGTAGCGTAGCCTAGTCGTTAATGCGTCGGTCTTTCGTTCGTTAGGTCCCGGGTTCGAATCCCACTAAAGCGTGCGCGGTTATTTATTAATTATAGCGTTTTTTCTCGGAATAAAAAATTTCCACTAGAATAGAAATTGAATTGATCACATATCTGATGATTCCCGCGTAACCAAAATGACGAAACAATAAAAAAAAAAAAAAAAAAAAAAAATAACAATTCAGTAATCGAGTTAGTAATTTTTTTTTAATTCAGTTGAAATTTATATATATAGCTATGTATATATTAGAAATTTTATTATATGGCTGTATATAATTCATTTTCCTGGACAATTCATTAACTATTTGATGAATACAATTATTTCTATTCTATGCAATCGAATAAAATGATAATAATAATAATAGTTTAAATCCTCGTCTCTGACGTCAGCCATTCTTAAGCTTCATTGTCGGCCTTTTTTCGGCCATTTTTAGGCCTAACGAGTTTCGGCCAAATTTCGGCCTTTTTTCGGCCTAGCGAGTTTCGGCCTCGTGTTCACTACCTAGGCCTTTTTTCGGCCAAATTTCGGCCGAGAAAAAAAATTACTTTTTTTTCAGTTTGAAATATTTTTACCCGGGTTACGAATGATTCCATAATTAAACAAATACTTCGGAAATTAAAAAATCATTCGAAAACTTCGCAAACTGACGAATCAATCAAATAATTTCAAAATTTACGATTAGTTATAATAATTCTGAATATTCTATTTGAATACTAATATTTAACTTTATAACAATAATTAATAATTTAAAATTATTTGCACATCTTTATTAGATACATTAAAAATACTAAGGTAATCATTAATAATAAATTCCACTTTTTGCTACTATTCATAAATTTTTAATAGTCTATTTTTTTGTGATAATGACTAGAATGAATGAATAAATTACACTTTAAAAAAGCGGTGTTAAAATGAACTGATATCGATGTAGATATGCTACTCAGCGGTGTTATCTATCATGTTAAAATACAATTTGACTTGTTATACTTCAAAAATAGAGTAATTTTTCTTTTAACATCGGGAAAAATTTAAACAATGCTACCGGTGTTATCATTTAACATCGATAACCTTAATACCGGTTTTTTACAGTGTGGTCTTTCAAGTTCTTCATATCAAATACAAATTTTGACATAATTTTAAACATTATTTTTTCTCAGTAATAAAAATATAGAACAAAATTGAAACACTTATTATATCAGTTTATCGGTAGATAAAAATTAAGAAATTTAATAGCATTTATTATTAATAAGATAAATAATAAACCTTGAAGGTGAGTTACTCAATAAACTCAAATGAATAACATATTTTAAATTATTGATTAATGCACATTATCATGTCACGTGGCTGTTTAATGTATCATTAAAATTACGTGTAACAAATAAAAAAATTCATTATAATTCTTAGTGTATTTAATGATTGATAATAACATTACAGTAATTTTTTTTTAATTATTTAATCGTTGATATGAATCATAAATAATTTGCGTGAATTTGTATCTTTATTTAAAAAAAGTATTTCGCATTGCAATAAAGATACCGGTTTCACTATAGTGTATGTTATTATCTGCAGTAGCAAACGGTAAAATCATCTTAAATGTATATGTGTATATATATAGAGTGACATGGAAGATGCGAATAAAAAAATAAACTTTGTCGCCAATTTACTACTCGGGTTACTTTAATTTGCTCAGTCTATCGCGGAAGTTTTAACTTGCATCAACATTATTTTGTTTCTTCGTTTATTACTCTAGTGTTTGTTTGTTTTTTCTTAAAGCCTTAATTTATTAATGATAAATTGAAAATGCTGAGAAAAAAATTAAATGGTAATTAATTATAATTATTGTATTCTTATAAAAAAATATTACGAAAATTATATAAGAAATTTATCAGACATCAATAATTACGCGCTAAAATATTTTTATATATATTTATATCAAGTGCTGGGAAATACCAAAGGGAAAAAATTTTGGAAGATCTATTTATTATTTTTTATTTTTACATAGGATTATTTATGAAATAATATGTTTTTTTTTGTTTTTTTTTTTTATAAATATTTAGTGTCACCATCAGAAAGTATTGATGATCATTTAAATAATTTAATGTCAGATGAAAATAATATTGAATCAAATTTTAGTAATGTTACGAAAGAAAATTTGCCTGATTGGTATGACGAAAAATTATTTAAACTGTAAGTTTATTTTTAAATTACTTTATTAAAATTATTTTTTAATGGCTTATTTTATTATTTTTTTTTTTTTTATTATTAACTTTTCTATAAAAAAAAAACAACTTGCAAAAACTAGTAATTGATTAAAAAATATATAATCATTAATTTTTAAATATTTATTGTAAATTATAATGATATTCATAAATATAATTTGCTATGCTCATAAATTTAATTAAGCATAAACAAGAGCGTCGATTTTTGCTTCTTAAATACCACGAGTGGGATTCGAAACCACGTCCGAATTTTTATAATTGTAATTTTGATTTTGTGTGGAAAATTGAATTAACTATTTTGAATTGAATTAACGATTTTAAATTAATATATAAAAATGATTAATTATTTAATTATAGAAATATGTAAATATTTAAAAGCCAGTAAAAAATTTTGAAGTAAAGCTGTTTTATAATAAATAATATTTAATTAATAATATTTATTATTCAGAGGACAAGATTACTATAATAGAAATGTATTATCGTTAAGTGCTGCAGCACTCGCTGGATTAATAACTGTTCTAACAATACCAACAACTCTGGATGTAAGATAATCATTATAATTATTTAACATTAATATTTATTAATCTTGTTAACACATTGTAAATATAAATTATTACACATACGTTTTGAATTTAATATAAAAGTATGAACAAACGTTAGTTTTAGTTCATTTAGATCTACGGCAAGATCGGCGATAAAAAATAAAACCCGATGAAAAATAATTTTGTATATAATTATATATGACTTTTTATATAATCAAATCTGAAAATTGGCCAGATCTGATCACACATAATTATATTTAATGATGCATGAACAAATATAGTCATTCATAAAATCTCATTTAAAATATCTGTAAATTATTAATTAAGTTATTAAATTGTAATTTATTGTCTTCATTGATATAAATGTCAGTGATATTTCAATTGAAAAAAGACATATCAACATACGGTTCTGCTATTTTAGTAAAGGGTCACCCATCCAAATGATGTCCCACGCTGATGCTGCGTAACTTTGATTATCGCTTAATTGTAATCTGTTTTTCTAGTCTATTTATAAATATGAACATTTCATGAAATTACTTAACTTAAATGATCAAATTGATACATCCTACGTAAAAAATGCACCAAATGATAAATGATATACATAATTAAACATATATAGATTTCATATCAATGAAGTTTGGTCTGATCTAATTATATATATTACACATAACTATATCGGGGAGCCTGGGGCACGAAAGCCCCCCTGGGGCACAAAGGCCCCCTTCAAAAATTAGGTAAAAATTTTTTTTTTTTCCGTCAATTTTGACCTCTATAATGTTTTTATGATATTTTAGGCCAATACATGAGGTCAAATAGACCACTTGAAAAAATGATTTTTTTTTCATTTTTCGTCAAGTTATGACCTTTATAATGTTTTTATAATATTTTAGATCAATATGTAATATGTGGGGCAAAATGGATCACTCGAAAAAAAACTGTAACGAAAAAATTATTTTTTTTTTTATTTTCCGTCAAGTTGATTTTTTCGTGACAATTTTTAACTTCCCGCTAAAAAAATTGCAAATTTTCAAAAATTCGGGAAGTTATTGGTTTCAGTCCGATTTTCAATAATCAAATTTCTAAGAGATCTTGACGTTTTGAGGTTCTAGAAAGCTATCCTGACTAATTTCACGATGATGTCCGAGTGTATGTATATGTATGTATGTACGTACGTACTTACGTATGTAAATATTTATAACTTTTGAACGAATGGACCGATTTTGTTCATCAAGGCGCCATTCGACGCGGCTTGCAGATATCTTGAAGCTAAAAAAATTAAACTTGATCGGTATAGCTCGTTCAGAGATATTCCAAAAATAAACTTTTTTCAAAAATGTTTTTTTTGGATAACTTTTTATGTTCTCGATGGATTGATTCCTAAATGGACTGGGCTCTGGAGCTTTATAAGCTGCGTCGAATGCCACCTCAAACATCAAAATCAGTTAATTCTTTCAAGAGAAACCGTTGTCGAAAGAATTAAAAAAAAAATTTTTTTGTAGTATTTTGAAAATTTCTCAAAAACGACTCGATGAATCAATTTAAAAATCTGATCAGTTGTAAAACTTAATAAAACGCGTCGACTGCCGCCTTGAACGTCTCAATCGGTTTATTCGTTGGAGAGATATCGTTTGAGAAAAAAAAGGTAAAAAACATTTTCTTTCGAAAACAAAGGTATACAAAAGTATTTTCGAGCTCGAAGAGCTCGAAATAGGCGGGAAGTTTTGGGGCTGGCCCGCAGGGTCAACCGACAGACCGATTTTTTTTTTTGAATGGTCCATTTTACCTCACACATCAGATATAGGCCTAAAACGTCATAAAAACATTATATAGGTCATAACTTGACGGAAAATGAAAAAAGAAAATACTTTTTTCGTTACAATTTTTTTTTTCAAGTGGTCCATTTTACCCCACTATCACATATTGGCCTAAAATATGATAAAAACATTACAGAGCTCATAACTTAACGGGAAATAAAAAAAAAATTTTTGTTAATAATTTTTTGGGGAGGAGGCCTTCGTGCCCCAGAAAAAAAAAATTTTTTTTCGATTTTTCGCAAAATTTCGACTGATTCTTCCGATATAGACGGAAAATAAATGAATTGGATGGTTAAAAGCCACAAAAAGAAAAAACCGGCTTAAGGGGGCCTTCGTGCCCCAGGCTCCCCTATGAGTTTATATCAGTCATGTCTGATCAGATCAACTTTTGAGCTCTTCAACTCAAATAAAGTTATGTATTGCATCAAACGACAAAAATTAAAAAATCTGAAATAATTGAAAAACGTAAAACTATCAATTTTTATATAGATTACTCTTAAGATAACGCATAGATTTCGGCAAAACTAAATGGAATTAATCATAATAAAGAGCAAAAGGAGTTTTGAATTTCATCACAAAATCAAAATATGAAATATGCAAAAAAAAGTGAAGGTACAGATCTCGTAAACTTTTTATAACATTTAGAGCATCACATTATGAGATATCTAGAGAAAATCGTTATTTTTTTTTAATTTTTCGTCATCAATATTTCTCGAACGAGTAAACCGATTGTGATACTCGATACAGATATCGATGTGTTTTAGCGATTGTAGCGATCGACGCAGTTAATTGAATTCTAGAGTTTATTTAGTTTTGAAATTGATCGGCTTAGTCATCTCAAAGATATTTGAAAAAAACCTTCGATTACCATTTCTTTCTTCAGCGATATCTTTCAAATAAATCACTCGATGGAGATGGTTTTTGTGGCAATCAGTGCGTTTTTTCAAGTTCTATTGCTGATTTAATTTCGAAACTGATCAATAATTTAAAAAAAAACTAAAAAAAATTTTTTTTTTCGTATTGTTTAATTATACCGGAATCTATTCAATTGAATGATTTAAAATTTACGGGAAAGTTAAAAGATAACAGGAGCTTTCGATTGCCACAAGAACCATCTAAATAGGCTATTCAGTCACAAAGTTATGGAGAGTTCGCACACATGCATCACGCTAAAAATAGTTAGAATAGCGTCTTAAAAGCTCAATCCGTCAACATTTGATGAAAACTCGATTTTCTAAAATCGGGCTAAATACAATAACTTCCTGAATTTTCCGAAAATCGACGATTCTCATAGCGGAAAGTTAAAAATGAATTTTTCAGATATTAATATTCACAAAAAGAAGCGGATGTCCTCGTACGGCTTACAAAAGATATTTTGAAACCGTTTTACATATTTATGCATTATACACTTCAGATATTGATGATCCTAACTCAAGGTAAACCGATAAAAATCACTAGTTCTACTTGTTATTTGTGTATATAAATATATATGTATAAATATTTAAATTATAAATCAATCTCATCTTATTGGTTTGGATATTAATGCAGATTTTGGAAGTCTTTGAACACAATAAGATGGAAGCACTCGACAAACAGTAAAATAGCTGGGGAAAGAAAAGTCGGATATATTACTCAGCGTGATATGGCATTAACTCAATTCGGATTCATTGGATACGCGTTATTGGAACCTCATAAACTGGGTCTTACTAATGAAAAAGAAAGCCGAGAAGGTTTAAATCATTTCTGGCGGGTTATTGGCTATATGATTGATATTTCTAACAAGTAAATTTATTTATATTACATAAAATAAATTTTTTTCACTTTTTTTGGTTTTTAATCTTTGGTACTTATTTAGAGTCAACATTTGTCGGGATACCGAAGAAGAGACGACGGAACTTTGTCGGAAATTACAGGACCAAGTGTTTACAAAATGGATTGCTAATAAATCAGAACAGTTTACTCAAATGATTGATGCATTATTGGAAGGATTTTGGTATATTGATGTCGCTTTAGATAAAGACGCCATGATGTGCTTTTGGTATGATTTAAATGGACTGACATGTAAGTATTTTATTTCTTTATTTGCTAAGTAACTGATAACTCAATTAAATTTTTTTTTTTCTTTTAGATGAAAAACCGTTGAGTTTATACAGCAAACTTAATTACTGGTATCGACAATCAGTAATTTTTATTCTTGGTAATTTATAAATTCATTTAATCCAAAAACTTTTTTACAATCAGCCTTTTTTACTTGTCTCCAATTTCCGACACGGACGCTTCGATCGTTGAAAATCTGTCTTTGATAACTTAAGTATATTTAAAATTTTAAAAAATATATATATCCAACTAATATAAGTTATAATTTTTGTTTTTGATTGTAGATATAAATTCCTATTGATCAAAATTAATTTTTTATAGTACTTATTTTTGAATTTATGAACTTTGTTTTGTTATTAAAGTTACAAAAATATTCTTGTTTTGAGTCTGATGCTGCCTCTAGCGGATTGTTTTTAAATTAGACTGGTGAAAAGGGCTAATTGTTTTCAAAATCATTGAGTTTAGTCATATATAATTATGAATAAAAAAAATCGCCCTATATAAGTATATATAACTATATAAAAGTAAATATAATTATATTTAAAAGCTTATTTTGATTCGTAATCATATGTTTTATGTTTAATTGGATTATGTGTTATACATAGTTATATATATATACCTATAAAAATTTTTAATAAAAGTATATATAATTATATTATACCGCTTACATATTGTTTTTTAACTAGGAGTTAATAGAAAATTCTAATAAATTAATTATTAAATAATTAATAAACTTAAATTTCAGGTGTTCCAATTATAGGACAACTAGTAAGAACTGGTTTCAATAATTATTTAAAGTTAAACTATTGGTTTTTGGAACGTTGGCCTGTCATGGCATGGATTAAATTTGGTAAAGAAGATAGTAAAATAAATTTATATCCAATAACAACTTAAGTATTTATAAAATAACTTATTAATTAAAAAAAAAAAATAAATAAACGATATGAGTAATTAAAATCAACGGAAGTATTTATTGTACATAAAATAAATCAATAAATTGGCACAAAATAGAAGAGAACAAAGACCGTAAAGTAGGAAATTCAAGCAGGAATATGTTCACCAGATGGTTGGAAACCATTCTCGTCGGCGACATAGGTAACTGTGTATTGTTTGCCGGTGTTGGGGTCAGTGTAGCTGAAACTACCTCTGACTACGATTACAGGAGAGTCTTCTCCGGGAACGTTTCTCAATTCACCAGATTCTTGGACGTTTTGACCGTTAGATAATTCATAGCTGTACTGGTATCCATCTACTCCAATGTTGTTGTTCTCTTGAGACTTAACGACGACGACCTCTTCTACGGGAGCAGCTGCTGCTACGGCCAAAAGGGCGACGAGTGCAATTATCTATTGACGAATAGTTTATTTAATTATTTAGTTATAAAGTTTTTCTGGCTTTTGAATTTTCGAGTACCCAGAAATTTTGTTAAAAAAATATTGAGATTTAAATTTAAAAAAAAAAAATTGTGATTTAAATAATTATAGTCTTTATAGAACAAAAAAAGAAAACATTTTATTTTGATTTTTTGAAGCTAAGATTTTTTGCTACAATTTTTATAAATTACTGATCAAATTTCGATAGCTAAATATCTAATTCTAAGTCCCAATAAATTCATGATTTTGAAAATTATGTTTATCAATTTTTTCAAAATTTTTTTTTTTAATTAAACTAAATTATATTGGAATCTAACAATCGAAATTGAATGAATGAATTAAAAAATTTAATCTTTAAAATAATTTAAATCGAAATTTGATATCACTATTAATTTAAAAAGAAAAAAATTATAAAAATAAGTATCTAGATTTTTTGAATTTTAAAAATTTAAACAACTCAAAAATTTATGATCGAAATATAAAAAATAAGTTGTCAAAATTCAACAAAAATAAAATTTTTTCACTTTAATTCATTTAAAAAAAAATTTTTTTAAATAAACATCTACATTTATTAAATTTGAAAAAGAATTTAACTTAAAAATTAAAAATCTCAGAAATAAGCTCAATGACTTATTAAAAAAATGCAAAAAAATCTACTTTTATGATTAAAAAATTTTTAACATTTCCAAGATTAACAACCAAAAGTTTCCAAATTTCTGATTTAAAAAAAAAACCGTCAGCTCTCAACAAAAAAATTTCACTATTAAATCCTTAGTAAAAAATTCAATCACTTAAATAAACAAATTTATTTAAAAAATCAAAAGCCAAATTTCAATATAAAACCACGCACCATTTTCATGATGAATTAATTTTTTTGTTTTTTTTTCTACTTGAAATAAAAAACTACTAGACTTGAAAACTAGAAACTGTACTTATCCCAAGTTGATCTTGACTTTATATACTCCCAAAAATCCAAATCCTCTCTATCTCCCACCATAAATTTTTAACGGCCATCCCACTGCTAAACTAATCTTACCCGAAACCTATTGCCGAAATTATAATTATAATCAAAAATCTAAATAGCCGTTACGAAATATAATAAAATAAATAAAACCCAAGACTAAGACCAAGACTAAGACCAACCCAAGATGACGATCATGATTAATAGACACCATTACGGAAGTTAACAGTTCCAAGTCATCAATAAATTGTTTACCGCAATTTAAATAACAATGTCCATTGAATAAATTATTTAAAAATTAATAACAATAATAATTCATAAAATCATTACTCAAGTAATAATGTAATTAAATAATTTAATAAATATTCAATGAATTAAGTAATTTTTTGTATCTGTTTTTACTGCATTATAAAAATTTCATTATCACCATCATCATCATAGATATTAATGACGGATTATTTAATTTTAACATTCAAATAAATAAATATATTAAAAAAATAACATATGAAAGTTTAATAATAATGATGTAATGTCCTATATAATATACTGGTTTTTGATGATATATGGTAATTAGTAAATTACTAATAGCAAAAGCATCAACGAACACATTTAAAGATGTTACTATCAGTCTTTTAAATGCCAGGTAAATTATAAAAAAGAAGAAGATAAATTTATAAATATTGATGAAAAAAAATTGAGTAAATGTTGGAAGAAAAAAAAAAGAAGGTAACCTTAGGTATAGAAGTTGAGGTTGAGGTAGAGGTGGAAATGGAGGTAGAAATGGAGATGGAGAAGGAGGTGGAGGTGTAAAGGTAGGTTTTATTAGGTACAGAGAATAATCTGGAGATGGGATTACGTAAGAGCGACCAGTGCACATGGTTAAATGTCACCAGTAAGGCTTCGGGTGAACATGCACTGTCTCATCAGCGCATCTTTTGTTAACAGGATGCACGGCTGGAGCAATCCAATGCCCTTTTGGTAAATACTTTAGCCCAAGACGGCCTCCGCTATGCTATACTGTGATATATTATTTTATTTTAGTTCAGTTTTTATCAAGACTGGGGAAAAGGAATTTTATGATATTCTTATACTGTTTAAAATTTCATCGATTTTCAAAGATGATTGTTATGGAAATTTTTTTTAAATTTACGATACAAGAGAATATTGGAATTTAATTATTATAAATTAATAAAATTTTAGTGCGCATCCTTTGCAGAATGTGTGCATTAAAAAGCTAACAATAAAAGCTTTCAAAATTATGATTTAAAATAATTTTTCTTCTAGATTTTTATGTTGCGTTTGAAATGAAAATTTTCAGAGCTTTGTTATAAAATGTTTTTTTTTAAAAATAAATTTTAATATTAAGAGAGTGAAATAGGTGATTTTCAAATGAACTATTTTCTTAGATAAAGACTCAAGTCAAATTGAATAAAATATTTCATTCGATGAGTAAAGTTATTAATGCTTCTCGTTCGAAAATTTCAGTTTATATCTGAGGGCGGTTCATTTGAAATTTCCATTTGCTAATGTAAGTGCAACAAGGACCGTTTCGTTGGTTCACATGTGTGTGAAAAAGAGAATAGATGGCAAGTCCTCTTAATATGGTCATTTAAAAATTTTATCGATTTACAAGGACAACTGTCATGAAAATTAAATAAAATTTATTTATTTTACGTGAATATTTATTTGTTTACATAATCGAAAAAATTTAAGTAAAATTTTTAATGAAAATACAAGGTGACTATTTAAAAATATATGTTCTATGTGATTAATCAAAATAATAAGTTGGTTTAAAATTTTAAAAATACAGTACTTTATTTTAAAAATCTTAATTAGTTTTTGATATTTGTGAATTTATTTAAGTCTTGCTATTAAATGTATCGTACTTAAAAACTAATTACACATGAAATAAAATAATTTTAAATTCAAATTTAGATATTTAAAATAGCTATCAGCTCTAAAACTAATATTATTTAAAATGAATTCACTAGTGGGCAACAACAACGAAAATAATTATTTCAATGAAATTAAAATAAAATACATTGTGATTTTAATTTTTATGACATTTATCCTTGAAAATTTTAAGTTATGTGAAAATAGAGTAAATAAATAAGGTTGTTACAATGATATTTATGACTAATTTTAACTTGAATATTTACTTTTATTGATTTGCTTTTAATTTTAAGGTCAATTTTCAACAATATAGATTCGATTGAGAAATGTTTTTAGATTTTGAGATCAGGTTTTAAATCTAGAGGCAATAATAAATAAAAAAGAAGAAAAAACTAATGGGGTTTAAGTTTGATCTAAATATATATAACCGAAACTGAAATAAAGGTTGCTGTCTATAGTGTAATTATTAACTATGTATTGAAATTGTATGTGGTGTAATTCAATTTTCATAAAAATAGTTTTTTTTTAAATTTGGTTTACAATTCTGAGTAAACTCGAGCGAAAACCCTAAAGCAATACTTAATACTTTTGGTTAAAAATTACTCAAAATTAAGCCTTTTTTCATCTCGTAACATGATTTAAAAACAGAAGAGTAATTATTTGTCCTGGTCCCAATTTAATACAATTATAGAGTAAAATATATTATATAATTATCTTTGAGTAGATAACGTAATTTTTAATTTACAAGTTTGTGATGATTCTAATATGCAAAACTACTATTTCTAGTAGATTCTTTAGACATTTATTGCATTTTTCTTTATAGTAAAATTTTCATAGAATTTTGCTATAAGTTATTATAATTAGTCGGGTAAGTTCCAAAAATTTATTTATTTTTATTTCAACTACTATCAATTTTTGTTAATTAAAAAAAAAAAATAATAAATAAGTAAACATTCCCGTATTTCAAAAATAAAATATCTCCAAGGTTATAAAAACTAAAAGTTCTACCTAAAGGTCTAATCTCTTAAATTAGCATAAAAATTTTCAAACTCAAAAATAATACCCCGTTTCTTCAAAAAATAAATTTTTTATTAAATGCAGCTGTTCAGCCGATTAAAAAAGAAAAATTAATAATAAAGAAAAAAAAAAAAAAAAGAAAAAGAAAAAAAAAACTAAATGCTAATTTTTCATGTTTCTTTTTTTTTCATCATTCTTAATTCAAATGATTTAAAAAATAAAACGGAAGCGATGTAACAATTTGTAAAACAATATCTAAAACTTCCGTATCGAATCTTTAGTTGCGTTAACCCTTGCGTAACCAGAGGGCAGATAGACCCAGAGGTGAAAGAAAAGAAGAGGCGGTTCGGGCACTCGGTCGCATCTCCAAATGGCAAGGTCATCATTTAAATTTATTACGTAATAAAAACTTTCCTCACGGCAAATACGAATGAGGTATCCTCTATTTTATCCAAACTCATCTCAACTCAACTATACTGTACTATTATATTATGTAGCAGTGATTATTTATATATATATTCGAAGAGGTAAAAGAGTCAAAGTAAAAGCAGTTGAAATGTCACCATGCGCAAGGACGTACATTCTTCTATAATCCTACTTCTTCTTCTTCTTCTTCTTTTCCTCCCTTTCCTCTGCTTCCCTCACCAGACCTTACTCATAATCTTTGTCAATCTCCAAAAGCCAATAGTTAAATTTGTAATAAATCCAAATATATATATATATAATTTAAATAAATACCTTAAATGAAAATCGTTACCTTGTTAACGATTTCGTCATAAGTAACGTCATCAGTAGCTAGATTACTAAGAGAAGATGAGTCGAGATGAGTTGGATGTCTTCAGTTGCTTTTACTTTCTAAGTTTGATACTTATTTTTATTTAAAATTTTTTTTTTTTTTACCAGGTCAAAGGTCGCGTAAATGTTGCGCGTCATATTTATTTTTGTTTCTCAATTTATAAATTTATAATTATTGTTATTAATTGTCACTGTAATTATTTATATTTGTCATTAGTAATATGAAAAATTAACGAGATAATTTAATCACTTACGCCCCTAGCGGGTAAAATGTTGGAGTTAGATACTACTGCGGTGTATTCTTATGGAGGATGCACCTGGATGCAATCATTTTTATTAATGCTACTAAAAGTAGTGGGAGATAAGTGGATTTTTTTTTATTTACGAGTATATAAAGGTACGAGTGTTAGATGGAATCTTGTGTATTTTATCAAACGTTGCTTAAGACACTTCTTATTATTTGTATTTTCTCGTGGTTTTATTTATCAAATATGAAAACGGTGGGTTGATTTTTTTATTTTTATTTTTCATCATTGATAGTAATTTTAAAAATTTTACATCCAAATATTAGATAGTGAAAGTGATGGCTAGACAGTTAATAAGAAAATTTTTTTTTTGGTGTGCGAATTTTTTATTTGTTAATTTCGGAGCTGGTGTAGGAATTGTTGATATATTTTAATTAAATTTATTTATTCAAATAAAGTTTGATAATGTAAAGAGTTTATTTTATTTTTTAATATGACGAGTTAAGAATTTGAATTTTTTTTTTTTTATATTCTTTTTTTGAAAAATTACTTAACAGATTGGTTTGAAAATAATGAAGGCGATAAAGTTTTATTAACTCTTTAAATTATCGCACGAATTATTTAAATTGGTTGATTAATTTTGAAAATATTAACAATTCGTTGAAAAAAAAATTTAGGTTTAAAATTTTGAGAATTAGTTGAAAAGTATTTTACGTGGAAAAGAACCAAAAAAAATTTTAGTTTCAAAAGTAATTAAATATTTTTTTATTATAAGATTTTAAAAAATTTTAATGAATAATAATTTTTGAATTCACGAGAACCCAAAAAAGTATAAAAATTAAAAGGTGGAAAATACTCCGAAAATTAAAAGAAATTTCTAAATATAAATACGATTTTGAAAAAAAAGTTTTTTTTTTTTTTTTTTAACTATTTGACAGATAGATTTGAAAATTGTGAGGGTCATAAAATTCCATTATTTCTCAATTATCGTAACAATTACTTAAATCGCTATAAATTACGTGGGAAAAAAAATTTTAATTTGAGATTTTGAAAATTAGTTCAAAATATCTTTTGGATAGTGAATTTCAATTGATTTTTTTTTTTATTTGAATCTCAAATATGTTTCTAATTTTAAAAAACATTAATTCTTAAAAAATTCGCTACCAAAATAATTTTTAAATTTACATGAAAGAAAAAAAAACATTGTAAGCTAAAAACATTCAAAATTCCTATAATTAAAAAGAAACTTTTCCATACTTTAAATAAAATTTAAAGCAAAAGTACAAAATTTTGAAAAAAAAAAAAAAAAGTATCCAAGCGTACAATAAAATAAAGAATGTTTTTGAAATTCAAATATAGATAATAATCCTGCTAGTTCTGATGTCAGTTGCATCAATC
This sequence comes from Microplitis manilae, assembly GCA_030273425.1. Lineage (NCBI taxonomy): Eukaryota > Metazoa > Arthropoda > Insecta > Hymenoptera > Braconidae > Microplitis > Microplitis manilae. The sequence goes on along the minus strand of CP092725.1, from coordinate 15,500,538 downwards.
GGACTGTCAGCACCCCAGCAAGAAATAACAATAGTTCGTCAAGAAGAAAACAACAGTATCGGAGTAGGCGGTTACCATTTTTCTTACGAGCAAAGTGATGGACAAAAGCGTGAAGAAACAGCGGAGCTAGAAAACGAAGGAACCGACGACGAAGCCATGAAAGTTGTCGGCAGCTACAGTTTCGTCGCACCCGATGGCAAAACATACAGGGTAGATTACACTGCCGACCGTGAAGGTTACCACCCTGTTATAACTCTTGTGTAATAACCACTCGCTTTCTCAACAGACATTTAATAAAAATAAAATAAAACTAAAAAAAGAAAAAAAAAAATATTAAATGTCTATCCTGTGCATAATGTATAAAAATAAATGATTTATATCTCCTGCATTTAAAAGTATTTTTTAATTTTATAAAATCTCCTCATTACTCAGGATTTATTTCTCATACAAATATTCAAGAGAAAAAAAATACATTAATTAGATAGTAATTAGTCGAGTAATTAATTTTACTAAATTATTATATTAATTATAGAGCTTACACTCAATTCAAAATTTATTTTAATTATATTTACATATTTTATTTTTGAAATTGCATCTGTATATTAGATGAGATTAAACTCCATTGTAGCTTAAGCAAATAAAAAAATTTATAAATATAAAAATGTCAATGTATAGATTAGCTTACAATTTATTAATACTATACATGGTTAGTAGTGATAAAAAATAATTGATAATTACGCGTTTAATCGAGAATTAATTCGTAGCAGAAATTCCTCCCCACGCTCGTAACAAATGGAGTGAAGCATTCAGCTTTGCCACCCATTGTAGTCTTTCTTCCTTAGTGTCGGCGCTTAATAAATGCCTGAAATTAAAATAATTAATTGATATTAATTCATTATTTTAGTAAATAATTGGGAAAATTATTTAATTAAAGGGCTGCCTTTTAAAATGTAATTTTTTTTTTTTGAGTTACAAAGAAAAAAAATGGGGGTTTATTGGTTTGATATGCGTAACTAGTGATAATTATATATATTTATATAAGTTTTTGTTACATTATTTTTATTGCTATTTAAATAAGTCGCGAATTTTAAAGCGACAAAGTTTTAAATAAAAATTTCTTTTTTGATTAAACTATTAGAGATATGATAAAAATATCTCAGTTCATTTTTCTAGGAAATTTAATTTTTTATAAATTTGTTTCTATACATTTTTCATGTAACATTGATGGCTTAATCATAATTTTAATTTTAAATCTTCGATCTCTAAATTTATATTATTGACTTTAAAAAAAATTTTGGTTAAGCTGTCAGAGAATGCGTCAGTACAATTTTGTAGAAAATTCAATTCTCCATAATAATAATAACCTTTCATACATTATTTTCGTGACTTTACTCAGAAATTTAAAATAAAATAAAAAAAAAATTTCCAGTAAATGTTTATAATCGCGTTCAAATTCCCCCTAGACGTTTTCACATTTCCCTATTTTAAAACACAGCTGTCCTTTTATTTGTCATATAAGTCATAACTATGATTAATTGTAGTACCTTATGGTAGTATTAGGCCCATTTTTAACCATGACCAAGCTGTCTTTGTCGTTAGGCTGAGCACGTCTCATGGTCTCAAGTAAAAAGGTGTTGGGTCGTGCGCAAATGTCTCTCGAAACTAAACTTATATTGTTCGTAATTACTTCTGCAAGAAAAAAAAAAAAATAATAAAGATTTAATTATCCAGCCACTAAATATTTTCTGAGCAAAAAAAAAGGCCGTATTTAAAAATAAAAATAACCTCGTAATCCAAGAGAGTCAACTGGTGTCTTCTTATTTTCGTCCTCCGGATAAGTCCAGGACGACAATGTATCACCTTTAAGTAAACACCAGCGCCTTCGCCATGACCCACAGCCCCCAATATCTTGGAACATCGTGAGGAACCCACGATGTTCAATAGAAATATTGAGCTCGCATGAAACATGCATCAGCAGGTGTCCTTCCAATGATGAATTACGTGGTACTTTGTTGAGAGTAAATTGGTTTCGGTTGATCTCTTTTAAGCTGAACACTACGTATCCAGTTAAACTGAATGATGGCGACCGTACAGCTCCAGGTCCACCAGGAGATGGCTGCGAAGGTTTAATCAACCTACTTTCATTTTTCAAATATTTCTTGGGTGTCTTACCATTCTTTTTTGAGGAAGAACTCGTGCTTGTGGTATCATAAATATGGTATTTTATTTCGTGGGGAAGAATTTCTGCTCGCGTCTCAAGTGAGTAAACTTCAATAGTAATTTTAAAATCTGAATAAAGGTCATCGAGTTTAATTGTCGAGGGGAAACGAATACAAGAATCATTTCGATCAACTTGGACTACAGGCGTCGCTATTACCGTATCTAGGTGACGAATTAAACATAAAAAGTGTAAGCACATGTCCGAGTTTATATTAAACGAGTGGTCGCGTTTCAAAGGAAGAGTAAGCGCTGAAATAGTAAGCGATCCCTTTTCTTGTCTAGGAGATGATCCAGGCAAAACAGGTCGAAGTGTTCCCTCGACTCGCATTCTCTGGATCTCATTGAGAGCCGCATGTCGACGGTGAGTCGCTACCAGAAGTAATCGCTCGCCTTCAACTTGCTCACGAGATCCACTGAATTCTACTGTGGCTGTGCACAAGTTCAACGCCTGACTCGCCTGGCCAATGATCGTCTGTTGCTTACAGACCTCCTCCATCAGTTGTTTAATTTTCACCTGAACCATTGCAGATTCACCTTCATCTGTTGGTTCTTCGCAGTCCGTTGACTCAACAGACCGCTTTACCTGCCTGATAGGTGTCTTCGGAGTCTGTGATTGCTGTCGACGATAAAAACTCACACTATGCATTAATGGGACTTGACTGTCACCATCAATAATGCACTGATCTTTCTTACGCGGCGAGCCAGACGGCGTAATTTTAATTGGAGATTTATAAATATTCTGGGAGTATTTAAAACTTGTTGATGCCATAGACGGGCTATTGCCAGCGCGATTTTGCTTTGGAGGAGTCGGGCCATGATTCTGTGCCTCCTGAAGAGCTAGACATTCGTCTAAGTACTCATCCATTTCATCAAGCACTGATATATCAGATGTCGAACTCTCGTCGGATTCAATTTGTCTCTTGTTACAGCTGTTCGACTTCTTACTTTCTTTTACGATCCGCATGATACTGTTTTCAAAACTAGTATTACTATCGTCGCAATTTGTTGATACTTCTTGCTCAAGACCATAGTAATCATCTAGATCTGTTTCAGTATCAGTTGGCTCATCTAATGTAGCTGTCTCGGCTTCTGTCGTACCCACTGTGTACTCCGAGTCAGTTGTTTCGGTTTCCGAAGACTCAATAGCAGTCAAGTCGGGGTATAAGTGACCTGGCTTAGGTGGAGATACTTTAATACGTTTGACATCTGAAAATATTGTACGAGTTGTTTGCACAGCTGGTGCTTTTAGTGTCGTTACTTGACGCTTGGTTGGTGTGCGGGATTCTTGAGCTGAAGGTAATGGCGGTGGTGGTGGCGGCGGCGCTTGTTCCTAAATAATTTAAATAAATTTAATAGTTTGTTATTTATAATTTTAAACAATTTCAATTAATATTAATATGCATTACAGTGGCTGGTGTGGGTTTGACAGGACATACTGGTGAATTTTTCGGCGACCCATCGCTGTTGTTTCTGGGTCTTATACAAGACCCAGCGGCAGCTTGGGCTGACTCTTTATTTTTATTAAACCGAGATCTTAACATCTCTAATTCTTTTTTTCTTTCAGCTTGTGTGTCACGTAAAATATCATTTTCCAACTGCTGTTTAGGTAATCCTTCAAATAACGCACGTTTATTTTGTGTCCCAGATTTGTTGACAACTTTACTTCGTTGATCTAAAAATAAAATAAAATAAAAAATAAATTAAAGATTCTAAAATAATTTTTTTGATAAAAAAAAAAAAAAAAAAAAAAAAAGTACCGGGACTGGTTTGATTGTAGACTTTCTGACACTCCATAAGCTTCTTAGTGGAAACTGGTAACGACAATGGAGCCTTTGGGATCAAAGCCTCGCCCTTATTCCTTTCAAACATCGCCATCCTCTCAGAAAGTGACATCTCCGCGGGATCCTTGGCCTTAGTAGCTAAACTTTTGGATTCAAATAACGAGGCTTTACTCAATACTGAACCTGGTGATTGTATTTTACTTTTTGGAGAACCACTGTAACCACCAAACCTGCTTGGCGTTCGATTTCCACTTGCGACCTCCTTCGTACTCTTCTCCGGTGTCCTGGAACTCCCTTGGCGGTCCCTAGATGTAGACGCGATGCTCTTCTCCGGGGTCTTTGAAGTTGATGGTACCGCTTTCTCCGGCGTCTTTGTCTTCTCGCTCACTAACTTTTTTTTCTCAGGAATATCTCTGCCGACACTGCTGGCGCGTACACTGCGCTCTTGAGCTTTTGTTGGAGATGGCTTGTAATTAAACCTTGTGTTTGTTTTACGTACGGGTTCTTTTGGTGCCTGGAAAATAAATTTTATATTAATATTTATTTTATAAATTCAGTAGTTGATAAATTAAGCTCAAGTTAAACTTCCGGTCACTTATCACAAGAACTAAGATAGATATAATTATATATATATTTTTTTAATCGAGTGTGTTATTTTTTGTAAAACCGAAAAATTAATATTATAATTTACAATTTAAATTACAAGGAAAAAAATTTACCGCGTTTGTGAAAACGGAGGATAAATCGCGTGCCAAATGCCAAAAGGGCGTATAAAAGTTATACGCCTTTTTAGCACTGAAAAGCCAAAAGGGCGTATAATTTTTTTTTTCGGTGCCAATCGTTTTGCAAACATGTTTTAAGCGTAAAAATAAAAAAAAAATTCCAAAGCCAAAAGGGCGTATATCTTAAGATACGCCGTTTTGGCTTTAGTACGTCAAAAAATTTTTTTCTACAGATCTTTACGTTTTGAGCGATTCTAAAAAGAATGGCATAAAAAAATTTTTATACGCCCTTTTGGCTTTTCAATGCCAAAAGGGCGTATATCTTAAGATATACCCTTTTGGCGTTAGTACTTCAAAATTTTTTTTTCTGTAGATCTTTACGTTTCGGGTGATTTTACAAAGAATGGCAAAAAAAATTTTTTTATACGCCCTTTTGGCATGGAACCCTATCTGACTGCTGTAATACACCCTTTTGGCATTTGGCACGCGAAATTAATAACAGATTGAGCCTGAATAATTAAATTTTTAGTGGATAATTAAATACTATTTTATATTATAAATATTATCTGTGCATTGTAATCCGACTGTCAATTATTAAAATTTAAAAATTAATCATTTTCATTGATTTAAGGGAGGTTCAGGGTCTCGCACTTTCGAAAAATTGATTCTTTTTGTCTTGTCTTATAGTTAAACATTTTAAGAATATATTTCCGAAATTTCGAGGCAATCAGAGCAACTCTTGCCTCACCGTCACTTAAGTTGAAAAAAAAAAATTTTTTTTTCACTTTTTTCTTCGAAAACTTCAAACGCATTTTTCTCGAAACTACTTTTTCGAGGTCAGAGATCAGTGTCATTTTAAAACTATATGACCGATCCATTTTAAACTTGGTACAGACTTTTTATATATAAAATACCACACGCCAACGTTGAGTTCGAAATTTTTTCTTATGTTGAGAGAGTTTCTATCCCCATAATGGCGGAATTTTTCGTGAACAATAGCACTTTTCACTTTACATGATCAACTAAAAACGTAGAAATGAAAAAAAATTATCAGAGATCGTTGGCGGGAGGATTTGATGATACTTTAACTAAATTTTAAGGGTACTCGACTTCAGATAATTTTCAGCTGAGATACAGTGATCACCGCAAATCGTCTTTTTTCAAAGGCATTCTTGGGAGAGCTTTGTCACCGGCTTGTTTGTGGATATTTTCGTGTAAAAATTTCAGGGAATGTTCTTGAAACGATACTTAATAATGTATAAAAGGTTTACCCACTTAATTATCATTTATTTCAAAATAATTAGTGTCGGTAATAAGTTCACTAAAAATTAAGATGCATCAACTATTGACAGGACACGCGTCTGTTAATCCAAGTTTTTTTAAAATATTAAACTCAATACTCAGATTAATTTATTTACGTTATTCGAGATAACTGATGAGCAAATAATTACAAAAAAAAAAATATAAAAAAAAACGTAATCTAGACTTGTATATTTAATATTTAAAAATGTTTGCTCTGAATCTTCATAAATTATAAATTAAAATTAATCCTAAAAATATTATATTACTAATTTATAAAAATTAATCACAATTCTCAGAATAAAATAAATTGCCACCAATTGATCTCTTACTTAACGTTAAAAAATAAAATAATTGACGTACAAAAATAAAATTTACGCTCCATTAAAAAAAAAATAAATAAAGTAATTACCACAGTAGGATGTGACAAATCATCTTCCCAATTATTAATAGTAGAAGCAAGTGCAGCTAAACGGTCCAGCCGGGCTCCACCAACTCCACATTTTTTGCTGGCACTCACATCACTGGTTTCTTCAGCGCTGAATTTTTCCTCAGTACGGTGAATCGGCGAACTCAAAAGCTCCCGATCCTCATCTATAATCCCCAGGATCATCAGTAAACTAACCCACAGCTTAATAATTAAACCGATAAAATAAAATAATAAAAAATATAAATACCAGAGTACAGTTTTCCTAATCTATCAAGCTTGGATTTAACATTAGCAGCTAATGTTGTTGTGTTTTCTTTATTTTCTTGAACAATCGACTTGGGTGGAGTTTTAATAGGACTGGGGATATTTATCGTAGCTTCTTTCAAAGGGCTACGACGTTTTATTTCATGTCCAGCATTAGATAATTGTGTATCTAATTTTTCTCTTCTTGCTTTCGCACGTTCTAGCATTCGCTAGAAATTTAATTATTAATTATTTATTATAAGTATTTATTAATTAATTATTACTACAACTAGGATATTCATTAGTTATTAATTATTTAAATATATTGGAGTTAATATTTCGTACCTGAGTAAATGGATCCATTTTTTTTTAAGTATCTATTAAATACTTAATGTTTTATTTGTGCGTGCTTTAAATTCTTCAGTCTTTGTTTTTTGTCCCTTTTTAAAAAAAAAAAAAAAAAAGTAAAAGTAAAATAAATATTTATCTTTTAAAATAATCAGCAAATACCAATGTACTGAGTCATTAGACGCTTTGTATGACTGCCATTAAACTGATAAACTAAAATCACCGTTAAAATGTTGACCGTTAAAAATTTAAATGCGTCCTATCCCTATCCGTAAACATTTGGCATCATGTGTCAGATATTTTTAACGCTTCATAAATTTACTAATAAATAATTATTTATTTAAAAAACAAAATAATTATTTAACTTTATAATTAAAATAAATTATAACAATAATTAAGAAATAATTATTTAATTTTATTATTTATAATAACTTAAAAAATTATTTAACTCGGTTACCTTTTTTTTTAAAATCCGTAGCGTCTGTTTGCGTCCAGTAGACAACTGACATGTGAGAGGGGAGAAGAGAATGGAGCGAATGGAGCGAATGGAGAAAGTCAGAGAACAAAAGCGCGCCCTGTAGGAAATAGTTTGAATTCATAATTTAAATTGAATTGGGTATTTGCATGAAAACGATATAAGTGAAAATTAAATTAAATAATTTTTTGATTTATATAAAATTTTAGAATAAAATAAAACATAAATTTAAACAAATAACTTTTAAATAAATAAATAAATAAAACCAGTCTTATATTATATAAAAGTTGTATGACGTTGGCGCCATTAATTTGAAAAAAAAAAAAAAAAAAAAAAAACTGTGACGTAACATACACGAGATGGCGTTCGTTATTCGTTTAAATTCGTTAAGATTATTTTTTTATTGAAATAGTTTTAAAAATTCATAAAAAAAAAAACGAAAATCTTTGCTTTCAAAAGTGATAAAAAATTATAAAGAATATTAAAATATCTCAACTTAAAAGATATAAAAATCATAAAATCACCCAATTGCAGTTGTAAAAAACTGTTGGGAGGTTTATTTAAAAAAAATAATTGAAATCCGGAAGAAAAATTACGCAAACTAAATATTTTTTAAGTTTTTTTAAAACTCGATTTAATAAATTTAAAGTTTTATACTTTTAGTTTATTCATAAATTTTTTTTTTCAACAATAAAAGTTTATTTGACGACTACTTTTTAAATGGTTATTTCGAATTCGAACGAATGTCTTATTTTTTGGACAATTGCTCTGGCCCCCAGTAATTTTAACAACTCCCCCTACTAACATTTGAACGAATTCCATGTGATTCCATGTAAATTCCCGCCACAAGTTGACAAGTGTGCTGTGTATTTATAACAATAATTAACTATTTTTTACTAATTACTATTTGTCATAATAAATTGATAATAAATAATTAATCAACATCATAAAAAAATAATTAAAATTATTAAACTATTAGCCAAAAAAACCGCGCAGTATTTAAATGTCTTCTAACCTCAAAAAATAAATAAAGTGCCTGAAAATAAATAATAAATAATAAATAATTAATAATAATAGTTAATTAATAGATAAATTAAAAAAAATGGCGGCCAATAAAAAAAAACCACGCAAAGCTAATGGATACAAAATGCCAGATCCAATACGCGAGGGTGAAATCCTACAGGATTTAAATAAAAATCAATGGATTCTTGGTAAATCAATAGGAACTGGTGGATTTGGTGAAATATATTCAGCGTCACCTTATGGTAAGTCATCATCAAAGTCATACAATTCAGTAATTAAAATAGAACCACATGGTAATGGTCCTTTATTTGTTGAAATGCATTTTTATATGAGAAATTCAAAGCCAGATGACATTGAATCTTGGCGTAGTAAAAAAAAATTATCTCATTTGGGTATGCCAAAATTTTTGGGATCTGGTTCACATGAATATCAGTCGCAGCGTTATCGTTTTTTGGTAATGGAACGTTATGGTAAAGATTTATGGAAATTATTTATTGAAAATGGACGTAAATTTTCATTGCCAATGGTAGTTAATTATTCATTACAAATAATTGACGTCCTGGAGTATATTCACAGTCGTACGTACGTACACGCTGATATTAAGGGAGCAAATTTATTGATGGACTTGAAAGATGACTCACGAATTTATCTAGTCGATTTTGGTCTTGCGTCTCATTATACGAGCAAGGATTTTAAAATTGATCCTAAGAAAGCTCATAATGGAACTATTGAGTACACAAGTCGTGATGCTCATGCTGGGGTTCCAACAATGAGAGGAGATTTTGAGATCTTATTGTATAATGTTATTCAGTGGCTGTGTGGAAAGCTGCCGTGGGAAGGAATTTTGAAAGATTGCTCGGCAGTTCAGAGAGCGAAGGAAAAAGCTTTTGAGGATATTGATACTTTCTTGGGTGAGATGTTTAGTAAAGAGGTTCCGGGTTTCGTTAAAGATTTCATGAAATTCGTTGGGAAATTAAAATTTAATGAGGCACCCGATTATAATAAGTGCAGAGAAATTTTTGAGGCGGGAAAAAGTTTAAAAGGAAAGGCTAATGGAGTTAAGATCGAGAAGAAAAAGAAGAAGGATACTGTTGAAGAAATTAAGGAACAAGTGGTAAAGAAAAGAGAAAGAGTCAGAACACCGAAACAAGAAAAAAAAGTCCAAGCGGATACACCAAGAAGAAAAAGTCCTAGAGTTAAGCCTCAAGTGTCTTTGGATGACAGCACTGTAGGGATCGTTGTTGATAGAAAAAGAGAGAAGCTTAAAGATGTTAAGGCTATGATTGAAGCTATGGATGATGATTCTGATACTGAATATGATGTTATGATTACCAAAAAGAAGAAGGTTGAGAAAAAAGTGAAGAAGATCAAGAAGTCGACGGATTCTGGGGGTGAATCAGAAGCTGAGGTATGTTTTTTCTTTAATATTTTTATTTTTTTATGGATGGGAATGTATTTATTAGAGTGACAGGGGAAATTGTTTTATAAAGTACTTTTTTATATAAAGAAAAAAGTATCTTAGTAAATAGAACACTCACGTGATTTTGATTAAAATGAATAAATGTCTTAGAAATTTTAATCAAGAACTGCCTTCATACAACAAATTAATAGGGTAATCAGGTAAAAAAAAGGCTCCAATTATTTTCGACCATAAAAAATCTAAAGAAATATATTCGCACACCTTTTTTTCTAAATTTGTTCTGCTTTGTAACATATCTATAAAAAAAAATTGATTCAATTTGCTGAAATTTATATTTTGTTTATTTATATTTACACATAATAGAGTTTAATTTAGAAAAATTGTTGATATTTCAATTTTTTGATTTTTACAATTTATAGTAGACAAATTTGTTAAAGTGATTTCGAAAAAAAAAAGATTTTCGGTTGTATCTATTTTCCCTTCCCTAAAAATTCTCTAAAAATTTGAGCTTTCAATTTTAATTTAAAATTTTCTCGACCGAGCTGAAAAGTTTTTTCATTTACAAAGTATGTAAATCGAATCTTTTTTTGATGAAGTACGATATTTTGACTGCATTCATCGAATTCGAGCTCCTATTTGTCGGGATTTATAGAGAAAGTTTTTAAAGGAGTCCATAGTAACTTCACTATTACTCAAGCTGTTTTACTATACTGATAACAATTTTGTTCGCTTTTCAAAGATAATTGAAGTGGAAATTTAATAAAATTTATTAATTTTACGAGAATATCGATTTGTTGATGATTAAATAAAAAAAACAGGGTGGCCACAAACCGGGAAAACCGGGAGTGTCGGGAATTATCAGGGAATTCAATGCGGCCGGGAAATATCATGGAAATGTCAGGGAATTTCGAAAAGTATCCGGTAATTAAATTGCGACAGTTCAAAATTACAAATTTTTTCAATAATAAACTAGTTATAAAAATTAAGGGATATTAAAAAAGTTTCAAATTTTCAAGTGATTTTCAACAGGTTGTAACTCAAAGAAAAATGGTTATATGACAAAAATAAAAAAGGCAAATTGTAGCTTTAAGTGTCTAGTTTTCTGATCTGGTCTTGAAATTTTTTTATTATGTGCGGTTCCGGATTAATTCTAACCCTTTAGAGTCAGAGGATCTTGAAACGTCTACGTGTGAGACTAGTGGGGAGAGCGCGAATCGTCGAGTCCCGTGAGCTTGTATGAGTGACATGTGAGAGTAGTAGTGTGCCTGTGAGTACCCTTCCACTCGTTTGAATTTTGCGCTGCGTTCATCGACAGTACCGTTGTTAGTATTGTTGACGTGAGTCAATAGTCTCCGAAAGTAAGGTTTGAAAAATTAAAAAAATTTTTATACATTGCTATATAATTGCAATGTTACTTAACTATATTTGTAATGTAACCAACTGTTGTTCTTACTTTGAATTTAAGTCCTTTGATATTTATTATTTAATAAATTAGAAATATAAAATAAAATTATTTTTTACTTCCCGCCCAGGTAAAATTTTTTCTCTTATAATACGACCCTGTCACATTTGCTTCACGCTCTTTCTAATTCTATCGGGATCTGCCAGACTTAAGAGTGGAGTTTCAAGGTCAGACTCTAAAGGGCTAAGAAAACTATCAAAAAAGAAATTTATCAAATTTTTGCTTGTCTTAAAAACGGTCTTCAAGCTTCAATAAATTTTTTTCGATAATTATGATTGATTTTTTATTTTTCCGGAACCGTGTATATAAAAAAATTTTAAGACTGAATCAGAAAACTAGACACTTGAAGCTACAGTTTGACTTTTTTGTTTTTGTTGTACGACCATTTTCCTTAGAGTTACATACTGTTGAAACTTACTAAAAAATTTGAAATTATTTTGAGTATCCCTTAATGTTTGTAACCAGTGTATTTTTAATTTATTTGAATCATCAAGTTCTTATTAAATATTTTAACTTACACATTTTTAACATCGAATAATCAAAAGTGGGCAATATTAATTTATTTTAATGTCTTTTTTCATGGTTTCTCGTATGATTTAACTATCAAATTTAATTATAAAAAATGAAAATATAATTAAAATTCTGAATATCTAAATGATACGAATAAAATTTCTAAATCAGGGAAAAATTTGAAAAACTTTACTGGAAAACCTGGAAATATCAGGGAATTTTGAAATCATTTCTTTGTGGCCACCCTGAAAAATAATGAATAATTGCTTTCATCTTTTCAAAAATCGAGTTTTCAATTGATGTTAACGTTTCAAAGTCCTACACCGAAAAAAATAATTTCTTGGTGCAAGAAATTTTTTCTATTAAAAGTTGAAAACATAAATTTTCTTAGGACTTTTTAATTTTTTTTTCGTATTTCTTCTATATCTTAGTGTATTTGATCGATCGACCTGAAATTTTCAAAAAAATTAACGGCTAACAAACAAACTCTTTCGATTACCACAAGAACCATCTTAATCGGTTAATTAATTAGAAAGATATGGAGTTTACATCCATCCATACACACACACACAACACACACACACACACACACAAACATATACATACAGATAATCGGATATCATTCTGAAAATGATCAGAATAGTTTTTTAAGACCTAAAAATGTCGACGTCTGATGAAAACTTGATTATCGAAAATCGGCGTGAAAACAACAACTCCGTGAATTTTTCGAAAATCGACCATTTTCATAGCGGGAAGTTCAAAATATTGATAAAATGGACCGTTTTTGCTACAGTCTGAGAGTGAAATATGATAAAGAAATAAATTATTTTGTTTATCTACAAATAAATTTTTCATCCTCTGTTACATTACTCAAACTCATAATTATTTTAATTAAACAAACCTCCAATATCTGAAACTTTAAACCTTTCACTAAATCATTTATTTTAATATAAAAAAAATGTAACCTATTTCATTTTTAATGAACTAGCTGATTACAATTAACAAATTCCCAACTATTACATCACTTACTTGTAGCATTTTGATAATTTTAAATAAATTATCAAACACAACCAATAAATTTTACTTTATATATATTTAAATTCTACATAAAATGACGCAAAAATGGTAATTTTCACTTAGAAAAAATTTTTTAAAATTTAATTTTCTTATTCTAGGTCATGCCAAGAGGTACCAAATCCCGGCAAGCAAAAATCTCCAAGCTGAGTCGTCAAGTAGCCGCAGATTCTGATGAAGATATGTTTGATTAATTTTAAATAAAAATCTTGTTTTTTACAATAAAAAAAAAAAATTACATTTTTTCTAAACTTATCCAATAATTTATTTAATACACTTATAAATAAATTTTTTATACATGGAATTACTTATTATAATCAACCTTGGAATCACTTCTTCAATCTCTGAGCTTGGGGCGCACTGATTTTGACCTTTCCTGGAATATTTCTGGCCACAACTTCATCCTTAACTGCCTTCAGCAAATCTTTCTCCCTCGCAGTTGTCGATTTATCTTTTAAAAACATCGCTAGTGCGGTTTTAGCAGCCTTTCCCCTTTTTCCCGTTCCTGGCATTAACTTAACCTTAAACTTGTAATTCAAGACAGTAGAATAAGGCGCAATAACCGGTACAGCAAACAACAATTCGTCTTCATCAACGGGCTTGCCAGTAAACTGATCAAGCATATCCAATTCAGGAGCTGGCCCAACATCTTCATCATCATCTTCACCTCCCTCGGGAACTGGTCTAGGAGCTGGAGCTTTACCTCCTTTTTTCTTCTGCTGATTCTTATCAAGATTGATATTCTTCTTTTTTCTATTCCTCTTTTCTTCTCTCGCAGGATTAGGTTTCATCATCTCCATTATTATTCTTCTGTCCTCCTCATCCTGGTCCTTATATTTTTCTTTTATTTTCTTCAATTTAGCTTTCTGTCCTCGTTTCAATTTTGCCGGTTCCTGTTTTATTGGTTCGATTTTATTTTCTTGTTTTATTAAATCTCTATTAACTTCAAGATCTTGTCGATTCTCTGTCACCCTTTGATTAGCTTTTGGTTTTATTTTCAAAGAATGCTTTACAACAACAGGTTTGTCATCACCTAAATATACAATTTCTTCTTCCGGCTCCAAAGGTCTTTTATTATCAATCAGTAACTTAACTTTAGATCCAGTTAAATCCAATTTTATTTGAGTATCAGGAAATAATGTTTCATCATCTGACTCAGAATCATCTTCATCAATAGCTTCTAATACTTTAGTATCAGAACTTCCTTCTTCTTTACCGACAGTATCTGCATTGACGTCATCTTCTTTACCATCCGAGTCGTTATCATCAGAGTCCAGTTCAATCTCTACATCGTTAACAATGTCATCACCAGCAACACTGAACTCTTCATCTTCTAGACCCCTGAATCTCCTTTCACCCCGATGTCTTTCAATACTTCCATCCTCTAGTCTAAACAAAAACGCCAATCCCATAACCAACTGACAAGGCGGTAAATAATTTTTTTTTCCTCTAATCATGAAGGAACCAGTCGTCAAATACTCTCCAGTAGGTGCTGTTTTAGAAACTTGATCACTGTGTACCCACCAAGCACCCGCGACGACCTTTGCATCCCAGGCCACGCTGTACACAACTGCCATCGTTCCCGCCTCAGCCAAACTCTTTGGTGGCACGGGATTCCCACTAGGATTTTTAATAACAATTGAACTGGCACCAGTAAGATCCGCGTGAACATACAAATCGCCAGCACGTAAATAACGTTTTACAATCAATTCATTCTGTTGCATATCGCGACCGCCAATTACCAAATAGTTTTCGCTGGTAATGAACCAGTAAAACTTTTCAAACCAGTAAACTTTTCTTGCTTTGTTAATGGTATGAATTGCCTGGACTTCTTTTAATGTTTGTTTGGTCTTTCGTTCAGCAGATTTCAAAGCTTTGCCTTGGGATTCAATTGTCTTCTGATGTTTCTTAGCAGCCGAACGTTTCTGATCAAAATAACGCAGCGCGTTTCCGTATGCTGAATGTGCTAGATCAATGTCTATAGTCATGGGTTCCAGTTCTCTTGTCTTCTGTCCATTTTCATCTTCACCTTTACCTTCATCCTCATAATTTGAATCAGAGTCAGCATCATAAGGATTAGTCAGATAAACAGAAATGTGATTGGTTTCTAATTTTAACGCCTTGATAGCTTTAGCAACATGATCACCTCTGACTTGGGCTTCGCTGATCAGAACTTGGATATCCGGCCAAGGCATTTGGTTAGCTAGCGCACTCTGGATTGCAAGTATTGCATTGTCTACCAATTCTTGGTTTAATATGATCAATTCAGCTTTGCGTTTATCAAGCTCTTGATTAGCTTCCAGTCCAGCTAGACGTTGGTCGTGATCTTTCTTTACATTCTCAAGTTTTTTAAGAGCATCACGCTCTTGTGCCAGAGCTTTTAGGTCCAGCTTCTGGCCTTCCATTGTCGAGAAATACTCATCGACTGCTAGATCAAAGCTATCAAATTCTTTGAAAGGCTGATTTTTGAACTGCTCTAATAGATACGGATGGAAATCAACATTTGCTAAAATGAATTCTCCAGAATCTCCAGTTGCTTTGGATTCTTTCTTCTGAATGATGTAACCTTTTGAAGGAGTTGTCTTAGCTTGCTCTATTAAATCATTTGCTTGATTTAATGCGGCCATTAATCGGTCAAAGTCTTTGTCCAGGAAAAAGCTTTTGCCAACTTTACAATTAGATTCGAAACCGTTTGATAAAAGCGCGTGGTCAATTAAAGCAGAACCGAATTCACAAAGAGGATTTAGAATTTTTTTAAGCGGCTCTCCAGTTTTTGCGGAAACTAATTTTGAACGAATTACTTCAGGAGAGGGCATTGTCGTTAAGTGGGCTCGGTCAACGGGATATTTTTCACGAACGGCGAATCTTATTTTGTCGCCCTCGGTGTGAGGACGTAAAATATTTAGAGTAGTTAGTTCGTAATCGGTCAGAATTATGTTACCACGGTCATAAACTTCAAGAATCACGTGGTAAGCAGCTTCATTGCTACCGAACTGTAGATCAACTATCCGATCGCAGCCAATCTGGGTCAGTGATTCAAGACGCTTGTTTTTTAAATGCTTACGCATTTTCATGCTGAATCCTGAAGGTGCGACGTTCTTAGGCCACTCAAAAGCTGTTGTGTGGATCCGGTTACCGGATTCTAGAAGCAAGACTCGCTTTTCTTCGCTCCGTTGCAGACGGATCAGGTATGTCCGGTGGTCGATGTCGTAGATTTGGTTTACTCGCATTCCAATTAATCTATAAATTTCATATTTAATTAGTTATTTGCTTTTTATGATTTTTTTTGTTTTTTTTTTGTTTTTTTTTAATTAAACGGCAACATATTATTTACTTAGTCATTTATATTTTTTCATATGAATTTATTAATTGAATATATTGATGTATGTACTCAGTTTACTTAAAGTTTAGTGATTTATCCAATAATTTATTCTTTTTACTTAAGTAGTTGGTAATTGCAATAGTTCAATGGCAATTTTAAATTAAAAAAATTAAATAATAAAAAAAAATTTATAAAAATTGATAAGGTTTTAAAAGCTTCCGCGTCGATATGTAAATACTTATTTTACTCAGAATTCAATAAATTGCCCAGGAAAATAATAAATTTCAATAAAAAATTACAACCATAGAATTTCATCGTTAACTCAGCGTTGAAAATAATTTTATTTTTAAATTTTGTCTATAAATTTTTACAAATTAAATGTATTGATGTGAGCACTCATTATACTTAAAATTAAGTTAATTTATCCAGTGAATTTATTGATTTGAAAAAAAATTAAAGTTTTAAAATTTTTGATTTTTTTTAAATTTTGAAAATAAAGTTATAAATTAAATGTATCGATTTGAGTACTTATTTTACTCGGAGTTCAATCAATTACCTGTATAAACGATTAATTTTGTAATCAATGAAACTTTGAAAATAATTTTTTTATTTTTTAATTTTCTGTATAAATTTATTTATTAAATAATTTATATTTTTTAAAACTTACTTTTGTAGTTCTGCAATAGAACATACTAAGTCGTATGTGTCAAATCGAGTCTTCATTTTTATAATTATTAAGTACAGCAATGACAAATATTACCTTAATTTATATAATTATTCAATAAATGATACCAACTTATTTATATCAATTAAGTATCAAGTAAATATATATTAATTAACATAACATCAGATGTGAACAATCATATCACAACAATAATACAGGTTATGTTTTTTATCTCTTATTTTTTTATTTTTTTTTTTATGACTACAATCGATTTAACAAAATATCGAATGACGTTTTCATCAATCGATTACTCGCTTATCAAAATTTTTAGTTAAAAATTATAAAATTAAAAAAGTACAAAAATACACTTAGTTCTTTTTTAATTACAGACAGTAAATTTAAATAAATTACAAAACCAATAGATTATCACGTTAAATAAATAAAAATGTTATTGTCTAAAATAATAAATAGATAAAACTATTACAATATCATTATTGCCTCTAATTATTTATGATACTAAAAGTAGTAGACTAGAAAATTCTATTGTTTTGATAAGTAAACTTCTTGTGAATATAAGATTATTTTTTAAATAATAAAAAAAACATTTTTGAAAGTTTTTTACATGCATTCTTTTCAAAATTTTATTATTTTATTTATTTATTGAAAATAAAAATAATTTTTTTCGAATCTACTTCATTTAGTTTCCTAGTTATTTTTAAATTATATCTTGACATGAATAATTTTATCGGATGATTGTAAAATAAATATTCAAAGTTGTCATGGGTTGTGATGCATGAGATCAAATTTTATGTTTTGTGTTATTATTATACGCCATTAATTTTGGTAATGGTTATCATGACATCATGGTAAAATTTTCCTTTTTGTGCAACACACATTATTCACATAACTATTCTAACTTTAACAATACGTTAATACTTGAAGCGCATGATGCTAACAATAAACAATTTAATGTAGATAAGCAATAACATGTCAAATAACATAATAAAATTTTGAGAAAATAGCGTAGAAATTTTTAAGATTTTTTAAAATTAAATTCATCTAGAGATTATTCGAATAATAATTGCTTCTATGTAATTTTAATAATCATTGTCTAAGAAAAAAAATATAATAGTTTAAGGATCAAAAATAAGCAAATCCATTAAAAATGAACTCAAAATTTTTATTACAAAATATAAAATAGATAATAATGTAATTTTCAAAAACCTTTAATAATACTTGACTCCAGTTTGCAAAATTACTCATTTTACTTGGCTATTAGATCCTATTAATCTAGAGTAATTTGTCATTGTGTTGCTAAAATAACTACAGTAAATTTATTGAAATGTAATTTAAAAAATTAACGACAAAAAAATTTTCAACTTGTTATAATATAAGTTTATTCAGTATTTTTGCTATAACGTCCCAAATTACTTCAATTTTTATTCTATATAATGAATGGTTTTCTGTACAATTTAGCATTTAAACTTATGTACCGTAACTCGACTTTGCAAAAAGTTTTATCCCATTTAATTACTTTGTATCAATAATTTTTTTGATTTTATGATTTTAAAAAAAAATTTTTTACGCTAAACTACTCGAAAAAAAATTTGTTGCTACGGAATCATTTAGTATAAAAATCGATTTTTTGTGAGTTGACCCATCATTGCTTATCTACGCCCAATTATCGTATCGAATCAATGCATTAATCATTACGACAAAAGAACTAGCTGTATTATTACATCACATGATAAATATTACAACCACTTGATGATATCTTTCATAATACATCAATAAGTAAAAGTAATATTATCTTACGTTTGTAATAATTATAATTAATATGGTAACTATTATTGTCTCTGATGAGAATGATGGTCATACTGCACAAAGAAATTCTCCACTCTTACGACAACTAGTTTTTATTTAATTTTTCAGTGCATTGATCAGTTTATTTGTACTATTAATTACTTATACTACCACTTGATTATTTAATGTTAATATTCCGTACGGAAAAAAAATATATATCAGTCACGGATAATAAATATACCCCAGTTGTCAATTTTGCCACGCAAATTCTTAAAAATGGCAGCCCTTTTTCAACCAAGAATTGAAAATTGGAATACTTAATTCAACCAAATTTATAAAAAGAAAATAAATGAACGAATACATTTATTGGAATAAGTTAATTTTAAAACAATAAAATTGTATGGTAATAAATAATTTAAACATTGTTGAGTAATTTTTAAAATATACGATGGTAACTATTATTAACACAGATGATAGTTATCATATTGTGATTGTTTTCAATAGCATCATGGTGATAAATTTTAAAATTACTATACTGTACAATTAAAAATCCCCGATGACAATCATGATCTTAAAATTCTCAGCGTATACATTCGATATCTTATCTTATATTCGATATTTTATCATAAACCTCCGGATTTTTAGGATCGATTGAAATAGCTTTTGAGAAGCAAACAACCGCTTGCTCTTCAAATCCATGCTCTCGGTAAATAAATCCCAGTTTTCTCCACTTATCACCAATGCAAAAATTTCCAATAACTATTGGCCAAATTGATCGAACTATCGGATCCGCAGTCGATTCATCAGGAGCCGAAACATCAAACTCTTCACTAGCAAAACATTCAATGCAACACTCAGCATACAAAATCCAAATTATCACCAACTCAGAATATCTTTTATAACTTATCAACGATTCCAAAAATTTACGAGCTCTGCCATACTTTTGTTTCCTCATTAGCGATTTTACCAAATCCATAATATGGTTGCTATTAATTTTTATGTTTTCTAAAGTTAATAACTCGTCAATATAACAATCAACATTATTAATACAACCCAAGTCAATAAATAAAATAATACAAGTAAATTTTAAAATAATGTGAGTATTCCGCGGAATTTCACAAAATCTAATTGTTGTAGTAGGAACTGTATTTTTACTGTAATTTAATTTTTCAATTTTTAAGTCAATCACTTGGTACCCGATTTTGATACATGTGTATTTAGATAAAATGTCTATACATTTATTATATTTATTAAGTTTTAATAATATATGTAAATATAGACCGACTTCTTGTTCTGTGAGCAAATGTGGGCAGTGATGGAAAATCGGTTCGATTGCCTCGAGAGCAGCGGAATGATTTTTTTCTGATATTAATAGCTTGGACAATTTCTTGGCGCAGTTGATCAAAAGCAATTGGTTATTTTCCGGGTCAAGTTTTGGTGTCAGTTCTGTGTAAGCGTCGATGTAAGCGCGTTTATTTCCTTTTTCGTACTGTAATTTAGCGCGTGAACAGTAAAGTGATTCTTTTTTAGGGCTTCTGCGGATAGCTAGAGTGTAATAACGGATTGCTTGAGGAATACAATCGTATTTTATGTGTAATTTTGCTAATTTTATGTAATACTCTTCTCTGGTTACATTTTTTTTGTCAACTTTAGCCATTTCGTCTTCTAATTCTCTTGGTTCTGGTGGTTCATCATCTCTATAAGTTATTAGCAATAATTTTTTATTATTTACATATTTAAAAAGCAATTATAGAAATATCCGAAATATTCTAAGTAGACGGTTTATAAAAATTTTTCAACATTTTCTTAAATTATTAAATCCTCTGAATATTCAAGACAATTTTAAATATGTAATTTGCAGTGTCAGGAATATTTCAAAAAATTTTTTAATTGTTTAAATTTCTAGAAAATTTTGTACTTTTCAAATATTCTAGAGAATTATAAATCTTTTTTGAAAATTCTAAAAGTTTAAGAATAATTCTAATTAATTTTTAGATTGTAAATATACTCCAGACAACTCTAGATCATTTAAAATAATTCTAGAACTGTCTAGAAGATTCTACAAAGATTTTGAAGTGTTTAAATATTACAGATAGTTAAAAATGATTTCTTAAGAATTCTAGACAGCATTAGATGATTCCAAAAAAAAACTGTTTGAAAGATTTAAAAAAAAAAATTTGACTGAATAATCGTGAGTCCTCTAGATTATTTAAAAAAATTTTAAAAGCGCTTGAAATGTTCCAGAACATTTTTAAATCATATAAATTCAATAACTTCCACAGCAAAATTAAAAAAAAAATGAATAATATTTAAAATACTGATTAATAAAAAATACTTACATAATTTTATCAAGCCGATAACCAGCGTTAATTATTTTTTTTTTACATGAAATCGGAAAATTGATAGATAACTTTTCTTCACTATCTTTTTTAATTTGCAATTGATTGTACGCATTATAAAACAATTCATTTGATTTCACCGCACTTTTATCTTCTTCAATTTGTCTGTCAATTTTATAAACTTTAACTCGCTCAGTAATTCTATAATTTATTTTTACAACCTCTCTATTAATTTGAGACAATATATTACTATTTGTAAAATCTTTACCTATTTTTATTTTATTTTTATTAGTTAAACTATTTCTATAATAATTTAAAATTAATTTAATAATAAATAATTCAAGTTTAAATAAAAAAATTCTTAAGAAACCACGCATGATCACTTGAACGTCAATTAAAATATAAAATAAAATTCCGACCACGTGGACTGTTAAATTTTCATAAAACTATATATATATATATATATATTTTTGGTTATTTTGCGCGCCATCTTATACTAATTGCACGTGTACAATTTGCATATACATATTTAAGTATCCTAATTACCGGACTTATATATATATACATTTTTTTTTACCTTAGCTTTTTCAATATTTTCTAAATACAAGCTGGAGCTTGAATAAAATTTACATCGCGAATTTCACCAGCGTTAAAAAAGTAATAAAAATATTTAGTACTTTGTACTTATGAATAAATTTTTGTTGATCTTACCCACTACAATTTATATACATAAAATTGCTCAGGTAAAATAAAGAAAAAGAAATTATAATTTATAAACTATAGTTCGAAATTTAAAACTTAATCTATTTAAATTTTGATAATACTACAAATTTTTTTTGTTACCAAAAAAAATTATGTAATTACTAATTGCATAAAAAATCTAATCTAGAAAATTTAAAAAAAGGTCAGAGTAAATTGAAAAATGACCTGAAAATGTATAATTTTGATATTTTTAAATTATGTCAAAAAATTTTAATAATTTATTTTCTAATTAAAATTGGAGGTAGATAAGCAATAACGTGACAACCCAAAAAAATGATTTTTATACCAAATGATTTTTTAGTAACTAACGATTGTTTCTCGAGTAGTTTAGTGTTACGAGAAATTTTTTAAAATCATGAATTCAAAATATTATTGACACTAATTAATTATATGAGATAAAACTTTTTGCAAAATAGAGTTAAGTAACTTGAGTTTAAATACTAAATTCCAGAGAACCATTCATTAATTATAGAATAAAAATTGAAGTAACATGGTACGCTATTGTAAAAATACTGAATAAAGTATCTTATTACAAGTTGAAAATTTTTTAGTCACAAACTTTTTACGTTCAAATGTTTTTTCTGTAATGATTTCAGCAATAGTGTCAAATTTTTTTAGATTAATTGGATGTTTTAGCCGAGTATAATTAGTAATTGTGTAAAACCGAGTCGAGTCTTATAAACCGTTTTTGATAATTAGATAAGACTATTTTATACTTCATAATACAAATTTTGAGTTCATTTGTAATCGACTTGCTTATTTTAGATCCTCAAATTATTATATATATAGATATTTTTTTTTTTGGGACAATGGTTAATAAAATCACTTGGAAGCAATTTGTGCTCGAATAAGTTCGAAATGAATTAAATTAAAAATAGTTTTAAATCTTTAAATGCAATTTTCTCAAAATGGTGCCTATGTTAATTGATGCGTTATTGCTTTTCCACGGGCAATTAAATTTTTTATTAAAGTCAATTATTAAATAAATAATAATATTTTCAAAGTTAAATATAATTATATTTTGAAAAAACTTGAGGTAGTCTCAATTAAGAGACAATTTTGAATTGATATTTTTTTGAATTTAAATAAAATTTTTTTTTCTTTAATTATGAATTCAAGTCAATTTTACTGACAAAAAAATTTTAATTTTATTTATACTTCAAGAATCTTTATATATATATACGAAATTGATAAATTTGTTTAAGCTTAATTTTTTTAGTTAAAAACGTAAATAAATTTTTTGATTATTGAAAATTAAAAATGGAATATTTAGAAATTAATCGATAAAATTATTCAAAAAAGTTCAAACTTGAAGAACCAAGTGAACGAATGGATTCATTAGAAGTTGAAATAAATTAATATAAATAAAATAGAATAGAAAATCCGTAATCGTTATTATATTAAATGAAAAAAGAAACCCATTGATATTTTAGTGTTGTTGTTTATTCATTTTTCTCATTGAACGACGTATTGATAACGTACAAAAAAAGATGTAAATATGAATGTATAGTGATACAATTTAACGGTACGATTTTTGGTAACGTGCTCTCGCACCGGGACCACCGAATTTCTTGGGCTCACAACGTCTTGGGTCAGCTACAAGTAATGTACGATCGTATTGGATAAGAATATCCTTGACTTCTTTTTTACTTGCTTCATCGACATCTATGAACAAATAAATAATTGATTATTTAATAAAAATATAAATTTCTATTTGTTGAAGATTTTTGTTTAAAGACAAATCTACTCTTAAATTTATTTTTGTTACTCAGCAATCGGATTTCCATTAAAAGTAACAAAAGCTTTTTTTGTAAAAAATTTATTTCTGTAGATAAACAATTTTTTTATTTGTGTTGAATTTTTAATAGTTGTAATTTAATTGAAAAAATTTTAATAATTTAAAAATGATTAAACAGCTGAATACTTTTGAATCGAGGTTTAAAAATAGTTAGAAATCTTTTGAAAAAAAAAAAAAAATAAATAAAAAAAATTTCAATGAGAAATGTTTATTCCAATTGTATAGTTGGTAATCTTTTAATTAAAATTAATAATAATAATCAACTTACATTTTTGATAATAAGCAACAAGTGCCTTGGACATAGCTTGTCTGATAGCATAAATTTGTGCTACATGACCACCACCGCTTACACGTATGCGCATGTCAACACCTGAAAATTTGTCCTAATAAAAAAAATTTAATTAATTAATTAATCAATTCATTTATTAATTAAATAATCACACAAAAAAAACATCAGCTTATGAAAAAAATATATTTATTAATTATAAGCACTAATAGGTAATAAGTATAAATTTATTAAAAAATTGTATTTACTTAAGTAATCGATAATTGCAATAGTTCAATGACAATTTTAAATGAAAAAGATATTAGATTTAAGTAAAAAAATTTATAAGGTTTTAAAAGTTTTCAAGTCGATATTTTTGAGAAAGGGTCTATAGTAATTTTTGTCCAAGCTTTTCTGTCAAAACAAATCTCTAAACGCAAAATTATGAATAAGGATCGATACATTATTATATAATTTAGTAGTCTTAATTTTCATTTTTTAAAAATTTTAATTTGTTTAAAAGAAAAACGTAGATTAAGTTTTCATTTACTGCACAAGTGCAATAAAAATAGTACTGTTAGTCAACTTTTTTTTATAT
Organism: Microplitis manilae; assembly: GCA_030273425.1. Taxonomy (NCBI): domain Eukaryota; kingdom Metazoa; phylum Arthropoda; class Insecta; order Hymenoptera; family Braconidae; genus Microplitis; species Microplitis manilae. The sequence goes on along the minus strand of CP092725.1, from coordinate 15,475,980 downwards.
TTTTTAAATGTAATTTAATTTCACAAAAAAAAAAAAAAAAACTTTTTTAATGTCTTCAGTAAATGACAAACTAGGATTTTTTTCTTTCAAGTTAAATAATGGAGAGAATAGTTTAAACCAGTGTATAATAAGTAATTAATACATTTGTTTTTTTCTTAATTATTAATCATCATATTTTAAACAGAAAATGAAGTACTGAATAATATTGATAATTATTATTTAAACCAATATGTTGATATTAAATATGAAATGTTAATTGATATCAAATGAAATAAATCATTTTTAACAAATGATTTAAATCGTTTTTTTATTAATTAATGCTTGATAAAATTTTAATTTTATTTGTTTTTATTAATTGAGAAAGTCTATAACAATCGACATGTCGTATGAATTTTTTTATAGATTATTAAATTAAGATAATTATCTGGCTTCCGGAAAAAATTACTCATGTTTATATTAAAAGAAATAATAAAAAAAATTGTCAGTTTAGTGTTTTTTGTTCTAAACAAATTACATTTTTAAAAAATCCTTTGCGTAATTTTTTTCAATTTTTAGATACTATTATTGAGTTTATCTATTTAAAAATACAAAAATTGTCAGTTGTCTGCTGATTCCAATATCATAAAAAATAATAAAATATAAAAATTAAAATAATTAATTATACCTTGCCGAGAAGAAGAATTGGTTCTTGTAATTTGTATTGGAGTACAATTGGTTCAATATTCTCCAATGGTCTGCCATTTACACGTAAAATACCACGACCACGTTTGCAGTAAGCTACAGCCGTTGCACTTTTCTATAAAAAAATACAAAATAAAACATTTATGTAAATACTAAATATCAAGGAAGATAATTCAACAATTATTTTCACAGTAATAAATCATCTTAAATATTATTTTTTCATAGATTCAAATTTTTCAAGTTAAGAAATAAAAACGTAGGTTAGGTAAAACACGCTGCGGATATAAACGAAATAAATTGTGATTTAAATAAACTATTACCTTGCGTCCGAAAACTTGGACTGAGTGGATGGGTTCCTTTTGCTTTGTCTGTAATGTAAATATTTATTAATATTTTCATAATTATTTATTTATTGTTAATTAATAGAAAGAAAAATTTTTTAACCTTCTGCATTGTGACGGAGTACGGAAAGAAAGAGGTAGGAAGAGGAAATCGACAAGAACGCTTGAGTTTTTAGTTGATTAAATTATTGCAGAGGTCGCCGTGGACTTTATTAAGGTTCGTTTATATGTTGACGTTTGATGTTCGACCTAAGTGTCAGGGCGTTAAATAATTTGAAAACCTTTGAAAAATGTTCAAATTTCGCGCTATATAAAATAGAAAAAAAATCTGCCTTTTTAAATTGCCATGTACCTATATTAGAGTAATTCAAAAAAATAAATTCTTCAAATTTATTGCTGAATAATAAAATATTTATTGAGTGAAAAATTCTCCCTGAACAAAAATTTTTTTTGTCTTAAAGTCACCTTTTTGGAATAAATAAGACATGCGGATGTTAGTCCTAGGAGACATAGAAAATTTTTGTTGTTTTTCCTGTCTTAAAAAAGACATACCAGTTAAAAAAACATTTAGATAACTTATTTTACCACTATTTGTAATGCCATTTATTTATTTATACATATATATATATATATATGAACGCTAATCGGAATAATACATCCATTTACATATTTCTTAACCCTTCAGTACCCACGTTATTCGACTTACCTTCTTTACTCTCGCCATGAGAGAAAATCTTACGGCTTCTGCGCATGCGCATCGCCGTTTCAAAAGTATTTTTTCCATAATAAACGTTACATATTTTAATTATTATTTAATTATAAAATAATTTTACAGCTTATAATTAATGACTGCAAATCTAGCAGAATTTAATGAACTTTTAAAATATTAAAACAAGTAGAAAACAAAATAATTTTTGAAAAATAAAGCAATGTACTTGTAAAAAGCTAAAAAAATCTACAAGCGCATATTTTTTAAATAAACAATTTTCTTATTTGTTTATTTCCTTTTTTTCAACCATAAACAAAAAATTATATCTGCTAGATTCAGTGTCATTATAATTAAAAGATTATCATCTTAATTAAATAAAATAAAATAAATAAATGAACAATCCATTACACTAATAAGTAGATATATGTGTGTGTGTTTGTAAATTTAAGTAAACATGGCCGCTGCCGTACAGCGGAATTATCCGAACGACTCCGAATAAAAACGACTAATAAAATTTTGCATCCATTAATACTGTCGCCATGAGAAAAAATCTCATAGACTTTCAAAAAAAATTTTTTTTTTTTATTTATAATGAAAATAAGTAATTTTTTATTAAACAGTTGAAAAGAATATAAAATTTGGGGAAGGTAAAAAAATTTCAAGTGGTCTTTCCATTTGAATTTAGAAAAATAATTAACATTGAAGCCGAGCGTGAGTAAAATTCTCATAACGTGGGTACTGAAGGGTTAATTATAAATTATAAATTTATTGAAACTAAAAATTCTAGCTCAAAAATTGCACCAAAAAAAAGTAAAAAAAGTTTATGTCTTCACTTGTATCAAGTTTTTTCAATAGATATTTCTTCGGTGACATCCCTGATTAAAAATACTCATTGGGAGGGATTGAAAAAGATGAGAATTGAATGCTTTTGAATACTTTCTATACCCCAACATTTTCATCTGGACACAAAATGAATACTTTTCAATCCCAAAATAATATGAGAATTTCTAAACTTCCGAGGAATTGAAAAAGATTCAAAATAATTGATATTTTTAATCTTTCTGAATACTTTTCAATACCAAAATAATATCACATTTCGGGTCATGTGTGGGATTGAAAGGAATTCAAATGAATTGAAATTTTTGAATCTTTTCCAATCCTTCTCAATACCTAAATAATATCACATTTCGGATCAAGTGTGGGATTAAAAGGAATTCAAATGAATTGAAATTTTTGAATCTTTTTCAATTCTTCTCAATACCTAAATAATATCACATTTCGGATCGAGTGTGGGATTAAAAGGAATTCAAATGAATTGAAATTTTTGAATCTTTTCCAATCCTTCTCAATACCTAAATAATCCGATATTTCGGATCGAGTGTGGGATTAAAAGGAATTCAAATGAATTGAAATTTTTGAATCTTTTTCAATTCTTCTCAATACCTAAATAATATCACATTTCGGATCGAGTGTGGGATTAAAAGGAATTCAAATGAATTGAAATTTTTGAATCTTTTTCAATTCTTCTCAATACCAAAATAATATCACATTTCGGATCGAGTGTGGGATTGAAAAGAATTCAAATGAATTGAAATTTTGGAATCTTTTCCAATCCTTCTCAATACCAAAATAATATCACATTTCGGATCGAGTGTGGGATGGAAAAGAATTCAAATGAATTGAAAATTTTTATTTTTTCTGTAGTTCTTCCAACAAAATAATATTAAATTCAGGAAACGGCAAAGAATTAAAAAATATTTAAATCAATGTCGCTTTCAATGTTGTACAGTTTTTCCATTATAAAAAAAAAATTATAATTATTCTGCACGGATTAAAATCTGAGTAATTAGAAAAATATAATTGTCATGATGCCCATCATTAATTTTATTCCAATTATGATTGTAAGAATTCTGTTGTGTAAGAAGTGTGAAATTTCAATTTCTCAATATCGAATCGAAATCTTCATAAATTCACTTAATAATGAATTACCTTATCAAGTAACTTATCTTAGGTTAAAGAAATACAGATTCTTATAAAAAAACTCAATTTTATTATCATATTCTTACAAATTTTTTTGGGTTTACATTACATTTTATCAAAACGAGTTTATTTTGAGATGAAGTTACATTTTTAGAATTATTGTTTTCAATATTTTCGAATTCCACTTTGGAATTGAAAGGTATTGGAATAATAAAAGATTGAATTCTTTTCAATACTTTCGAATTCCACTTTGGAATTGAAAGGTATTGGAATAATAAAAGATTGAATTCTTTTCAATACTTTTCAATTCCATTTTAAGAATTACAAAGTATTCAAATGATCCAAATTTCAATCCCATTCAATACTTTTCAATACCTCTGTAGGGATTGAAAAGGATTGAAAAAATTTTCAATCCCTCCCAATGAGTATTTTTAATCAGGGATAAATTTCTGATCGTTTTGTCAACATGTTGGTGTCTTATCGATGTGCCAAAAAGCAGCCTAAAAACTGATATTTTATAGACCCTTAAGAAAAATTATTTGAAATGATTTAAAACAATTTGAATCGACTAATATATAGAATAGATATATACTTAGCTTAGGATAAATCATTTTTCTTAATCAGGGGATGTCACAAAGGCACGTGTGCTACTTGGGCAATTACAAAAACAGAAAAAACTAAAAATATGCGCATGAAATAGTATATTACACACCTAGGGAAGGAAAGTAAGAAATGTCTCAGATCGCATGTAATTGTTGGCCGAGGCGAAGCCGAGGTCAACAAACATGTGATCTGAGGCTTTCTTATTTACTTCCCGAGGAGTGTATACTATTTTTCTCGTCGACGGAGCCGGAAAGCGGCATCTTCGTTTTGCACAGCGGGACGAAAGTTGACGCTTTCCGCCCGGAGGCGAGAAAAAAATTAAAAAAGCTATAGGTGTAATTTTTAGAATATTTTTGTTTTTACAGTTTATCGTTTTTAAAAAAATTCAAAAATTATTAGACGTCGACTAACTTCAGTATCATTAAAAATTAATTTATGGAAAAAAAAGCAATTCAATTGAATAATAATTTTAAACGTTCGGATAATTATAAACCAAATTTAGAAAAAAAAATTGAATCTGATACCAGTAATCATACATGTTGATGGAACTGCGGCAAGTAAAATCATGTTAAAAGAAATTGTAAAAATTCACAAATTTTGAATCAGCAAAATTCATAAAATTTTCAACAAAACAAAAATCATTAAAAAATCAAAATAGAAAATTCAAATTCTGATATAACTTTAAAATTAAATGGGATTATCGATAATATTTCTTGTAAAATGACGTTCGATAGTGTAGCTGACATTACTATCGCTAATATTAAATAATTTGATCATTTACCGAATACTAATAATAAATCATACAAAATTTTTTCTGCATCTGATGAAGAGTTACCCTATAAATTTATTTATAAAGCTGAAATTAAAATTTCGATGACAAAGAAAAAAATATAAAAAACTTTACTTAAAAATAGTAGTTAAATTTACTAAATTTATATTGAAAACTTAGAGCGCTATTACAATTGTTTAGTTTTTACTATCTTGAGGATTAAATTTTTATTTACATTCAGTAATTTTTATAATTTGAGTATGCAAATAAACATTTGGTTTTATTCTGCGCCGCTTTTGTGCGCAGATGAAGGTATCATATGTTTAATTTGTTCAATTGCTATATGGTCTATTATATATAGATACATACTTATAAGAATATTTAAAGGTTATATTTATAAATTCATGTCCAAAACGTGGGTTTGTTTATATATTACAACCGACATATAAAATAAAATATATAGTTAAATAAAATGTCTTTATTTGAAGTCAGGCGGTAAGTTATATTAAATTAATTATAAATTAATTAATAACTAAAATTTATTTAATTATTTAAGCATAAACAATATTGAAAAAACATTTATAAAATCAATGTTTAATGATCACCAAATTAAACACAATTTTTAATTTTAAGTCAACATATCTAAAATTTTTTTAAATTGTTAAATTACAATTATTTTTAATTAAAATTAAATGTTCCCCCATTTATAAAATTAACAATTAATCATTATTTAAATTTTGAATTTAAAAAGTCAAAAAAGTGTTATATCCTGAATTGTTTTCAAATTTCACTAGGAATCAATTTTAATTTTTTATCTTATAAATAATTATAATAATTTCTTATTTTAGTTATGATGAGGAAAATGAACAAGAACAAAAATCATATGACCACTTATCAGAATTATATAAATTAATTGAAGAGAGAAAGCAGCAACGTCTTAATAATAATAAAAATAATGAAAATGATGGCAATAATGATAATAAAAAAAAATTACAAAAGAAACGTAAAAGAAAATCAGATGCTGAAATTCCTAATGAAAGTAATGAAATTGCAAATAATAATGTCAATGACAATGATAATAATAACGATAATGTTAATGATAATGAAAATACTGTTGATGAAAGTAAACACAAGCAAGATTTCATGATTCTTGGAGTAAATGCTAGTAAAAAAAAATCTAAAGTGACACGTGTGTTGCCTAAATGGCTGACACATCCAGAAATAATATCAGCTGACTTAAATAATGGTCTTGAGTTGGATGATAACATAAAAGAGTCATTGAATTTTGATGATCAGATGATGAAAACGTTACAGGACAATGGAATTAAAAAATTATTTCCTGTACAGTTGAATGTGATTAAATGGATGCTTAAATGCAATGAGTATCGGCGGATGGGCTGGTGGCCACGTGATACATGTGTGTCAGCACCTACTGGAAGTGGTAATTTTATTATTATTGTTATTTTTTTTTTAATTAAGTAAAGATTTTAATTATAGATAAAAATTTATTTATCATATTTTTAAGGATAAAAAAATATTTTATGAGATATTTTAATGATAGATTGAAATCGGTGAGAAAATTCCACGTATAGTAAGTACCCACATTGATATATTATGATGAAGTCACTAGTTGGTTAATTTTTTATGAATTAATTGTTTAAAAAATGCCCAATTGTTTGTTGAAAATAAATTTATTAAACCATATCGATGTTGGTGCTCAAAACTATTGAAAATTTGGCCACAAATTGAACTGTACTTTCTATTTCGTTAATTAATCTAAATTTCAAAGGAAAATAATTGCAATTAATTATAGAGTGCTCATTATTGTGTGTTTTTTAAGATAAAATATATTTAAAGAAAATGGAAGATAATCTTTGAATAATTGACAATATTACGCGTAAAATAAGCACCCACAACAGTGTAATGTAATGAAATCGATTATTAATTTTTAATTAATTATTTGTTTATAAAATGGTCATATTTTACTTCCTATATTTTTAAGTCAAAAATATCGTTAAAAGTATTTTAATTATCCCAACTGAAGAATTCTCAAAAAAAAAAAAAAAAATTATAAATTTTATTTAAATAATTAACATAATGCAATAATTCATTAATGATAATTAATTTCAATGACTTATTTATTTGTTTACAAAACATATTGATGTGGATACTCAACTATGAGAAAATTGTTTCACAAATTCAACAAACATTAATTTTATACTAAATTTTAACTACCACAATTTAATTTTAGGTAAAACTCTAGCTTACGTCTTACCAATAATTCAACAGTTAAAGAACAATTTAATAACTAAAGTACGCTGTCTAATTGTCTTGCCAGTCCAAGAATTAGCAGCCCAAGTTTATAAAGTAATGATCACTTACTGCAAGAATACAAATCTTAGAGTCGCTTTGATTACCGGCGCATCATCTATGGAAATTGAGCAAACGAACCTCGTCAAAAAAAGTAACACTATTATTTATAAAATTTAAAATTATGTTTCAGAAGAATTACAAAGAAAAAAATTATTTGATATATTTTTTTTATTTATTTATTAATTATTCATTTTTTTTCTTTAAGCACAAAATGGTGATTTGATAAGTCGTGTAGACATTGTGATATCAACACCAGGGCGTTTGGTAGACCATATTGAAAAAACAAAAGGATTTACATTAAATTATCTTGAATATTTAGTTATTGATGAGGCTGATCGTTCAACAGATTGGTTAAAATATATTCCACACCCCCATTATAACATTCCTTCGTTAACTATAAAAAATATACAGTCATGGTAAGTAAAAAACATAAATGGAAAAGAAAAAATTATTATTGGAAGCATCTAAAGTATCGCTATGTGGGTTTCGTTGAGGGATTGATTGGTATAGTTTCTTGCATCAGCTTGTCTTTTTGGAATTTTTTTACCAAATGATTCCTTAGTAACAATAGAAAATTTTTTTGTCATTACCTTTTTACGTTTCAATATTTTTGCTGCAATGATTTTATCAATCCAGTGTCAATTTATTTTAGATTAATTGAATTTAAAAATAAGTATTATGGATGATTTTTTAAAACCGAGTTAAGTTTATGAAAATTAGATTAGCTATTTTAAATTTCGTAATACCGAATTTAAGTTTATTTTTACACCAATAAAAAGTTTATGTAAGTTTTCGCTATTTCAGTGTTAAGGGCATTCTCAGACAGTACCTCCCACTTCTTAAAAAATTTCAATGGCTTTCAATTGTCATAACCGTATGAAAATTTTATTAATTAATTAATTAAAAAAAATTAAAATCTTAATTGAAAAAAGGAGAACGTAGTCGTAATTTCATCGAGGTATAGAATTTAAAAAAGATTACTTGCAATTGATATCAATCAAGAGTTGAATGAAATTTGTTAAATAAATTTTAGCCTATAACATTTGAAAATTCGAATTATAAAATTGACATGAAGATTTTACTGAAATTATTTTACAAATTTCGTTCAGCTTACAATTGATCTCAACTGCAAGTAATTTTTTTTTTAATCTATATCTTAGCAAAATTACGACTACGTTCTCCCTTTTTCAATTAAAGTTTTAATTTTTTTTTTTAATTAATTAATAAAATTTTCATACGGTTATGACAGTTGAAAGCCATTGAAATTTTTTAAAAAGTAGGGGACACTGCCTGAGCATGGCCTTAAAATTGTCCGTGTAAAATAACATTGGTAGTGGTGTTCACATTTTTCTCGTTGTTAAACGCTATTAAAAAAATCGGTCTGTCGGTTGACCCTACGGGCCAGCCCCAAAACTTCCCGCTGTTTTCGAGCTCAAGGAGCTCGAAAATATTAATTTGACTATATTTTCGAGCTCGAAAATCATATTGCATGCGATTGTTTTTTTAAGAGCTTTTCAAATTCTATCAAGTTACGCTTTATGCTAAAGTTTAAAAGTTTAAAAGTTTAAAAATCAATAATCATTAATAAACGAGCTGTTTTTAAATTTTAATTCCCGATTATGTTGAATAAACTAAATATATTGATGCAGAAATCAATGTCAGTGATTAAAATCAAGACTTAAATGAGTTTTGGCTTAGGTCAGAGCAATAGTATATCCGAATATAAAATATCCGAGAAAATGATTAAAAACTGTGTTTTTTCAATTTTTTCGTTGATAATATGGTTTAAACTAAAGAACAAGTTTGATGGCATTATATGATAATCAAAAGAGACCATAAAGAGAAAAAGTTTGTAAGGTTTTAGACACATTTTAGTACAGTACATTTTGATTTATCTGGAAAAAATAACATTGAATGTTATTATTTCAACTTTTCAACGCTGATATCTTTTGAACTAATCAACTGATTTTGACGTTTGAGGTGGCAATAGGCGCATTTTATTGAATTCTAGAGCTGACTAAAATTTGAAAGCGATCGATTAAGCCGTCTTGAAGATATTTGAAAAAAAACGTTTTTTACCATTTCTTTCTCCAACGATATCTCTCGAACAAATTAACCGATTGAGATGGTTAAGGCGGCATTCGACGCGTTTTATTGAGCTCTTGAGCTGATTAGATTTTGAAGTCGATCGTATGAGTCGTTTCTGAGAAATCAATAAAAAACTAAAAAAAAAATTTTTTTTTTTTCGTAATTCGCTAATATGTTCGAGTCTACTTGATCAAATGATCTGAAATTCTCAGGAAAGTTGACGGCCAACAAACTCTTTCAATCGCCGCCTTAAACATCTAAATCGATTCATTAATTAAAAAGTTATAGGCCATTCACACACACACACACACACACACACACACACACACACACACACACACACACACACACACACACACACACACACACACACACACACACTCGGACATCATTCTGAAAATAGTCAGAATAGCTTCCTAGGACCTCAAAACGTCGACATCTGATGAAAACTCGATTTTCGAAAACAATAACTTCCCGAAATTTTTGAAAATCATCGATTTTCTAAGCGGGAAGTTAAATAAAGTATTTTTATTTTCGAAATATCCGAAGTTGAATTGTATTTCAAACGCAAAGAAAAAGTTTTTATTGTTTTAAAAATTAATGATACGACAGATTTACTAGTTTATGGAGAAACCCAAAGAATATTAGCCCACAATGACATGTTAATGTTATTGTATAATATATGGGAAACGGATGCTAATGATTCAAGTCTCTTTGCAAACTAAAGCAGGGAAAAAAGTAAAATTAAATAGTCAATGATTAGTTTATCATCTTTAAATTAGTTATTGACTTATGAAAAACATAAGAGCTACAATAAAAATAATTATTATATTGTTCCTAACTATTTAACTCGATAAATGATTAGAAATTTATGAAATTTATAGAGTTTCTTAAACGTGACTGCTTATTTTATAGATAATGCAATTTTTTTTAAATTTGAATCAACGAAAATTTCGTTATTTTAACAAAATATTGTTATTATCTTTTTTTTTTCCTATTTTTTTTTATCTTAAAACTAGGGGTGTGCGAATATTTGAATTTACGAATTATTCGACACGAATTCGAATCGAATTATTCGAAGATTTTTGAATAATTCAAAATTTTCGAATTATTCGTAAATTTTCAAATTATTTAGAAGTTTCTGATTTTTGGTTCATGACGTTGTTTAGTTTTTAGTTCTCACTATAGGGGAGACTGGGGTAAGAGGGCCTCCCTGAAATTTTGACCAAAAAAAAAAATATTTCTTGTTTCGTGTAATTAGTACAAATCAGATATATTGGCGCATGTTTAGCCCTACGCATGACACCTGGGGCAAAATGGGGCAGCCGAAAATTTGTTCAAAATAGGACAAATGTAAAGTGATCTGATGGTTTTGAAAGCCACAAAACGTAATTACCGGTTTACGGAGACCTCCTTGCCCCAGTTTCCCTTATCCCACATTAATCTTAGAATCAAATGATTTTAAATTTCCAGACAAAAACTTTATTTCAAAACTATGTCAAAAAGTATTCAAAAAAATAAAACTTTTTAATGCAAATTTAGAACTTCCTAACACTTCAATTTGAAAACATGTTAACAATTTCTACGGAAGCATTGAAGTTCAATGAAATTGATAGTTATTATACTTTATACACTGTAAAAAATTTGCGGAGTGAACGCGAATTAAATAAAATCAGCGTCACTCCAAAATCACTCCGTTGAAAAGAAAAATTCTTTATTCACAGAAATCATTTGATTATGTAAAAAATTCAACAATGATTCGGAAATTTTGAATTATACTAAAGCTTCTGAATAGAAATAAACTATTCAGAGGATTCGAATTGTGCAACAAATTCAAATAGTTTAAAAATTATCGTATAATTCAAGAAGTTATAAATTATTTGAAAATTTTTCAATTATTTGAAAACTTACGAATTATTTGAAAACTTACGAATTATTCGAAAATTTTCGAATTATTCGATTCGAATTTTGAATCGAATAGCACTATTCGATTCGAACGCTATTCGCACACCCCTACTTACAACACTTAAACACTTTCATACTCTGATTGGAGTTAATTTACTCCGCATGCTCATCGTTTTAACACTAGTTGGATTACACTTCTAAGTAATACCACTGCACCCGTGTGAATCCATTAAAAAACACAAATTTTACAGTATAATAGATTTGCTTATATATTTTAGATCCTCAAACAATTATATTTTTTTTGGATATTGATTAATAAAATCATATGGAAGCAATTAGTGCTGAATAATTTTGATACAAATCTTATTAAAAATAGTTAAAAATTTTTTAACGCAATTTGTTCAAAATGGTGTCTATGTCAATTAATACTTATTGCTTATGTATGCCCAATTAAGAAACAGTTGTCAGTTAAACTAATAGAATCTAGGTTCGATTCCTAATTTTGACTAATAGTTTTTTAAAATTTATTTATAACTAATCATTAAATAGGTTCTTTTCTTATTCTGACCCAACTTTTTTGTATTCTAATTTTTTTTTTTAAGTGTGAAACGCTTTAAACCTTTGTATCCGTTTGAAAAATAAGTTTTTCTATGTATCTAAAGATCGAAACGTTTTTCGTGCAACGAAAAAAAAAATTGGGTGTAAAAAAACTACTGAATGGCGAGATTTCTAAAACGTTTCGCACATAAATGCTCGTATGTCAGCCGAAAATCTTAGACCACCCCCCAATCCCCGGAATTACCCCTTAAGCAATCGAATTACATGAATTTTTTTTATTTTCGTTGAGCGAAGAACGTTCCGATCTTCAGGTACATGGGTTTCTGCTGTTCAGCATTATAAAAATTTTTTTTTAATATTTAAAAATGATCCGGAAAATTTTCTATATAGTGAACATTCTAACCTTGACCCCTCTCCCCCCTATTTCGAAAGAAAAAGTGGGTGGTGTTCGTCTACTGTCATCTATTGTGTAACTTTAATTCTAGAAATTCTAAGCCAAATAATCAATTTATTTATTTTTTAGTTCGATACCACCAGCGCAAAAATTATTATTCAGTGCAACTTTATCCCAAGACCCGGAAAAATTGAGCCGATTAAATTTATTCCAGCCGATATTATTTACTTCCGTTGTCTTGAAGAATCATGACAATGATGAAGACATTGATCTAGATAACGAATGTGGTGAATTTTTGGGTAAATATACTAGTCCTACAGAGTTGACTGAACGCTCTTTTGAATGTTCGTCTGAATACAAACCGATTGCCGCCTGGAAATTGATAACCGACAATGAAAAGAAAAAGAAGACGCTGATTTTTACCAACTCTGGCAATTCTGCCCATCGTCTTGCGCTTTTATTGAGTTTTATGCTGGCTGATAAAAATATTTGCGTCGACGAATTGTCTTCGCAGATGACGCCTAAGCAGCGAGGAGAAGTTCTAGATAAATTTAGTAAAGCGGACTCAGGAGTGTAAGTTTTTTTATTGAATTTAAATTTATTTTTCCAATGATTTCAAAAATTTTTTATTCTTATATGTTTGCCCCATTACAGACTTGTAAGTTCTGATGCATTAGCACGTGGCGTTGACATACCAAATGTGACAGTGATTTCTTACGATTTACCAAAAAATATAAAAGGTTACATCCATCGATCCGGACGAACTGGACGTGCTGGTAAATTAGGAACAGCTATATCTATATTAACTTGTAATCAAATCCCAGCATTTAAGCGAATGCTCGCGTCAGCACACAAAGTTGTCCCGACAATTGAAAAGTTTGAGTCATTAGAAACTATTGCCGAAGATATAAATTACATTGATCAATTGAGTAAACTAAAAGAAATCATCAGTAAAGAAGAAATTAAAAATAATAAAGTAACTAAGAGTAATGATAAAAAAATTAAAAAAAAATTTAGTAATGATAATACTAAATCTAAACGACAACGTAAGGAATAAATTTAAGTTTTTTTATTTTTTGATCATGTATGTGATTAAATTATTAATAAAAATAAAAATGTATATGAATTTTAATATTTGGACGTAAATAAGCAATAGCGAATCAACTGATAATCTATTGCTTTTGAGAAAATTGTGTTTAAGGCTATTCTTCGAGGGTGCCACCCACTTTTTTCCAAAAAATGTGGCGCGGCCTGGTGGCCGGCAGCCGCACTAAAAAAAGTACTAGAGCTGAAAAACTTTAAAATGAAATTAAAATTATTTAAAATAATGAAATGCAACAAATGTTAATTTTTATATAGATAAAAAAATTTATACTTTTTTTTAAAATCATTAGCTAATGCGAGAAAAATCAAAAACCCGAGATTGGAAAATAATATTTTTATTGACCTTGACCTGTTAATATCACATTTATTTTCTGTAAGTAATTAAAAAATATTTATCACATTTATCGAAAAAAAGGGCTTCGTACAGGTAATTTCATAAACACGTAGAATATTAAAAATTACTTACAATAATTATAAATACCCAGTTGAACGTAGTTTCTTCAATAAATTTCAACATAATATTCGCCATTTAGTAACTTTTTATTTTGACAGATGTAAACTTCAGGCCTGGACAAATTTTTGGGTGCACGTGAAGGTGCTTGAATATAGTAGCGGGAAAATTTAAATTTAATGAATTTATTCCTTTCAATCATAGCAATAATAAAGTTCTATGTATCATTACTTTATTTGATTTTATTAATAAATAAAAAATTTTTATTATTCAAAGTATTAAATAAAATAAAAAAGATATATATATATATATATATATATATATATATATATATATATATATATATATACATATATATATATATATATATATATATATATATTAGGGTGGCCCAAAAAAACGGAATATTTTTTTTTTTTCGATCTCTCATGAAAATTTGTTGGTTTACGATGTTTTAAAAAGCCTCTCCAAAAATCAGCTCGATAAAAAATTTTCAAGGGGTCGCTCACGAATTTTGAAAATTTCAAAAATGATTGAAATTCGGATTTTTTTTTTTAAATTTTTTTTTTCTCGTGGCAGCATTAGTTTATATTCGTAAAATCATGACTACGCTGAAAATTTTAGCCAAAAATTTAAATATTTAAACCTCGCTCAAGAATTTTGAATGTTTCCGAGTGCTGTCTTTTGGACGTTTTCGAGCGACCCTTGAATATTAATAATAAAGCTTCTCGATTTTTTCACCATCAATTTGCATCACAATGAATGAAAATATAACTCGAGAAATAAAAATAATAAGTTATTTACATACTTTTTTATTTTTTAATTCAATTTTTAGGTTTTTTCGCTTATTCAAAACTTTTCAAATATTATTGTTTAAGACTGTCCTGTATATTTTTGGTTATGCAAAATGTATATTTTACTGAAACGACAATAATTGAGTTATAAAAAAATACAAAAACTAATTCAAAGTTTTAATCACATATAATCAGTTAATATTCAAAATTCTTGAGCGCTGTTTAAATATTCAAATTTTAGGCTGAAATTTTCAGAATTGTCATGATTTTACAAATATAAAATAATGCTGCCACGAGAAAGAAATAATTTAGAAGTAAAAAATCCGAATTTCAATCATTTTTGATATTTTCAAAATTCGCGAGCGCCCTTTCAAAAATTTTTTATCGAGCCGATTTTTGGAGAGGCTTCTTAAAACATCATAAACCAACAAATTTCCATGCGAGATCGAAAAAAAAAAATAGTCAGTTTATTTGGGCCACCCTAATATATATATATATATATATATATATATATATATAGATATATATATATGTAATTGAATGTGATCATACCTGGCTAATTGACAGACCAGTGACCATATATAATTGTTAGAGTCAGGAAGTTTGCTCTACACTGTAAAAAGAGCGGTGTTAAAAATGGACTTATTTTAACTCCGCCCGGTGTTAAAATAAAATTACACCGGTGTAGGAGGAGTAATTCACCGGTGTTAAAAATACCGGTGTTAAATCGGGGTAAACTGCGTCCGCTCAGAGTATTAGCTTTGGAAAGCTTATAAAATGCAAAAAATATTTTGAAACACACACACACAAACTCATGAGCGCACACACACGTGAGCTCCTACATGCATACGTAAACATACGTGAGTTCACACACACGCGCGCGAGCTCACACGCGACTTCACGCACATGAGCTCACGTGAATGAGCTTACACACGCATACACGTGAGCTCACACATGCACACACGTGAGTGCACACACGCATGAGCTCACACACATGAGCTCACACACATGAGCTCACACTCCTGGACACACGCGACTTCACACACACACACACACGCGCGCGAGCTCACACGCAATTTCACCCACATGAGCTCACGTGAATGAGCTTACAGACGCATACACGTGAGCTCACACATGCACACACGCGAATGCACACACGCACACATGCACACACAATCATTCAAATGCACACATATGTGCACACATTCCCAAAGTGAAATATTTTAACACCGGAAAATTTCATTCAACACCGGTGAAGAATATTTACACCGGCGGCGGCGATATTTTCACACCGCTTTTGGGGGTAAAATTTAACGCCGCCAATTTAAACACCTACACCGCTTGGACTTACCCCAATGATTTCTTACAGTGTAATAATTATATATAGGTTTATATACATAATTAATTCTGATCAGATTAACAAAATTTTTATATATATATTAGGGTGCTTCGTTTGAAACGACTATTTTTTTTTTTACTCCCATCCCAAAATTTTGTTGGAAGTACTCCAAAAAAAAATTCCCTGAGAGTTTTGAGCCCTTAAAATTATTATTAAGTACTCGACCACAGCGTGTGAAGATTTCACATTTAAAATACACGTAAACATTGGTTTTTATTTTTTAAACTTCTATAACTGCGCGTTATTTTATTATATCCTCTCACCTAAAGTCGGGATTTTCTCAGCATTAAATGTACTGCAAAAGTGTCCGTTGTCACGAAGTCGTAACTCATACGGGTGGGGTAGTACGAACCGCAAAACCGAATCTTTTCATAGAATTCTTGTTTTTTTTCTTATTATCTCATAAACAACAAGACCTACAGAAAATATGTCAATGACAATTTTATAGGAAATTTATTTTCCTACAAAAAAGGTCATTAGCACCTGTTGGAGGTATATAGGTAATAGACTAGCTGATGCAAAGAAAGTACACTCGATGTAAACCCTTTCAGCGGAGTATATGTAGATATATTTATTTGTACGCACTAACAATCATACAGTACGATACAAGTATATTTATATAGCACAAAAAACTTTAGGTACGACGCACTTAGCGCTTACAACAGCAAAGAACCATTCGACTCACTTACATTCAAAATACTCTGACAGACCCTTAAGCCTAATACACAATATGTGTGTCTTGCACACTCATGTAACGATTACTCACAGCACCGAATCACTCAGATTGATATTTTCTGAGATATTAGTCAAATAAAAAACCAATATCTTGTAAGATTCGATTTGACATTTTATGGGAATTCAATGCTACTGAAATTTCAATAATTAATATCTCAGAAAATATCGTTACATGAGTGTGCAAGACACACATATTGTGTATTAGGCTTAAGGGTCTGTCAGAGTATTTTGAATGTAAGTGAGTCGAATGGTTCTTTGCTGTTGTAAGCGCTAAGTGCGTCGTACCTAAAGTTTTTTGTGCTATATAAATATACTTGTATCGTACTGTATGATTGTTAGTGCGTACAAATAAATATATCTACATATACTCCGCTGAAAGGGTTTACATCGAGTGTACTTTCTTTGCATCAGCTAGTCTATTACCTATATACCTCCAACAGGTGCTAATGACCTTTTTTGTAGGAAAATAAATTTCCTATAAAATTGTCATTGACATATTTTCTGTAGGTCTTGTTGTTTATGAGATAATAAGAAAAAAAACAAGAATTCTATGAAAAGATTCGGTTTTGCGGTTCGTACTACCCCACCCGTATGAGTTACGACTTCGTGACAACGGACACTTTTGCAGTACATTTAATGCTGAGAAAATCCCGACTTTAGGTGAGAGGATATAATAAAATAACGCGCAGTTATAGAAGTTTAAAAAATAAAAACCAATGTTTACGTGTATTTTAAATGTGAAATCTTCACACGCTGTGGTCGAGTACTTAATAATAATTTTAAGGGCTCAAAACTCTCAGGGAATTTTTTTTTGGAGTACTTCCAACAAAATTTTGGGATGGGAGTAAAAAAAAAAATAGTCGTTTCAAACGAAGCACCCTAATATATATATAAAAATTTTGTTAATCTGATCAGAATTAATTATGTATATAAACCTATATATAATTATTACACTGTAAGAAATCATTGGGGTAAGTCCAAGCGGTGTAGGTGTTTAAATTGGCGGCGTTAAATTTTACCCCCAAAAGCGGTGTGAAAATATCGCCGCCGCCGGTGTAAATATTCTTCACCGGTGTTGAATGAAATTTTCCGGTGTTAAAATATTTCACTTTGGGAATGTGTGCACATATGTGTGCATTTGAATGATTGTGTGTGCATGTGTGCGTGTGTGCATTCGCGTGTGTGCATGTGTGAGCTCACGTGTATGCGTCTGTAAGCTCATTCACGTGAGCTCATGTGGGTGAAATTGCGTGTGAGCTCGCGCGCGTGTGTGTGTGTGTGTGAAGTCGCGTGTGTCCAGGAGTGTGAGCTCATGTGTGTGAGCTCATGCGTGTGTGCACTCACGTGTGTGCATGTGTGAGCTCACGTGTATGCGTGTGTAAGCTCATTCACGTGAGCTCATGTGCGTGAAGTCGCGTGTGAGCTCGCGCGCGTGTGTGTGAACTCACGTATGTTTACGTATGCATGTAGGAGCTCACGTGTGTGTGCGCTCATGAGTTTGTGTGTGTGTGTTTCAAAATATTTTTTGCATTTTATAAGCTTTCCAAAGCTAATACTCTGAGCGGACGCAGTTTACCCCGATTTAACACCGGTATTTTTAACACCGGTGAATTACTCCTCCTACACCGGTGTAATTTTATTTTAACACCGGGCGGAGTTAAAATAAGTCCATTTTTAACACCGCTCTTTTTACAGTGTAGAGCAAACTTCCTGACTCTAACAATTATATATGGTCACTGGTCTGTCAATTAGCCAGGTATGATCACATTCAATTACATATATATATAAATATATATATATATATCTTTTTTATTTTATTTAATACTTTGAATAATAAAAATTTTTTATTTATTAATAAAATCAAATAAAGTAATGATACTGTTACGTTCCCGTAATATTTTATTGATTAAAATAAATTAATTATTTTTGATAAATCAATTTCATGCAATGTAACAGAAATCGGTTACGATAAGAGAGTCGCCGTGGCTCGCGGGTAGTCAAAACAGATGACGATGCATGAGACCCGGACCACGACGATTCTCTCACAGAGAACCTGAGATGCAGCGTCAACATTTTGTCAACTCTGTTGGCTCTATTATATTTTTTATAACGACTTAATAGTCAGTCCTACGAGAGAGCTCATGGAGCTCGAACCTCTGTTCTCTATAGAGTTAATAAACTCCATAATTATTTCTAAATTAATTTAACCTTATTGTGGGGTGCCAATTGGCACCCCAATATTTTCACCTACACTATGACCTATCCATAGCCCTATTACTACCCAGGGGCGAGCGCTTATCAGCTGTTCCACCCTATCCTATAACCCTGAGCGCTCAACAGCAGTTCGGGTTTCCTTCAAATTTCCTACCGATTTTCTATCCATTCACCTGCCACTATAAATATAATAATTATATGGAGTTGGAACCGGCGCGAACATATTTTAAAATCACGAAAAATAATAGAAATTAATAATTAATTGAATAATCGACGACCACGGTCCACCAGGGGTCTATAGACACTCTAACGAGGCCAAACCTGGATTAAATTAAATAATTAAAAATTATTTTTTATTTTTAACTAATTTGGGGTAATTCCCAAAACGTAACAATACATAGAACTTTATTATTGCTATGATTGAAAGGAATAAATTCATTAAATTTAAATTTTCCCGCTACTATATTCAAGCACCTTCACGTGCAGGCCTGATGTTTACATCTGTCAAAATAAAAAGTTACTAAATGGCGAATATTATGTTGAAATTTATTGAAGAAACTACGTTTAACTGGGCATTTATAATTATTGTAAGTAATTTTTTTAATATTCTACGTGTTTATGAAATTACCTGTACGAAGCCCTTTTTTTGATAAATGTGATAAATATTCTTTAATTACTTACAGAAAATAAATGTGATATTGACAGGTCAAGGTCAATAAAAATATTATTTTCCAATCTCAGGTTTTTGATTTTTCTCGCATTAGCTAATGATTTTAAAAAAAAGTATAAATTTTTTTATCTATATAAAAATTAACATTTGTTGCATTTCATTATTTTAAATAATTTTATTTTCATTTTAAAGTTTTTCAGCTCTAGTACTTTTTTAGTGCGGCTGCCGGCCACCAAGCAGCGCCACATTTTTTGGAAAAAAGTGGGAGGCACCCTCGAAGAATGGCCTTAACGATTTAAAACTATTTTTAAGGGGTTAGGTGGGTTCGAAAATTCCAAAAAATCGATTTTTTTTTGTCTTATTAAATAGTACAATATGTTTAATAGTATATTTAATAGTATATTACACACCTAGGGAAGTAGAGTAAGAAATGTCTCAGATCACATGTAATTGTTGGCCGAGGTGAAGCCCATATTCTCCCAAAACTTTGAATCGATCCAAGTAAAATTTTAACAGATAGACCCTTCGGAAGTTCCGCCCATCAGGCCACGTCGGTGTAGCGCACCGCATGTATACGGAAGCAGCTGGCTATTGACCGTTCTTCTTGTTTGCTTATTGTATACCATTCAAAGGTAACTTAAATTAGTTTTAAACATTTCAGTTCTTGGTTGCCTCCTGATCCACGAGGTTTCTTTGACGTTATAAGTGTTTGTGAATTTTTGTTTCTGTGAAATTAAAAGTGTTAACAAATTTCTAATCATCATGAGTAAAGTGACGAGATCTGGTCGGATAACCAGTGGTCGAAGAAAAGATAGACCAAGAAAGAGAAAACAATCATTCAATCCTAAAAATCCTGAGGTACATGATGAATCTTTCACCAGCACGTCGGCGAAAAAATTTAGAAGCCAAGATGAAAATCATGTGTCAGAAGACGGTACTTTGCAGTATGCAATCATCGACTTTTTTTTAGTTTTTTCAACGTTATCTTCATTTGTGAAATGCTCTAATATTATAAATGAAAATAGACAGGACAAAATATGCAATGGGAAAGTAGATTTTAAACAGTGTGTGAAATTTGGCCTTGGTTTCAAAATTCTCGTAGGATGTGAAAAATGTCAGCCTCAATACATTTCATCGTTTCACAAAATTGGAAAAGCTTACGAAATAAATCGTAGGTTTATTTTTGTGATGCGAATATTAAGCTTAGGACTTGCCGGATGTAAAAAATTATGTGGATTGATGGAAGTAAGTGCTTCTTTCTTGAATAAGTCAACGTACGTTTTTTATGTTGATAAAATTTATGAATGTATTGAGGCGGTTGCTAAAGCACTTTTTTCATCGGCTGCAAAACAAGAAAAAAAAATTAACGTGTGATGAAAATGATATTGATGATACGACAGATGTAACTGTATCTGCTGGTTCAACCAATAGTTGGGATCGCTGCATATGTCACTGCTGGCACATTCAACGAAGGAGTCTCAGCTTTGTTGCTTTTTATGCATGCCATGGACTTGAAACTTGGCCGAAACAGCCATGAGTATGCCCGAAAAAAAGATGGGAACCGCATACTCATTGCCGAAAAGAAAGCTGACATTGAGACTCGTGAAGCAAGAATTCGTCCCAGACAAGAGCAGAAGCATGCTCTAGACATTGCCGCAGCTGCGGGTACTCTGCTTTATGGTGCTGGAATCGATGATTCTGTGTAAGTTGAAAAAAAATTTTTTTTTTGCAAGTAATTTCAACTTAAAACTTTAACAACTTTAAACGCGAGATTTATTTATATACTACCGGAATATTTTTGGTTTTTTAATTTTAGATAAACCAATAATAAGTTATGCTGTCCACGGCGAGAGCATTTTTTTGTGAGACACCCAGGGAGATGAGGTCTCAACGGCTGAATTTTCAACATTTTTATATAAAAATTTCAGGAGACATTGTTGAAATATGTACCTTTGATATGCCATATTATATTTTTAAAATATATGATTATTTATATTGAAAAAAAAATCGTAAACATACCTTTTTTTTTGTACCTCTGAAACCCAACGAACCCCTTAATAAAACTTATCTCGAAATAGTTTGAGCTGAAATTACTTCTATGTGATTTAATTGATCAATCTTCAAGAAAAAAAATATGATAGTTTAAGGATTTAAAATAAGCAAGTCGATTAAAAATGAACTTGAAATTTGTATTACGAAGTATAAAATAGTCTATAATATATAATTCTCAAAAATATCTTATAAGACTTGACTCAATTTTGCAAAATTATTAATAATACTTGCCTATTAAATCCAATTAATCTAAAGTAACTTAGCACTGTTTTGGTATAATAATTACTGCAGAAATATTGAAACGTAAAATGTTGATCGCAAAATATTTGAAACTTAGACAGCAGTTAGATAGAGTTTTGTGCCAAAAGGGCGTATAAAAATATTTTTTTTTGCCATTCAACTCAAAATCGTTTGAAACGTCAAGATCAATAAAAAAAAATTTTTTTGAATTACTAACGCCAGAAGGGTGTATCTCAAGATATACGCCCTTTTGGCTTCAAGAAAATTATGTCTTAAAGTCAAAAGGGCGTATAAAAAAAAATTTTTTTTTTTATTACAACACATGAAAATAATGCTATATCAATGAAGCAATATTAGAATGAATATGAAAGGTCAAAAATTTAACTGTAGAAAGGGGCAAAGTGGGTTTTTCTCAGTTTTATTTGACTCCATGTGGAATTTTTATATACCTGAAGATCGAAACGTTTTTTACGCAACGAAAATGAAAAAAATTGGTGTGATTTTGTTTTCATTCTGTTTTTTTGCACGACTCATGATGTGAAGCATCACTGAGTGTGCTTTATGATCGAAAAATTTTTTCGCCTCACTTCGGCAACCATTTTAACCCGTCAGCACTCACGAGAACTTTCCGGTAATCTTTACTCTCATGATGAGAGATTTGCTCAAGCTCTATGCCTATGCGTCTAATATCTCGCGCGCTTTGGCGCACTTGTAATGAATGATGTTTAAAAGTTACGAAGTATACCAAGTGCTGCCGAACAGCTATTCACTTACGAAAGTACACGAACTGGCCCGAACGTTACCGAAAGTAATTTTTTTTTCGTTACATCTATAATTGCGATGAGAAAAATGCTCACATTTTTCGACGCGCATGAGAAAATATTTTCTTTATACCTCGGCTGAAAGTACGTACGTTCGGCCTCGAGTTCACGGCAGAAAGTCTAACATTTGTGCCGTGCTGGGATTACTCGCGCGCCATCTATAACAGCAGGCCGACAGAAAGCAATAGCGGGACGAAAGAGTTTTCTTGCGCGCACTGGCCCACCTGTTACTGGTTAAACGTATACTATCGTCACTTTGACAAGATTTGTTGACACTCGCTCGTATTGATAACCTCAAAACTTGTTTACAATTAATTTTAAATTTTATAAGTCTGTATTTTTGAAAAAGTAAAATTTACTAAAGATTAATAAAAACTAAAAAATTATTTTTAATGAATTTAATAATTTAAAAAAAAATTAGGAATTATTTGTGATACTGAAGTTAGCTGACGTCTAGTAATTGTTTGATTTTTTTTTAAACGATATATTATGAATAAAAAAATTATTTAAAAAGTTGAGTCTACAGTTTTTTTAATTTTCTACAAGTGCATATATTAGTTTTTATTTTTTTGTAATTGGTTTTTGAAAAAAAAAAAAAAAAAAAACTCTTAAATTGTTAAGTGTCTATTAACTTTAGGATCATAACTATTTCTTTTAACCATGTGTAATGATAATTTTTTGTAGATGTATTTGATGCCTGCCCCTCGACCAGCAGCACTCGCTTCGCTCGTGCCGCAAATGTCGGGGCAGGCATCAATACAAGCTAAAATGTAGTTATGTAATTTATCCATCTTTGATTTGTCAACGTACTTTCGTCCGGGCATAAAGAAAAAAAGTATACACTACACAGACAGAAAGTTGTAGAGCCCTGAACTGCACGTCTGATGCGCAGTGCAGGAATCTCCAACTTTCTGCCCTTGTAGTGTAATATACTATTTCTAATAAAATATATATAAAATTAAGGCATTACAAAAGTTCATAATTCAAAAATAGATAAAATTACTCGAAGGTAGAAAAAATTTCATCTACCCTTTCCATTTGAAAAAAAAAGTTATCAGTGTTTTAAATCGAGCGTGAGCAAAATGCTCATAACGTGAGTGCTGACGGAACCCTGTGGAAAAGGTCTTATAAATTCTCATAAAAAATTGAAAAATTTCTATCAGAACCAATAAGATTCGAAAACGTCTATGAGGTGTGAAAAAATTTCTCATAGACCTTTTTTATGAGACTTTATAAGTTACAGATATCAATATTTTTGTATGAGGCATTACATTGTATATGTCTATGAGAATAAATAAGATTTCTTAAACTATGAGATTCTGTGAGTGAAATGTTGTAAAAAAGTTATGATTATGAATAAGTCTCATCACTTTTATAAGTTTGTATAAGTTTATCCTAATGTATTTTCAATAAGAATCAATCCAATAAATTCTTATGCTAAAATACTTATAAATTCTCATCAAGAAATTTTGTTTTGTTGAAATTTGAAGAATTTATAAGTTTTAATAAGATTTATCTTTCGGGACAAACCTTTTTGAACATCATAAAATACTAATAATATTTTATGAGAAAATCCGAAACGTATTTTTTTTAGTATTTTTATGAGACTAAATGACGAATGTCATGGACAAATGCAGATGGTTTTCTGATAAAAATTTTATAAGATTTTATTAGAAAACTCTGATTTAATAAACTGATAGAAACTGAAAAGTCTTGAATATGCTTAAAGAATGATATGATGTTACTATTGCAATTTTGAAGTTTTACTGAGAACGCAATTTTGTGAGAAATATCATTTAGCATTTCCTTGTAGAAACGACTTCATAACTTTCAATTTAATTTTTCAAAAATTTCAACAAAAATTCGAAACTTTCTAAATTATGGTAGGTAAATGACTTAATTTCTAACAAATTTTTATAAGATTTTATGAGTTTTTATGAGCTTAAACTTTCATAATTGTTTTATTAAATTTGAATTGTATATTTTTAAGAATTGATGATATTTTTTAGGTTGTAAGGTGGTACAATTTAAGTAACAGCCGAAATTGGATAACTGGTATAATAAATAAGATAAAAGACCTAGTAGCTAATCAGGAACCAGTACCCGCTCACTCCATTAATTGTATATCTATATTTAGATATTTCTATTAAAAATAGATGTAGTGATTAGGTACTGGTTCCCGATTGGCTACTGGGTCTATTATTATAAGCTTTTCCATTCCATAAGTTCAAGTTGATTGAAATTAATTTTTGGAAAGTATTGAAAAAGTCAATTTTCAAGATTTTCTGAGTCATGTTGATTACAAAATCGTAAAATAATTTTTTTTTTAATTATGAAAATTATAGGTTTAAAGAGACTTGTCTCATAAAGTAGCATTATAATAAATATTTATCATTTTTATAGAAAAAATTCGTTTTAATATTTTTATAAGACCGAATAAGGATTTACTCCGTCAAATACTTTATTTCTCTTATGAATTGTATAAGACATAATGTATAAAGTTATTACTGAATTTACTTATAAAATCTTAAAAAAAACAAAAGTTGCTTAAGCCAAGAGAAAAAATTTCTTGGGAGAAAAGATCGATATGGAGAAGGGGAAAGTCACCGGTGCTAGGCAGCAGCAGCGGGAGTAGTTCGGTGCTCGCCACGAGATCGCGCCTACGATTTGTAGTGTCCCTGATAAGATATTTATTTCAGAAGTGTTATATTCCAAATTTGAATACGGTTTTGTTCGAGTACTCCTCTGTC
The DNA here is from genome assembly GCA_030273425.1 of Microplitis manilae. Classification (NCBI taxonomy): domain Eukaryota; kingdom Metazoa; phylum Arthropoda; class Insecta; order Hymenoptera; family Braconidae; genus Microplitis; species Microplitis manilae. Next base: position 15,450,349 of record CP092725.1, on the reverse strand, counting down.
ATTTGACAGGGTGACAAGTATTATAGTATATCCTATAATACATCATGACTTTAATATTTTATATTAATGTTTACTTGAGTAATTTTTGATGAATAAATAAACTGACTCGATTTCATTGGTTTTTCGGGAACAGATGCTGAGGATTTTCCGCGTAAATACTCATACAAATAATCTTGAGTATACATAATAAAAACTTTTTGAATTCATGCTAAAAAATTCAATAATTTAGAATATAAGCCTTAATCAATACTAAAGAAAGTATAACTTAATCAACCTCATAAATTTTTTCGTTACTATATGGAAAAATTTGTACTCACATTCATTAATCAGTATCAAATCTTATATGATTACTTCAGAAATCGTCTTATACAATCTTATTCATTTTCAAAATCTATGCAATTGTAAACTTTACATTTTTCGAAAACTTATAAATACTTATAATCACAAAATTACAGCTTCTGTTTCTTATAGATTCTGATCATTTATATGAGAATTTTAAGAAAAATTTTTTTTTGATGCACCATCTATGAGAAAATAATTGTATAAGAATTTTTGAGATTTTTCGCGGTCAAATACTGATCGTTTTCTCATAGCCAATTTTTTTTATGAGATTTTATAAGATCTTTTCCACAGGGAATAATTATTATACCTTTGTTAATTCCCGGAATTAAGATATGTTGCATACTATTTTGAAGATAATTTAATGGAGATTAATTCCATACTGTTCAAAAATTTATTTAGTTAAATAAAAATAGAAAAAGCATCAAAATAGTTTAAAACAATTTACTGTCCGTCAAGTCTCAAACCCGTATACATTGTAACTTGCGAAAAAATGTAGGAATTGAATCAAATTTTTTTTTTTTTTAATTCTTTGAAAGATTTGTAGGTCTCCTATTGCGAATGGCTAGGTAACTCGGTGCGGTTTAATTACAATTAACAAAATAAAAAAAAGGCTGTATAACTATGTATATATATATTAGGGTGTCCGTTATTTCCCAAGTTGGTTTTTGACTCTGCAGCTCCCCTAAAATTTTTAGTAAATGGTCCAAAAAAAAATATCCGACCGATATAAGCTCTTAATATTGATAATAACCCATGCCACAAAGACGATTTATTTCTCATTTAAATAACATGGGATTTTGGTACTTTTTGCAATTAATTTTTTCTTTGCAAAGCCAGTTGATAAATTGCAGCGGCATTAACTTATTTTTGTAGAAAATTGAATGCTCTACAAAAACTTTTTCTTTACATTTTTCGAAAAAATCACTTGCATCAAAGTTATTCAAGGTCAAAGTTGAACTAGAAATAATTTTTTATTTTTTTTTGTTTTGAACAAAAAATCATCGTTATTTATATCAAAATTTATTGTTTATTGCCGAAAATATCTTATTTTGAGTATTTTTTTGCATCTGTCAAAACTATTGAAAAGAGAAGAGTCGAACATTCTCAAAAAGAAATTCCGATGAATTAAAAATTTCAGATTCACAATTACTTTTATGGTGATTCGCGGTAGTATCACGGTGATTTACCGTGAGAGTTCACCGTGATCTCGTAGATCACGGCAACTTCGCGGAAATCACTGTTGTTGTATAGAAAAAAAGGCAATACATTAATGAGTCTACATGAGGTTTGAAGATCACGGGAACCGCTACCGGTGATTACCGTGACCTTGACGGACCGTATCTCCACCGCCCATCTTACGGCTTTTAAAAAGTACAATTAATGTATTGCCTTTTTTTCTATACAACAACAGTGATTTCCGCGGAGTTACCGTGATCTACGACGTCACGGTAAACTCTCACGGTAAATCACCGTGATACTACCGTGAATCACAGTGATTCGCGGTAGTATCACGGTGAAGGTTCACGGTGATTCAACGGTGAATCACCGTGATTCAGGACCGCCAGGGTGACCATAGTCAATACACGACGCCAGCTAGTTACGATACTCCATTTCTCTTTCGTGCGCATGCGTTGGCACGAATTTTATTTTTTCATAAAAGTAATTGTGAATCTGAAATTTTTAATTCATCGGAATTTCTTTTTGAGAATGTTCGACTCTTCTCTTTTCAATAGTTTTGACAGATGCAAAAAAATACTCAAAATAAGATATTTTCGGCAATAAACAATAAATTTTGATATAAATAACGATGATTTTTTGTTCAAAACAAAAAAAAATAAAAAATTATTTCTAGTTCAACTTTGACCTTGAATAACTTTGATGCAAGTGATTTTTTCGAAAAATGTAAAGAAAAAGTTTTTGTAGAGCATTCAATTTTCTACAGAAATAAGTTAATGCCGCTGCAATTTATCAACTGGCTTTGCAAAGAAAAAATTAATTGCAAAAAGTACCAAAATCCCATGTTATTTAAATGAGAAATGAATCGTCTTTGTGGCACGGGTTATTATCAATATTAAGAGCTTATATCGGTCGGATATTTTTTTTTGGACCATTTACTAAAAATTTTAGGGGCGCTGCAGAGTCAAAAACCAATTTGGGAAATAACGGACACCCTAATATATATATTAGGGTGCTTCATTTCGGAGCAACATTTTTTTTTTTAAATGCATGTGGAAAAAATCATAGTTCAACACAAAAAAAAAAATTTTCGCGCAAGAAAAAAAATTCTATGTCGATTACAGACCTAGCTCATTGAAAAATTCGATTTTTCCATTTATATAACACGGGAAAAAATTTTTTTTTAGCTTTAAGTATTGTTAACTCTTTAACAAATTGATAGAGCGAATAGACTAATACATATTTTTGTAGGAAATTGAACGCTCTACAAAAAAGGTCTCTTATCATTTTTCGATAAATCCACTTGTTCAAAAGTTATTAGAGCTCGAAGTAAAGTTGGCGATCTTTTTATTTTTACGGCGAAACTATCAGACTTATCACAAAATGTTGTAGGATCTTTTTTGTTGACAATTTTATTCTCTACAAATTATTACAAGTAAAGTTTTTTCGAATTCCGCATTGTTTTCTATTTATTTTTATTTTAATAACAAGCTCTTAAAAAAGTAGTTTTGATCGATTACAAGAGCTCGACATTAAAATGGTAATAACTAGAAAACAGTGCGGAATTTGAAAAAACTTTACTGATAATAATTTGTAGAGGATAAAATTGTCAACAAAAAAGATCCTACAACATTTTGTGATAAGTCTGATAGTTTCGCCGTAAAAGTAAAAAGATCACCAACTTTACTTCGAGCTCTAATAACTTTTAAACAGGTAGATTTATCGAAAAATGATAAGAGACCTTTTTTGTAGAGCGTTCAATTTCCTACAAGGATATGTATTGGTCTATTCAATTCATTGATTTGTTGAATAGTTCAAAATACTTAAATCTAAAAAAAAAATTTTTCCCGTGTTATTTAAATGAGAAAATCGAATTTTTCAATGAGCTAGGTCTGTAATCGACATAGAATTTTTTTTCTTGCGCAAAAATTTTTTTTTTGTGTTGAACTATGATTTTTTCCACATGCATTAAAAAAAAAAAATGTTGCTCCGAAATGAAGCACTCTAATATATATATATATATATATATATATATATATATATATATATATATATATATATATATATATATATATATATATATATATATATACATTATACGTACATTTATTCCATCGGAGGTGCTTGCGCATTACCGTCCTACTACAACTGTTTTTTATTATTATTATTATTGCTAATTGGTAAGCCGGTATTTTTTTTTTTAATATTTAATTCAACAAAAAAATGATATCATGTCTGTTACATTTACGATCAGAATTTAAAAAAAAAGTACGCTCATACTATCAAAATTGGGGAGAACTGTCTGAAAATGACTTGAATAATTGATAGATTTTTTTTATTTATGTTGATACTACACGGAAAAAAATTCCAATATTACCTATCGTAATCCTGGACTATACTTTTATTATCTGTAACTTTCAAATATATGATACGAAAATTTACAGTTTCTAAAAGATTTTTTACTATTCACTGTCGTAATTTCATTAAGAGTTTGTTGTATAAAATTCAATAAGAAATATTACAATGTTACTTACTATCGTAAATAGTAAAAGAAAAAAAAAGAAAATTTAATTATAATATTTATTCTTTTATTCTTCCTCTTAATTTACAGTGCTGCCTCTATGTTTTTACAATACAATCCATAAAAATTACGATAATTGCATTGTAAATTTTCTGAAATCGTATCCCGGGTCAAAAAATTAGATCTGTTCTAAAATAAATGATAAATTCAAATATTTTTTCTTTAATTCAAGTTTATAAATCGTATTTATTTTGTATAGGAATTTAATCTGTATTTGCCCGTACTATTCCTTATCCAGGCTAAAATCAGACTTATTTTCGTATGATATCTAGTCTGTTTTAAATCGGGTTTAGACTAAAAACAGACTTTTTTATTATAATTATTGGCCTGTGTTCAGTTGTTTTTAAGGACAAAAACAGACTTGATTTACTATAATTTTTAGTCTGTTTTTAATCGCTTTTAGATGAAAAACAGGACTTTTTATGAATAGAAATAATGATCATAATAATTTAGATTTATAATTTTATTTTATTTTTTTGGTATTTGAAACATGCTAATGCGCTTCCGTAATAAGATGATAAGATGTCAGAAAAATTTTGATGTTTTCTAATGCCAAAATATTTTCAATTTCATCCAGTAAATAAGAAAAATTTCTTGATACTTTAAGAGTTATTTTATCACTTTTATTCAATGCTATAAATATGCAGTCGACAACTAAAAATTAATCTGTCAAACTTTCATTAACTGCCGACATTTTTAAACAAAAGATACTAAGTAAATAGTAAACAAAACATAATCAATTCCGTAGCTTAATATTTTTTTTATAAATATTGCCCATAAATAAAAATTTTATAAGTCCATGATTTCATCCAGTTTTGTCCTTGCAAATTTTCAGAACTAAAATTTTTAAAGTTTAAGAGTTAATCTAGTTTTGTCTGTTCGTAACGCAATTGTTTTTTAAAACAACTGATTGAAAACAGCTTAAAATTTTTTTAAAAGATCAAAAACAGATTAAATAGTCCAATTAGACTAAAATCAGATCAAATTTTTCGGTCCGGGTAGATTAAAAACAGATTAAAATTTTTATACAAGTTCAATAACAGACCAACTAGTCCAAATACAGTCCATTTAGACTAAAATCAGATCAAATTTTTCGACCCGGGATAGTATATGCCATCTAAAGCGTTTACGTATGAAAAACAAATGTTGTCACAATACCATGATGTGATGCTTGTGTGAGAGTATATATATATATATATATATATATATATATATATATATATATATCTATATCTATAAAATGACAGGCCTTTTTTTTGAACGCGCATCACGTAAAAACTACTGAATATTTTGACATGAAATTTACACCACAAAATTCTGCGTGTTTTAAAGAAGGTTTTAAACTATATATTATTATGATTTTGATGATAAAAACTATATTTTTATAGATTTTGTTTTAATAAATTTTATCGATTATCGATTGTTCTTTTTCTTTCAAATAAAACAAAAGAACATTAATATACATAAATCTGTCCTTTTTTTGACATGATATAATTTTATTTGATTTTCTAATTAAAGTAAAAGTCCCTATATACGCTTAGTATCATTAGTTGCTCACTTTCACTGTTTGATGCGTTTTTTATAATTTTTATAAAAAAAAAAAATTCAACTGGAAAAATTAGTATTAATGAATAATTATTTGTGAATTTAAATACGTTAAAATATCATGTATCAAATTATTTTATAATAGATTATGAATTCAAATTGAGTGACTGTTTTCAAAATCATGCTCTGCCGGGCATTTTCCGCTTTAACGTTCATTCGTTAGACTATTTAAGAATGGTTAGAACTATATCTTATTATATATATTTTTGAAATTCATGAAATTTTATATTATGTAAAAATAAAGTTTCATAATTTATAAATTATTTTCCAAATCAATAAACTTATCATGATTTAATCGATATTGACTTTAAGCGAGTATAGAGCCATGTGTTGATCGAGTAATGGTACATGACAACTTTAAGTGAGCGACTACGAATACACTCAAGAACCTTGCTTAAAAAATTAATAATAATTCATTATCAACATTATTTTTCAAAGTAAAATTTTATTTTGATACTTGAAACTAGAAAAAACTAACAATATGATTTTTCATTTTATTTATCAATTTATATTGAGTGATTTAATCTCACTTCAATGAAAAGAGAGCGGATATAGATGAGGTTTTTACCTTAATATTTTAAAAAGTACTGAAAATACTTATAATAATTATAATGATCATCATCAAATTCAATTTTTGTTTTAAAATACAAAAATTTTATTTTAAATGTCTGATAGTAACTTTAATGTTGAGAAATTTTATTGTTATGCAGATAATAGTTTTAATAAAAATTTTTTATTACATATATATATACTAGCTGTGAACGCCCGCTTCGCTGGGTTTTTTTTGGTGGTGATTTTATTTGCATGTTAAATTTTTTGCTCTGAAATTTCGACAATGATTTGATAAGTTCTAAAATATTTGAACGACGAACATCCCCTCAAATTAATTCCGATAGTTCTAAACTATTTTTCGATCGGGCAACTCCGATTATTTTCGTATAACTTACGACTTCAAGATATATATTTCAACTTTTATCACGTTTTCCAAACTTTTAAAACAATCGGAAGCATCCAACATCAATGAAATCATTTTTGAGTAATTTAATTTATTGAACTTTAATGTAATTTAATTTAATGCATTTACATTTACAGTAATGTAAATACATACCTATATATATATATATATATATATATATATATATATATATATATATATATATATATATATATATATATATATCTATATATATATATATATATATATTTGAAGTTTCTAGAATGTTATTTTCGGAACCTTGCAAAACATTCTAGACCGATTAGAATCATTTTTATAAGATTTGAATCAACTAATTGTAATTTAGAGCTTTCCGAATGATTATCCAAATATTCGCAACAATCTAGAACATTCTAGACTATTTAGAATGAATGTTGAGTGATTTAAATCAACTAAGTGCGGTTTAGAGCATTCTAGATGTGTCTCGAAATTTTTAGAACAATCCAGACCATTCTTGACTAATTAAAATTAATCTTAAGTAATTTAAATCAACCAAATTCATTTTGAAGCATTCCAGATTAATTAGAATTAATTTTCGAATAATTTGGAAAACTAATTTTATAACAGGGCTATGCTGTTACTCTGGTCGTCCTTAATTTACCTTTTTATTAAGGGCGCCACTGGAAGTAATAACGGTCTCCCAGAACCGGATCTTAAATCGTCAGGGTCGGTGTAATGTTTTAATTGTAAGAGAAGGATGAGGAAGGATAATTTATAAATAATTTTATTATTTCCAATTAACAAATTAAACCTTTTATTTATTTAATCAACCTTTTTACCTTTTGACCTTATAAACCTTATACTTTATATACCTTTTATAAACCTTATAACCTTTATTATAAACCTTATCACTTATAACCTTATAATTAATTAACCCGCGATATTTACCTTAAACCTAATTCATTATAACCCGCAGTATTTATTTGTTTAAAATTGGCCAACTACCTTTGGCATTTTCCACACTCACACACACACAATTTTTGCCAACTACCTTTGGACTTTGATCACACACTCACACACTCTGTTAAAAATCGCTTCACCCTCGCGATACTTAGTTTCTACAATTTTTCTTTAAAACCTAACTCACTAAATTTACATAATGTTTCACCCGAAATTTTAATAAATTAATTAATTTGAAGAGTGTAAATAATTATTAATTAATTTATTATTTAACCTAAATTTTCCTTTATCATTTTATTCCTTTTGGTTTTATCACCAATAACTGAAACTTATTTTTTTCTCAGTACATTTTTCCAACACATTACTAAACTATTCAAACTCGAAGTTCCGCCATTATTATTCACTCAACTTATCACGTGTCCTTTTAGCTAACTTTATTATCACTCTAATTATTTTTTTCCATTTACTTAATTTCTTTAATTATTTATTTTGTTTAATTACTTAATTTTCCGGATTTTCTATTTATTAATTTATCCTTGACCTTGACCACTAATCCTTTTTATAACTTTTGTCAAGACAGTTTATCCTTCATTAATTTTATAATTAATTGATTGTTTTATTCCTAAATTTACTTATAATTAATTAATTTTTATGACCAGAAATGATGACTAGATTTTACGGTTTCCGGTACGCGACCTACCTGGAAACTTCTAGAATATTTCCGGCGACCTGCCTGGAAATTTCTTACTACGCTATAGCTCCGGCTACCTGCCTGGAGTTTATTAATTAATTAATTTTATATAATCTAATTCCAGTTTAATTTATAGTTTTAAATTTTCGAGTAATTAATTAATTTCCGAACGCTAAGACGCGACGCTACCAGACGTATACCAAGTAATTGATAAAATTTTCCGGCTTCCTGCCTGGAAAATTTTAAATGAATACCTTAACGACAATTAACTTTTCGCAGATCTGTCCTCGTCGCCGTTGTCCTTGTTGTCCTGGTATTTTCTCGTCTCGTCCTGGTAAAATTCAGTCTCGTCTCCGTTCTTGTCTCGTTCCTTCTCCAAATTTACTATCCTCTCTTATTCTTTCTCAACTCTCCAACCTCGTTCTCTCCTTCACCTGTTATTCAGACGCGATCAGTAATAATTATAATAGATACCGGCTCCCTGCCTGGTATCTGATAAAAAGATCGAATTTAATTATCGCTTGGTTCCACAATAAAACACAAGCTCTCGATTAATTATTTTACCTGATATACTATTCAGCGTCTAATTGTCGGCGTCTGGTATGGCGTCTTATGGTAGCGTCTCCTCAGCTGTTGAACTTCTATTCTGGACTGGACTAGGTCCGTTCGGTTCGGTCGTTCCGGTTACTAATGTCGTTTCACGTCCCGGTCCCAGTTTATAATTACTCTCTCCCCACTCGGCTGCGGCGTCTTTGGACTACTACTTAGTTCAAATTGGGGATGACGTCCAAGCAGTGGGAATTTTCACTTCCGGACGACAAGTCGTATTATAGGTTTTATTTTGACTAAACTTGAACGCGGTAAATTCAAATTTACCCCGTTACACTCCCCCCTGCCAGACTGTCGCCCGGGGTGGAAATTGCAAATGTTCGTCGTCCAAGAATTCAGGAAGTGAATCAGACATCGGCCGTGAAAATTGTACTCTCCGGTTTTCCCAAACTGCCTGGTTGGTTCATCACCAACCGGCGATGAATTTTCCTACCTGGAGGTCTATCTGTTTGTTTTATACAAGATGTTGAATTACTGAGACCTTTTATCAGCTAGTCGAGTACTTTGACGTGGTATTTTCAAGTCCGGTATATAGTGAGTCCCAAGAGACTTACCAGAATCATTTTTGAGCTCGACGACTAGTGGACTTATAATTTTGGAGACGACAACTGGTCCAAGATAATTCATCCCAAGACTTGCGCTGTATTTTTGACCTTTGTTGCTGAGCTTTCTATTCGGATAGAAAACTTTATCACCTACTTTTACTTCCGGTATTTTAAGTTCTGAATTTTTATTGTAGCTGGATTGTCTCTCATGTTCAGCCCTCATGATACTCTCGACTTTATGACGAAGTTCGTCCAACCGTTGGACTCGTTGTTTCCATTCTTCATTCTCAGGAAGAAAATCTTCCATTTCCAGTTCTGTCAGTTTGTCGGACAATCTGGGTTCCTGTCCATGTACCAGGAAATATGGAGACAGTTTCAATGATGCATGATATGAGCTGTTGTAGGCTAGTTGAAATTCACCTAGATGGTCATCCCATCTGGTCTGGTCCTTGTTAATGTAGGCTCTGATCATCGGTTTTAATGTACGATTTATCCTTTCCACTGGATTGGCTTGTGGATGTGCGACAGCCAATGGTGTAAATTTTACTCCAACAGATTTTAGATAATCTTGTACGGTCTCATTAACAAACTCCCTGCCGTTGTCCGTTACCAGGAACAGCGGGTAAGACCTCAAGGAAAATGTACGTTTGAAAGCTTCCAAGACAGCAGCTCCAGTATGTCGACGTAATGGATAGAGTTCAATGAATCTAGTATATAAGTCTTGTATGACTAGAATATATTGATGTCCTTTTCTAGATCGAGTAAAAGGTCCAGTTACGTCTGCTGCCACAATAGCCCAAGGTCTTATGGGTTGTCTAGTTTGAAATGGAGCTTTTGATGACGACTGCTTGTATTTGGCTTGCTTACAAATCTCACAAGCTTCTACGTAACTTTCCACGTCTTGATACATACCAGGCCAATAAAATTGGACTTTCAAACGCTCGTACATTTTTTCCCTCCCTAGATGTGCAGCATCTGGGTCTTCATGATGTTTTTGGAGGACTTCTTGAATTTCAGAATCTCGTAAAACTGTCTTCTATGCATTATCGTCTCCAACGATGGACTTTAACGGGTCTGGACGATGATATTCGAGTCTATCTTCAACTATGCGCCAATCCGGATACCTTCCTGGATTGCGACGCACGTTGTTGAATTTAACTGCATACCAGTTTGACACTTGTAAATGAAGACAATTATCCGAACCAAGTTGTTCTTTAATTCCCAGCTAATCTTCTGGAACAAGGTCTTCATAAATACGAGATAATGCGTCAGGACCTTCATTTTCTGTCCCTTTACGGTGTTCAATAGTTATTTGATGTGACAATAGCTCCATTGCCCATCGAGCTAGCCTGCCATTAGGGTCTCTTAACGAATGTAGCCATTTTAACGCAGCATGATCGGTCACGACAGTGAAAGGGGTACCTTCAAGGTAACAACGAAGCTTGCGAACTGCCCAGACGACAGCCAGACACTCTTTTTCGGGGGTAGTATACCGAGTCTCGGCACCCTTGAGTTGACGACTGAGACATATGATCAGAAATTCTTTCTGAGTCTCTGGATCTCGTTGAACTAAAAATGCTCCCAGTCCTGTATCACAGGCATCTGTATATAAATAATATGGGAGTCCAACCTTGGGTACTGATAACGGATGAGCGTCGATAAGGGCTCGCTTTAAATTCTGGAACGATTCCTCTTCAAGATCTCCCCACTTCCACTCGGTGTTGACTCCAGTCAATTTATTTAAAGGGCCCTGAGCCTTTGCTACGTTTTGTAAATGTCGATGATACCAATTGACTAGCCCTAGGAAGCTGCGTAGTTGCTTTCTGGTTGTTGGCCTTGGATAATTAATTATTGGAGCTATTTTCTCTGGATCAGTATGCAGACCATCTTTATTTACAATAAATCCAAGGAACTTGACTTCTGATCTACAAAATTTACTTTTTTCGGGATTAATAAGTAACCCAGCATCTCTGAAAACTTCAAACACCAAGCTTAGGATTCTTTTGTGTTCTTCCAACGTTTCACTTATAACTATCCAGTCATCCAAATATGCGAAGACTTGATCAGCCCATTTCATCGGTAATTTTCGATCGACTAGAATTTTATGGAATCTCTCTTTCAATTCATCCATAGCTTTTTGAAAAGTACTTGGAGCACCCACTAGTCCATACGGCATCCGTAACCACTCGAATTGCCCTCGTCCTTCCACGGAAAAAGCGGTGAGAGGAATCGACGCAATTGCCATGCGGATTTGATGGAAAGCTTCTTTTAAGTCCATAGTACTTATATAAATTGCACCGTGTAATGCGCTCAATATGCGTAGCATATTAGGTAACGGGTGAGCTGGTGGTATTGTCACTCGATTAATAGGCCGATAATCTACACAAAATCTCCAGGTGTTGTTGGGTTTAGCTACCATGACCGGTGAACACGACCAAACACTGTAACTTGGTCTTATAAATTTCTTCTCAAGTAACTCGTCGATTTGCCGATTTAATTCTTCGTTGATCACAGGACTGCGTCTATATGGTTTAATCCTGACTGGTCTAGCATCAGGTTTCAAGACGATTTCATGCTCGATGATGTTAGTTAATCCTTGATTCGGCATCGCTTCAAATTTCTGCATTTCAATTTTAATGAAATTTCTGAAGTCTGATTCTTCATCAGCTGTCATTGATAAACACTTCGACGAATTTTCTTTACACGATATAACTTCAAATTGATGTATTTCAGGATGACCACTGAACTGCCAAGTTTTCTCTTTGCTATTAATGATGACTCCAAATTGTAATGCAAAGTCCATTCCTAGGACCACAGAATGTCCAAGATCTTCAAGTACACTTAAATATTGTTCACCAGCGACAGATCCTATCTGTATAATAAACGGAGCACCGCCCAGGCTTTTGCACAAAGTATGATTGGCGAGTAAAACGCCTCGTTTTTGTGTATCATCAGGTCTTAATTCACCTGACGCGTACTCCTTGATGTCTTCATATACTTTTGCATTTATGTAAGATCTCTCACTGCCAGTGTCCAGGATACCATTGAGTTTTATACCAAAAATCCAAAGTGATACTGGTATTCCCGCTGTATATTCTGGTGGCTTTGGACCTGAACCTTGAATAAAAATTTTCCTTTCCGCCAGACGATACTTTTGAGCAGCTGACAATGATTTATTTTGAAGAAATCCAGGAATGAAAGCTTCTCGAGATGTAGATGTCGTCAATGTATCTACTACCTGCGAGTCTGGAGACTGGTTAAAAGAACTACCTAGTTCCAGAGGACGCGGTGACGATACATTGAAGTCGAGATCAACTGGTTCCAATCCAGGTTGAAATTCATCTTCCCACTGTGTTTCAAGTTCATCATCATCATCTGGTTCCTCTGTAGATGTAATTGAATTAAGATTAATATTCTCGTCTGGTTGATTGAGATCTTCAACTGTACAATTTGGATCTTCTAAAAATTGAATTAATTGATTAATAAATTCTGTTGAATTACTTGACAGGTCTGATTGAGTTAAAGAAATTATATCTTTTACGTATATCGTGTTCACGGACATGGTAGCCAAATGTAAGTCACTGCCTGGAATGGAGTATCGCGGTAAACCTACCTGCGACGTCTCATTCTGGCTATCAAGTTGAGATGCACTGCCTGGTTGAGAATAGTGCGGTGAACCTACCTGCACAATTTCCGACCGGCTATTTTTATTGTCTTCTTTTGATTTATTTAACCCCTTAGTTACTTCAAAATTATCCTGAGCCGACGGGGAATTCGGTCCAGGTATCAATCGTTTTTTCGCTGGTCTTCAGGTATGTTATTATTCTCCTGACGTACTGGAGGTGGATTATCAGGTGAAGTTGAAGCATTTCGTCTATTGTCATTCGTATAAACTGCTAAGTTACAATTATTGCGGGTATGACCAACTTCAAAGCAAATATTACAGACTTCCTGTCTGGGATTTTGACATACCTCGAAAACGTGACCTGGAACTCCACAGTTGAAACACGGTCTGTTGTATCTTGGAGCAACTACTGGATTTTGGTTGAAGCCGGATAACCTTCCTGGCTCCTGATTTAGACGAGGTCTAAATTGTTGTTGTGATCTGTTGTTATAAGGGTAATTTTGTTGATTTTGAGGTCTATAATAATTATTATTATTATTCCTCACTTGCACGCCATATTTATTATTGTAGGTTGCTGGTGGTGGTCCAACCATCAAGTTACATCTAGAAGGTTCCAATTCATCTTCTTCGTACATTGACTCATCAACTGGAGACTGAATCATACTAAATCTTGGTTTATCTTGGAACTTTACGGTTTTATTCACTACAGTAGCAGGTTGTTGAGCCTCTTCTATGCATCTATAGTAGAGGAGACCGTGGGAGATCGACCTTCACCCATCGGATAACCAGATGAGACATATTTTTTATCAAATATAATTTATTAACAAACATGCCTATGATGGCTTGGCTATCAAAAAGTGTTCATGGCTATTTTTAATTAAATTAATTTTAATCAATTTTTTTTCATCACCTTCACACTTTTGATAACCGAATGAATTTCATTTCAACTGATAGTTTTTAATACACAGAATATGCCTTTGTAGGCTTGTCTATTTATTTCTGTGCATGGCTACCTGCCAAGCAGATGTAAACAGGTAAGTCAATATAGGAAACTGTAGTGTTCTGATAACCAATCGCAATTGGTATCATAAGTAAGATATTTTAATTACAAAACTAATCGAATGGGCTTGCCTGCAAAAAATCGTTCATGAAATATTATTGTCAGGCTATAAAATTTTAAAATTGGAGCTATTTGATAGGTGCGAGAGAGAAAGTAGAGCGGCCGAGATACGTGCAATAGAACAAGACACAACATAGCAACTGCACGCTACCTGACCGTTGAATATATCCAAGTGCGCATGCTCGCGTACATGTGAGTGACAGAGACAGCATTTATTTATCACAGTCGACATGTATTATAATAAAATATTATAAGTAACACTTATTATTTTCCGCTTTACGGCATTCATTTAATTTTAAACAATAAATAAACGAGCAACCTGCAGCAACTACGTGACTGTTCAAATATCGCTACGAAATTTATAAAGTACACAGAAAAAAAAGATTCCTTGCCGGAAAATTAAAATATTAATTTAAATAAAGAAAATAAATACGACCGTCTTTTTTTCCCGCGTAATTGTAATGTAATTCGAATGATATAGATAAATCGCTTTATCTTAATATTTGTCAATAAAAAAGAATTTAAACTATGAAAAGACACAAATTCAAGTCAAGATCTTTTAAACGATAGAAAATTCAATAAAATTAACTAATTTTAGCATGTAAATATGGTGGGACCAAAATCTTCCTTATTCTCTTAATAACATAGATTATTCTTTATAATATATTTTAAATAATGAATATAATTTTTTTATAATTTTAAAATTTTATAATTTAGCTGCAAAATGAAAAAAAATTTAGTTGAATTAATTTTTTTTTTTATTATTAATATATTTAATAATTTATTTTTCATTATTTTACAGCCGTAAGTATTTCTAATATAATTAAATTAGAGTTATAATAAATTAGAGTTTAAAATTGCTGTCGACTGTGATAAATAAATGCTGTCTCTGTCACTCACATGTATGCGAGCATGCGCACTCGGATACATTCAACGGTCAGGTAGCGTGCAGTTGCTATGTTGTGTCTTGTTCTATTACACGGACCTCGGCCGCTCTACTTTCTCTCTCGCACCTATCAAATAGCTCCAATTTTTAAATTTTATAGCCTGACAATAATATTTCATGAACGATTTTTTGCAGACAAGCCTATACGATTAGTTTTGTAATTAAAATATCTTACTTATGATACCAATTGCGATTGGTTATCAGAAAACTACAGTTTCCTATATTGACTTACCTGTTTACATCTGCTTGGCAGGTAGCCATGCACAGAAATAAATAGACAAGCCTACGAAGGCATATTCTGTGTATTAAAAACTATCAGTTGAAATGAAATTCATTCGGTTATCAAAAGTGTGAAGGTGATGAAAAAAAATTGATTAAAATTAATTTAATTAAAAATAGCCATGAACACTTTTTGATAGCCAAGCCATCATAGGCATGTTTTTTAATAAATTATATTTGATAAAAAATATGTCTCATCTGGTTATCCGATGGGTGAAGGTCGATCTCCCACCGGCTCTTAGACTACTAGTAGCTTCGTGCAAAGCGTTTAGTAGGTCTTCATAAGTGTAAACTGATCTAGCGAAGACTAGTGTTCTTAACTCGTCTGTCAGGTGATTACGAATAGAAGCGACTTGTTCTGATACTGGTGGTGGTATCTGCATGGATTGGTACTTCTGCTGGATTTTTAATACGAACTCAGTCACATTATCCCCAGGTTTCATCCGCATCTTGCTGATTTCCATGATAATCTGATGGTCAGTTGCTGAACTGCCGAAAGCTTTTCTGAATTCGGTTTTAAATTGGATGTAATTTTCCCAGCGAAGATAATTAGCATCGAACCACCGTGCTGCAGCTCCTTGAAGTATATAACTCATCGCCTTGAGTAAATCCCACTCGGATCATCCTTCTCGGTGAGCTCTAGCTTCAGCAGCGTACAGAAAATCATTGACTGTCATGTTTTCCTGAGGATAATGTAGATTTCCCATTTTTAGACTCTGCAAGATATCTTTCCACCGTCTGTCATCAAAATTCCTGCCTTGATTTTGTTGGAAGACTGGGTTCTGAGCGGGTAATCCCGGTAGGTCGTGAATATGACCATCTACCTGGGGGTAACTCCCTGCTCGACCTCCGTGATGATCGTTATTTGGCACAGGATTCTGTTGTCCCATTTGTAATTGACGTAATTGATCTTGGAGATAATTGATACGATCTGCCACTGATGGATCACGACGATTATCCTGTTGAATTTATGGCTGTTGCTGATGCTGTTGGGGACCCAAGCTCTGAGGTCTATGAGCAGCTGGGCACTCCCCCCTCGCCAAACGTTGACCCATCGGGGAAATGTTTGAACTACCAAGCTGGAACTCAGCTGCTCTCCAATCTACTGGTGAGTTCGATCGCCATGAATTATCACGTGAATTTAGTCTGTTATTAATTTCTCGTTGTTGATCCATAAGTTCCCGCATCATTTGGGACAATTGATTAATCGTCACAGCATTTTCTTCATTTACATTACGTTGATTATTAGATATTCGACGTACTTGCTGTGTGTTGTTGTCCATACGATTAAATATGCGTCGCATATCTGGCAGAAAATTGTCTTGAAGATGATTGAGACTTCCAGCAAAATCCATTTGATTATCAATTACTCTCTCATGATCAAGTACCTGCCTACGGGGATCACCTGCCTGCGTTCTGGGTGGAAAATTCCATCCATCGGCGGCTCCAATCATCTCGTGGCTATTTGTTAATGTGTTTGACCGTGCTGGATACGGTGGTGGTGGATCCAATGACAGTGAATTTGGCGGCAATGAATTTGTAACCGTACTTGTAGTAGTTGTAACTGTTGGCGTTGTTCTCGTACATGTAGTAACTGTGGTAACTGTTGTTAATCTTAATGGTGCACCAGGATTTGACGTAGTTGTCGAGCGGTTTATTCCCCTACCTGCTGACAACCTTCGTCCTGCAGCCATTTCTAAATCTTCTTCTTGGTTGAACATAATCACCATTAATAATTTTACTCGTTTTAATATTTATAATAGTATTAATTTATCACCAAATAAATTGTTGACCGATTTATTTTAAGTTTTATTCTTGATAGAAACTTAATCTTTTACCCGAGTAAAATTTCAATCGTTTATTTCCGGTTTTATGTCCGAGTAATTTTAATCTTTTTGTTTTTACGTTTTTAGGTTTAAGGATTATTCTAAATATAGAATTGATGACGCGTCCGGTAATATTTTAAGCCGATAAATTTTACGTGTAAATTTATTTTCGTTATTTTATACTGAAAATTTTAAGTGAATTTTATGACTAATTATTTTTATTTTAATAATTATCTTAATTAGTTTGCACTAATTATTTAATTGTAAATATTTTAATTATGCTTTCTTAAAATTATTTTATAATAAATTGATTTTGATTTTATCACAGTAATTTCAGTCTTAAGGTTTTTTCAGTCTTTTCTTTGTAAATTTAATTTCAATTTTGTTTCACCGACTTTTACTAAGAAATTTTTCTATCCAAATTATTCATTTTAAAATTTCCAAGTTTTCAATTTTAATTTTAAACTCAATTTTTTCAGTTTCCAAAATTTATTTTTAAAATTCAAAGTTTTTCAATTTTTCCCAAAACCATTTTCAAAATTTACTCAATGCCACGCCACACTATTTTAAAATTTTCAATGTCCACGCCACACTACTTTGAATTTATCTTTTCACTAATTTTATTTATAACTTATTTCCTCAACCTCTCTTACAATTAATTACGGGGTTTTTCAAAAGTTGGGCGCCAAATATAACAGGGCTGTGCTGTTACTCTGGTCGTCCTTAATTTACCTTTTTATTAAGGGCGCCACTGGAAGTAATAACGGTCTCCCAGAACCGGATCTTAAATCGTCAGGGTCGGTGTAATGTTTTAATTGTAAGAGAAGGATGAGGAAGGATAATTTATAAATAATTTTATTATTTCCAATTAACAAATTAAACCTTTTATTTATTTAATCAACCTTTTTACCCCCGCATGAAAATATATATATGCGCAAAATATATGCAAACATATATGTATTATAAACCTTATCACTTATAACCTTATAATTAATTAACCCGCGATATGTTACCTTAAACCTAATTCATTATAACCCGCAGTATTTATTTGTTTAAAATTGGCCAACTACCTTTGGCATTTTCCACACTCACACACACACAATTTTTGCCAACTACCTTTGGACTTTGATCACACACTCACACACTCTGTTAAAAATCGCTTCACCCTCGCGATACTTAGTTTCTACAATTTTTCTTTAAAACCTAACTCACTAAATTTACATAATGTTTCACCCGAAATTTTAATAAATTAATTAATTTGAAGAGTGTAAATAATTATTAATTAATTTATTATTTAACCTAAATTTTCCTTTATCATTTTATTCCTTTTGGTTTTATCACCAATAACTGAAACTTATTTTTTCTCAGTACATTTTTCCAACACATTACTAAACTATTCAAACTCGAAGTTCCGCCATTATTATTCACTCAACTTATCACGTGTCCTTTTAGCTAACTTTATTATCACTCTAATTATTTTTTTCCATTTACTTAATTTCTTTAATTATTTATTTTGTTTAATTACTTAATTTTCCGGATTTTCTATTTATTAATTTATCCTTGACCTTGACCACTAATCCTTTTTATAACTTTTGTCAAGACAGTTTATCCTTCATTAATTTTATAATTAATTGATTGTTTTATTCCTAAATTTACTTATAATTAATTAATTTTTATGACCAGAAATGATGACTAGATTTTACGGTTTCCGGTACGCGACCTACCTGGAAACTTCTAGAATATTTCCGGCGACCTGCCTGGAAATTTCTTACTACGCTATAGCTCCGGCTACCTGCCTGGAGTTTATTAATTAATTAATTTTATATAATCTAATTCCAGTTTAATTTATAGTTTTAAATTTTCGAGTAATTAATTAATTTCCGAACCCGCATGAAAATATATATATGCGGAAAATATATGCAAACATATATGTATTATATATGTCACATATAAAAAAATATATATTTTGATATTTGTCAAATATATACCTACGTATATGCATACGTATATTTAGACATTTATATAAGAATATAAAAGACATATATGCATACATATAAGTACATATATATGCAGAGATTGATGCTTACATATATGTCGGCATATATGTAGACATATATGTCGACGTATATACAGCCATATATGTTTACATATATGCAGACATATATGCCTACGTATATGTCTACATAAATGTCTACATATATGTCTACATATAGGAATACATATATGTCTACATATAGGAATACATATATTTTTACATATAGATATGCATATATGTACGCATATATATAGGTCTATATAAAATAAATATTATCAAAAATAAATTTTTAGTCGATAAGAATCGGAATTTTTATTTTGTTTATGGAAATTGGTACAGGAAACGGTTTGGGAATTTGAATCAGAAAAGGATTTCTCAGTGTAGGGCTTATAAATCATTAAAGAAAAATAATTTGGTTTGCCCGAGCTTAGAATCGAACCCAGACCAGTTCGTTCTCACGCGAGTACTCTGCAGTTGAGGTACCAAGCCTTGTGCCGAAACAGAGTTCAATTTGTTTATATCAATTAAGTCACGCCATCTATTACCCAGCGGCATTTGTGAAATGATTTATATATATGCTTTTCATCAGACATACGTCTGTCATATATTTGTATACGTGTAGTAGAATATTTTTAAAAATTTTTTCTCAATTCATAATTAAATTTAAAATATATATCTGACATACATTTCACATATATTTCACATATATGTTTACATATATATTTACATATACATCACCATATATATTTGTTTATATGCCAGTATATAGATTCGTATATATGTTTTCATATATGTTGACATACATGCAGACATATATGTCTGCATATATGTGCACATATACCGAGAAATATGTGTCTATATATATGTCTGCATATATGTCGACATATAATTCTCGATCTATGTTGGCATAAATGTCTACATATATGTCTATGTATATTTTTACTTGTATAGCCACATATATGTCTCCATTTATATATAGCATCTATTTATAATATATGTATTATATATTTTAAATTTTTTGTAAGCATTTATGCTTTCATCTATGCATACATTTATCTGAAAATTTAGTTGACATATTTTTTTTTTGCGCACATATATGTTGCATATAATTTTCACATATATATTTTTCCATGCGGGATACCCTTGGTAGTTCACGGAATTAAGATATTTTGCATACTGTTTTAAAGATAATTTAATGGAGATTAATTCCATACTTTTTAAAAATTTATTTAGTTCAATAAAAATGAAAAAAACATCAAAATAGTTTTAAAAAAATTCCTGTCCGTCAAGTACGGATCCCGTATACACAATAACTTGCGAAAAAATCCAATAATTGAATCAAATTTTTTTTTTTTAAATTCTTTGAAAAATTTGTAGATCTCCTATTGAATGTGGCTAGGTAACTCAGTGTCGTTTAATTACAATTAATAAAAAAATAAAAAGGCTGTATCACTATACATATATATATCTATGTAAAATTAACATGGATGGTGTGATATATCTATACATTATACGTACATTTATTCCACTAGGGGCGCTCGCATATTACCGTCCTAGTACAGCTGTTTTTTTTGTGTTATTGCTAATTGGTAAGCCTGAATTTTTTGAATTCAATTCTTTTTTTTTATTTAGTATTATTTACATATATTTTATTTGTTATTAATCGAGATATTTTGAGAAAATTCTTTTATAATTATAAAAAATTACTAATATATTAGAAAAAAAAAAAAAAAAAAAAACATCAACAAATTTTAATGACGGAAAATTGTATATATTTTAAATTTATTCGTGCTTCCCACCATTTTTTTATTATTATATTATTATTTCATAATAAATGAGCATTATGAGTCGTGCACTTTTGGATTTTCCAAATTTTTGTTGATAATATGATTTAAACTAAAAACCAAGTTCGATGACATTGAATGATAAAAAAAACCATATAAAGGATGAGTTGGTATGATTTCAGACACATTTTAGTAGGTTATATTATGATTTATCCGGAAAAAATAACATAAAATGTTATTTTTCCAACTTTCCAACGCCGATATCTTTCGAACTAATTAATCGATTTTGACGTTTGAGGTGGCGATCAGCGCGTTTTATTGAATTCTAGAGCTGATTAAAATTTAAAATCGATCGAGTTAGTCGTTTCAAAAATATTTAGAAAAAACCGTTTATCACTATTTATTTCTCCCGCGATAACTCTCGAACGAATAATCCGATTTTGATGTTTGAGGTGGCAATCGAGGCGTTCTATTGAGTACTAGAGCTGATTAGATTTTGAAGTCGATCGTATAAGTCGTTTCTGAGAAATCAATAAAAAACTAAAAAAAAATTTTTTTTTTTTATCGTGATTCGCAAATATTTTCGAGTCTATTCGATCAAATGATCAATAAATGATCCTGATAAAATTTTCAGGAAAGTTGATGGCCAACAAGCTCTTTCGATTGCCACCTCAACCATCCAAAACGATTTATTAGTTCAAAAGTTACAAAGAGTTTACACACACACACACACACACACACACACACACACACACACACACACACACACACACACACACACACACACACACACACACACACATACAGACATACAGACACTCGGACATCATTCTAAAAATAGTCAGGATAGCTTCCTAGGACCTCAAAACGTCAAGATTTCTTAGAAATTCGATTTTCGAAAATCGGGGTGAAACCTATAACTTCTCGAATTTTTGAAAATTTACAATTTTCTGAGCGGGAAGTTAAAAAAAAAAAAACAACAAATTTTAATAAAAAAAAATTGCATATATTTTATTTTGATATTATTCGTACTTCTCACCATTCCTTATTATTATTTTATTATTTCATAATCATTGAGCATTATGAGTTGTGCACTTTTGAATTTTCCAAATTTTATTTTCCTTCCATGAAACACGTTCCAATCTTCAAATACATGAATTTTTAAAAATCACCTAACTTCTTTCAATACTCTCTTAAGCTATTTTCTGTGATTCAAACAAAGAAAAAATGAACTTCTTTAAATGCTTATACCATAAATAAACTCAAAACGTTTGAATGATTTGAAAAATGATTACAACGCGATAAAATGTATATTTGAACCTTTTGAAATGTCGCGCCTTAGTAGCGTCTAGTATTTCATAGCTTCTTCAATTTCAATTAAAATTAGAATTTATTTGGTTAAGCATTAAAATTAAACATTTATTTTGCAATAAAATCCGATTTAATGAACATTAAGCTTTTAGGACTTCTACTTTTTTTTTTTTCATTTACCAGCTCAGAATATATTGGACAGGCGATTAGAAAAAAAAATTTTCCGCTCTCTTGGCTTTGTATCACAAAATGTTTAAGTTCCTAAAGCCAAAAGGGCGTATAATTTAAGACATACGCCCTTTTGTCTTTGGAAATTTTTTTTTTTCATTTTCAAGCTTAGAATATGTTTATAAAGTCATTGGCAATAAAAAAAAATGTTTATACGCCCTTATGGCTTTGCAAAGCTAAAAGAGCGTATAGTTTTATATACGCCCTTTTGGCAGTTCGCACGCGATATTATATTTAAACTCGTACGCGATGAAATTAAATATTATTATTATTATTATTATTTATTGTTCCAATGTATAGATTACATTTGTAACTTTTTTCATTTTTTTCTTAGCTTATATACTAGGGTAATTAAATTCTTTGTAATAAAATATATTTTTAATTTAACGTCTTTTAGTTTGCATATTCTGCTTCAGTACTTTGGTTTCTCCAATATCACACATGTCTTTATCAACACTTTTAATTATTAATTATCACAAAACACAACCCTTCTGCTTTCCTGGCTCTGGTACCTCAGTTATTCCACGTAGTTGTCATCTCCGCTTACTTGCTTCTCAAAAGTTCTCAGATATGAGCATATTTTTTCATCCGGCTCATTTCTGTTTGTGTTAGGAGCATGTATAGGTCTGCTTCCAACGCCTCTCCTTTCCATGCCTCCACATATTTTCTTGTCTCCTCTTTGGCTACATGTGCTAGTTCTTTGCATTCAAATACATGCTCCAAAGTTTCATCCTCATTTTTGCATAGTCTGCATGACCAATCATCATAGCCTTTTTTTCCTGCCCTACCAATGTCTCACATCTTGCTCTGCACCACACTATCTTCTTCCATGTGGGGATTTTTTTATCCTGCCAATACTGCTCCGTTCCAACACATGTTTTTACGAACTTAAACTTTGGATTGTACGTGGATTTCATAATTCTTTCGCCCTCATCACTTATTAGTAGTTCCCAGTAGTGCTCCAATCCTGCGTCCAATCTGTCATAGATTTTTTTAGGTTCTTCGTCCATCCATATTCTTCCTATTACATCTTCACAGTTCATTTCCTTCATCGTTTTTTCGAACCCTTTTCCCCATTATGACGGATTTATATTTAGAATATTTCTGCATTCTTCTCGCAAACATATTTTCGTCCACCTGCTTTCTTTCATGGCCACCACATCCTTGATATATCTGCATGCTCTTCTTCTTATGATTAGTTTTATGTTTTCCACTCCAGCTTTGTTTCTCCAGATGTACTCCGGTGTATTTTTCGCCAGCCCCATGGCTGCTTTACTGTATCTGCTGTACACTGCTTCAATATCCCTGCTTCCTTTCCATCCCCAGATTTCCACACCATATAGTGCTCCAGATCTGACCAGCGTATTATACAGGTACATTCGGTCGCTTAGCTTGCACCTTTTCGTTCTCTTGATTCGCACCTACGTAGCGTTTAATGCTTTCTAGGCTTTACCTGCCAAATATCTAGTGTGTTTCCTCCAGCTGTTGTTGCTAGTCATCCAGCATCCCAGATACTTAGACTCCCTAATTTCTTCTAATTCTTCTTCCCCATACATCCATTTGCAGCATCTCTCCTGCTTCCCTCTTCTACCTATTCTCAGTACTTTGGTTTTTTTGGTGTTCACCTTCAGCTCGTTTTTCTCTGCGTACTTCCTCAGGATCTCCAGCATCTTTTTTATGCTGTCTTCGTCCTCCCCTAGCATCGCCACGTCATCTGCATATTTTCCTAAGTACACTATTATCTTTTCCATCGCTACGCCTCCGACCTGCCTCCTACTGAACTCCTTGTCTATGTCATCCAGAAATATGTTGAAGAGCAGTGGGCTAAGTGGACAGCCCTGAGATGAAATTAAATAAAAATTTCTTTATTTACAACCTTAATCTTTTATTTACAAAATAGAATAAATAATAGATTTTAAATAGGTATGTCCGACATATGAAGAAAAAAAAAAAAAACGCAAATTATAGTTATAGTCTCGGGTCCATGACATTTCCATGTCTTTTTATGGTTTCGTTAAGAAATCAGTCATATCATATTAACTTTAAGCGTACGACACACGTGTCCTTTTTTGTAGAGAACTTAATTTCCTATAAGATTGCTGAATTCAAAAATTGGAAAAAAAATTTTTCGACATAGTTATTTACAAAATAGAAATAACAAATTTTTTTCAATGTATTTTTAATGAGAAAGGGGACCCCTCCCGCGCCAGCTCAATTTTTGAGATATAGAGCTGAAATTTTAGGAGAATTTTTTTTTTTATTAAAGTAACTTTTGAGATGTATTCAATTAAAATAAAAATCGTGTGGTGTCGTGGGACACCAGATAGGAACGAAGTTCCTTATTATAAAAATATTAATTTCAAGTTCTATTCGAAGTATAAAGAAAATAATTACTGGGGTATACATTTTTATTATGATTTTTTACTCGATAGGTGTGTATGCTGTAAAGAATAAGCATCCCTGGTTAAGAAATCCGATTCATTTCAATCGGATTGAATCGGAAATTTCCGATTAATTCCGATTGAGATGAATCGGAAATTTTTGACTGAAACCTATTGAAATGTATTGGAAATTTTGAATTAAATCTAATTGAAATAAAGCAGTAATTTGAGTCAACCCAAATTTTTGCCCTGCTTGATTAATTTCATAAAAATTTGCATCTATTGAACTATTAAATTTATCATAAATGCAACTGGCATATATATTTTTAAAATCAGAATCCTATATTGGTTATGGAAATTAATTTCAATTACTAATTAATTCAAACTCTTGAAATTTTAAAGAAAACTCATAATTTTTTCAAAAACTACGTAATTTTAAAAATTAAAACAAAATCTTGTTTTTTATGTCTTAATCTTGCACAGGAAACAAATTAAGGACTAGACTTTATAAAACGGCCTCGCAGATACCACGTCGTATAACATTTTCGAACAAATTTTTTTCTCTTTTTGTTAATTAGAAATCAAATTACAAAACATGTTTGGCTGATTTCGGACACTAGAGATACGTTTATTTAAAATAATAGTAATAAAAGATTTATCGATAGGAAAAATGCTGGTAATAAAAAAATATTGCTGTCGCAAATGACCCATATATGTATAGTCAATATTAGGATAGGATAATTTATTAATATTGTCTTTATATTATATATATAAACAATATTCAAGGTTAAAATTGAGTCAAAACGACTATAATCACCTAAATAACTTTTGAAGGAGTGAATTTAGCGAAAAATGTTAAGGGACCTTTTTTGTAGAGTATTAAATTTCCTTCAAAAATATGTCTCTTGACTAGAAAAAACTTTAATATTTCTAGTAGTTACAAAAATTCAAAATCAACGCAAAGAATTTAAAAAACAAATTGATATTTAACGCACGGTTGCAAGGAAACGGCTCATTTTACGTCAATTTACTACGAGAGATTTTTTGTAGGGAATTCAATTTCCTTTAAGATTATACATTGCGCAAATTTTTCAGACAGATGATTTACGAGTTTTGGGTAAAAAATGAAAATTCTTTCAAAAAACGAAAAGTCGTAACGATACACCTCTCAATATAAATATTAAGGGCTCAAACTTGCACAATAATTTTTTTTGGTCATCAGGAATAATATTTTCATAGTATCAAAAGCAAAAAAAAATAGTCGATTTTTTTGGCCCAGTCTAATATATATATATATTAGACTGTTTTAAATTAGGGGACTATTTTTTTTCTTTTTGATGAACATTGAAAAATCGAAAAGGTATCTTAAAATATGAAGACACTTAAAATTCGAGCTCTTAATATTGAGATTTAGAGGTGACTGTTGATAATTTTGGACTTTTCATTTAGTAACATGGAAAAGAATACATAACTTCCGAAAAAATCAAGATACAAAAAATCTCTCTCTAAACATTTTGTAACAATTTTACTGATTTGAAAAAAGGTCTTTTGTGAATTTTGCATAAATTCAACTGTTCACAAGATATCCGATGTCAAAGTAGAAAACAATGCAGAATTTGAAAGAAATTTATGGATAATAATTTGTTGGAATTAAAATTGTCTATAAAAAAGATTCTATGACATTTTATGATTAGTCCGATAGTTTCACCGGAAATGTAAAAAAATATCGAAATTTACTTTAACTTGAGTTCAAGCTCCAATAACTTTTGAACAGATGAATTTATCAAAAAATGATAAGAGACTTTTTTTGTAAAGCATTCAATTTCCTACAAAAAACTATATTGAGAATTTCTGAATTCTCATTAGTTGATATGGTATAAAATACAGAACGAGCAAAAACAAGTTCTTCGAATTTTATCAAACTTTGACGTCGGATATCTTGTGAATGGTTGAATTTATGCAAAATTCATAGCAGACCTTTTTTGTAGATCAGTAAATTTGCTACCAAATGTTTGGGGAGAAGTTTTTTGTACCTTGATTTTTTCGGAAGTTATGTATTTTTTACCATGTTACTAAATGAAAAACCGAAAATTATCAATAGCCACCTCTAAATATCAATATTAAGAGCTCAAATTTTAACTGTCATCATATTTCAAAATACCCTTTCGATTTTTCAATGTTCATTAAAAAAATAAAAATAGTCTCCTAATTTGAAACAGTCTAATATATATATATATATATATATACATTAGGGTGCTTCGTTTGAAACGACTATTTTTTAACTTCCCGCTAAGAAAATTGTAAATTTTCAAAAATTCGGGAAGTTATTGGTTTCACCCCGATTTTCGAAAATCGAGTTTTCATCAGATGTCGACGTTTTGAGGTCCTAGAAAGCTATTCCGACTATTTTCAGAATGATGTCCGTGTGTTCGTGTGTGTGTGTGGGTGTGTGTGTGTAAACTCTTTGTAACTTTTCAACTAATGAATCGATTCGGATGATTGAGGCGGCAATCGAAAGAGCTTGTTGGCCATCAACTTTCCTGAAAATTTTAGATAATTTGATCCGGTAGACTCGAAGATATTGGCCAATTACGAAAAAAAAAATTTTTTTTTTTAGTTTTTTATTGATTTCTCAGAAACGACTTATACGATCTATATCAACATCTAATCAGCTCTAGAACTTAATGAAAAGCGTCGATTGCCACCTCAAATATCAAAATCGGATAATTCGTTCGAGAGTTATCGCGGGAGAAAGCAATCGTAATAAACAGTTTTTTGCAAATATCTTTGAAACAACTTAACCAAAAAATTCCATAATCCGATAAGTTTCAGAATCTATTAAAATGCGTCGATTGCCACCTCAAACATCAAAATCGGATAATTCGTTCAAGAGTTATCGCGGAAGAAAGAAATGCTAAAAACGGTTTTTTTCGAAACTAAAGGTACACCAAAGTATTTTCGAGCTCGAAGAGCTCGAAAATGTATTTACAACGATGTTTTTGAGCTCCATGAGCTCGAAAAGAGCGGGAAGTTTTGGGGCTGGCCCGCAGGGTCAACCGATAGACCAATTTTTTTTTTTTTTGCTCCCATCCGGAAATTTTGTTGGAAATACTCGTAAAAAAATTCTCTGAGAGTTTGAGCCCTTAAAATTAATATTAAGTACTTGACCACAAAGTGTGAAGATTTCCTATTCAAAATACACGTAAACTTGGATTTTTATTTTTTAAACTTCTATAACTCTGCGGCATTTTATGATATCATCTCGCTTAAAGTCGGGATTTTCTCAGAATTAAACGTACTACAAAAGTGCCCGTTGTCGCGAAGTTGTAACTCATACGGGTGGGGTAGTACGGACCGCTAAACCGAATTTTTTCATAGAATTCTTGTTTTTTTTCTCATTATCTCATAAACAACAAGACCTACAGAAAAAATGCGAACGACAATTTTATAGGAAATTTAATTTCCTACAAAAAGGTCCTTAGCACCGAATTACTAAGATTGATATTTTCTGAGATATGAGTCAAATGAAAAATCAATATTTTTGAAGAATTGATTTGATATTTTATGGGAATCCAATGATACGTAAACTTCAATAATCAATATCTCAGAAAATATCAATCCGAGTGATTTGGTGCTCAAGACCGTTTTCGTAGGAAAATAAATTTCCTATAAAATTGTCATTCACATTTTTTCTGTAGGTCTTGTTGTTGAGAGAAAAAACAAGAAATCTATGAAAAAATTCGTTTGAGCGGTCCGTACTACAAACTTGAATGAGTTACGACTTTGAAACAACGAGCACTTTTGTAGTACATTCAATTCTGAGAAAATTCCGACTTTGGGCGAGATGATATCATAAAATGCCGCGGAGTTATAAAAGTTTAAAAACTAAAAACCTAAGCTTACGTGTATTTTAAATGGGAAATCTTCACACGCAATGGTCGAGTACTCAATATTAATTTTAAGGGCTCAAACGCTCAGAGAATTTTTTTGGAGGTATTTCCAACAAAATTTCCGGACGGGACCGGAAAAAAAATAGTCATTTCAAACGAAGCACCATTATATACATATAAAAAGGTGTTATTTTTAATTTTTACTAGAACAGACTAATTAGTCCACATACAGTCCAGTTAGACTAAAATCAGATCAAATTTTTCGACCCGGGTTAAGTTACTCAACAATGGTAAATTTTTCAATCTTAACTTTGCACGTAATAATAATGAAGTTTTGACATATTTCTATTGTTGAAGTTATTGTTTTAATACACTAGTTTTCCATTATCTTATGCGTACATAATGATATATTAAGAATGAGAAGTTCCACAAGTATATTTAATACCATTCAAAATTTTAATAAAAATTGTCATGGTGTTATCACAGCATCATGTATAAAATGCTTATAATTAGTTATAATTCATTAGCATAATCAATACTGCGATTCTTGATAGAGTGCCCTGATAAAATTAAAACAAATTAGTAATTCCAAATTGGTTTCTATTTAGAGCCTTGAATTTAATTTTAAAATTGTTTCATTTTCATAGAAATCAATATTCCTTTAATTTTTAAAGCAATTACTTAAAATTTTTAATCGGAATGAATCGGTTTCAATCGGAAAATAATACCGAAATTAAAATATTATTTTCCGATTGAAACCGATTCTTTCCGATTAAAAGTTTTCAATCGGAATGAATCGGTTTCAATTGGAATGTAACAGGGTAAAATTAATAAACCGGTATAATAAATAAATTTAAATTTGAATTTCGTTCCCGCCGATACCCGGCCATCGACCTCGTAAGTTGCGAGTTAGTATTGCGACTAGTCACCGGGTGTCGCATGGATCACTACGGCCCGTTCGTTCGTCATTTCCTAGTCTAAGATAGTGGGAATAGGTTTCCGGAATAGTGAACGGGAGTGAACCGATATAATGGACTGCGGAACGGGAATTCATCAGAGTTGCCCAGACGGCGGAACTGACCGGACGCAAAATAATTCAGGTAAATATATAAGTCCGTTCACGCTTCACGTGGAACGAGGCGATAATTAATTATTTAAATTAACTTGTAGATTAATTATAAAAAAGGCCATTCGGTAGCCGAAATGGAAGGTAGATTTTTCGATTAATCGATATAAAAAGTTAGTTTTATACATAGATATTTTGTGATATATGTTAGTGTATAGTCATGACATAAATTAAACTCATTTTCTAAGAGAGAGGGTAAAAAAGGACAACGATTATTTTCGATAGAGAACTTCAGATAATTGATTTGACATAACATTATATAGGTAATGTACCAAACTAACCTTCACATAAATGAAGTATTGGAAATTTAATTAGTATTAGATTATAATTGTAATCGCTGTTACAATGGCAGGACCAATTATAATTATAGGACGTTCAGGTACGATTGGAACATCATAAATAATAAGAGAAATACTTTTAAAATATAAAGTAGCCGTAAAACTTACAGGTTATTTTGTTCACGATAAAGTACACGTATCAACATTGTTTTATAATGGGAAATGCATAAGTTATGTGGTATGAAAACCATATTTCCAACATTTTCTGATTCCATTAAATTTTTCAAGGCTATCAAATTATTGGAAGAAATAGTCAAAACATAAAGCTTAAGGTCATAAATTAAAGATTATGAGACGAGCTTTCAGATACTTTTTACAGAAATTGTCTATGAATATTAGTTTTGAAGTTATATAAACTTTAGTAGTGATTAAAATCTGATTTTTACAAAAAATCATGAAAATTTCAAACAGCCATAATTTCAAAACTATTTGAACAATTCAGCCCATCTTTGAACTTGATCCAGGTAATCGCCTATAGAATAATTGTGGAAAATTTCATTAAGATCCGATAAGAAGTATGGGCGCTATCGTAATGATAAGACAAGTGATAATCATCAGGATTGGAGGTACATTTGATACATCATAAATAATAAAAAAAATACTTTTAAAATATAAAATAGCAGTGAAAATTACAGGTTATTTTGAGTACAATAAAATACAACTGACGAAACTGGATTTTAGTGGGACAAGCATAAGTTGTGTTGCATGAAAACAATATTTTCAACATTTTTTAATTCCATTAAAATTTTCAAGGTTAGAAAATTATTGGAAGAAATGGTCTAAATATAAAGTTTAAGGTCACAAATTAAAGCTTATTAGTCAAGCTTTAAAATACTTTTTACAAAAATTATCTATGAGTTTTAGTTTTAAAGTTATATGGACTTTAAAAGTGATTAAAAACTGATTTTTTCGAAAATTCGTAAAAATTTCAAACAGCCATAACTTCGAAACTAATCGACCGATTCAGCCCATCTTCGAACTTAACCGTGGTAATTACACATTAAATAAGTTTAGAAAGTTTCATTAGGATCGGATAAGAATTGTAGACGCAATCGTGTCCTCAAAAGTCGGTTCTATTACATAAATATATATATATATATATATATATATATATATATATATATATATACATACATATATAAATTTTTCAACGAATGGTATTTTTGAACTCTACTCAACTAATTATGATAGTTTACGACGAAATTCCTTGTAAAATCGACCATGAGGACAAATACAATAGTTAGATTTTTAGAAAAATCTACCTAATAAGGCCTCAGGGCCGATAGTTACCACAATTAATAACTTAACAAAATTTTAATGCGTACTGATCATTGACAGATTTACAATTGCAAAGTTCCTTGGATTGAGAGGGTTAAGAGAGAGTGCGAGGAGAATTCAAGCCAAGAAGCCCAGCTATTTGGAGAAAAGTCGAACGACCAGATATCAGCAATTGATTCGAGAGTAGTTACTGCAGTTTTCTCAAGGTAGATTATAATTAATTAAGGCCTCTCATTATTAGAGGGCCGAATTAACTATAAATAAATCACTTAACGTCTTTCCGCGGGTTCTGTAAATTAATAATTATAGTTCAAGGCCTGTCGGCCGGTTTATCCTCGCGTCTCGTATTCTCGAACTTTCTGTCATATCTTTTACCGCACAATCGCCATTTTTGTAACTCTAAATTTATTATATTCGAGGCCTCTCGGCTGGAATAAAATAAATTTCCGCGTCAATTGTTCATAATTAAAATCAAATTAAATTCAATATTAATTATAAAAGTATCCCAGGCCTGTCGGCCGCTTTGAGTAATTTATCCGTGTCTTGAAAATCGTAAATTCAGGCCTCGTGACGCCATTTCCCGGGCCGAATATTCTAGTCAATTCCAAACGTAATTCTAGTCGTAAAACTTAGTTTTAAATTAAATTTAAAGTAATTTTAAAATAAACTAATAAATTAATAAATCTAAAATCAAAAGACGCTAGGAAAATTACGGTAGAATTGTTGTCAAGTAAAACTAAGAACGGATTAATTTGTCAGTAAATTAAGTTGAATATTGAAGTGTATTAAGTATAATTATTAGAAGTAATTGAGTGAATTAAAAATATATAATTTTGGAAGCAAATAATAATGAAAGTTGGTGAAAAATTAATTAATTAATAATTACAATTAAAACCAAAATTAATTAATTAATTAAAATAAAATGAATTAAATAGATCAGTGGAAAGTAATAAGAAATAAAATTATTAGTGGAATTTTTATATTGAAAATTTAAGTCGAGTATTAAGTAAAATTTAATGATGTCATTGAGAATAGAATAAAATTGAGTACAAAGTCGAGTCAAGTAGTTTGAAGTAAAATTTAACTGTGTCTGTGATAAGTCCTGTGGACTGAATTTAGTTATAAGTAAATATACATCCAGGGGATGTTTTTAAATTAATTTTAAGGTTTTCCGTCCAGGGGACGAGGTTAATAATTGTGGGTGTGTGTGTGTAATACCGTCCAGGGGACGAGGAAAATTTAGTATGTCATAAGTAATACCGTCCAGGGGACGAGATAATTAGTTTGTCATAAGTAATACCGTCCAGGGGACGAGATAATTAGTTTGTCATAAGGTACCGTCCAGGGGACGAGATAATTAGTTTGTCATAAGTAATACCGTCCAGGGGACGAGGAATTTAGTTTGTCATAAGATTATTAGTTTGTCATAAGTATAATTATTATTATTGGTTAATTAAATAAAGCAAGGTGCTTAATTAATAAAATATTGATCAGCATTATTTCAGTTATTTTTCCATTCCTCACCTCTCTCACAAAATATTACAAACGACTCTGAGAATTATATTAATTTAATTTAATTAATTAAAATAAAATCATACAACATCCGGTTCTGGAAGGCCGAGTCCATCTTCCAGTGGCGCCCTAATATTCGTCTATAATACTAGGTGCGACCAGACTTGACAAGTGAACTCTCTGTCATAGGAAAATAATACCGAAATTAGAATATTATTTTCCGATTAAAACCGATTCATTCCGATTAAAAGTTTTCAATCGGAATGAATCAGTTTCAATCGGAAAATAATACCGAAAATAATACCGAAATTAAAATATTATTTTCCGATTGAAACCGATTCATTCCGATTCAAGTTTTCAATCGGAATGAATCGTTTTCAATCGGAAAATAATATTTTTATTTTTACACATTATTTTCCGATTGAAACCGATTCATTCCGATTAAACTCAATCGGATCTCAATCGGATTTCAATCGGACTTAATCGGAATCCTTAACAAGGGATATATATACACAATAGACTGGGCCAAAAAAATCGATTATTGGAACGAAGTTCCTTATGGCGCGTTGCGGAGGGGTACCCTAGCCGGCAAAAAACGTCCGTAACGCGATGAAAAATCGTAACCTTTTTATGTATAGTCTATGTATGGTGGCTATACACCGTCTAATGTATAGTCTATGGGATGACTGTTATTATTATTGCCGTTTGCTATTATTATTATATAATTCGATAATTACACCATCTGGTGGTCAAAAGTGCAACCATCTGATCATTACTACTACGATAGACGCAGGGAGGCTATACACAGGGTTGCGAATTCTTTAATGAGAATATTTGCAATCAAAAATTGAATTTTCAATCCGTAATTGAAATTATATCGATTAAAATTACAAAGTTAATTATTAATTCAACAACTTGAATTGAAAAATTGAAAAATTCATTTAAATATAAACACGTGGGATTAAGAATCGAAAAACCAATTTTTAATAAGAGAAGTGAAATTGAAATTTAAAAAAGTAGTTTTTAAATTGACACGTGGGTCTAAAATTTCAAAAATTAATTCTAATTCAGATACGTGGGATTAAAAATTAAAAAATTACTTATTAATTCAAACACATGGGATCAAAAATTGGAAATTACTTTTTAATTCAGATTCGGTACGCAATCAAATAAGTAATCAAGACAAAAAATTTGACAGCACTTATAACAGGAAAGAATACTGTTTTACTTGATCTTCAAGTTTGAATATTTCTAAACTTACTGTTGATCGTCAGATATAATATATTTGAATTAAGAAGATCATGCATAGTTAAGACATTTGAGCATTTAATTTTTTGAATAATTTTCAGCGTAAGCAGAGAATTTAAAATTAAACCAACACCAATCCGATGTTCAGAATTAAAAATATTTTATGTAATTTTTTTATTCGAAAATAGAAAATTTAGAAACAGAATGTAATTTTCTAATCCCCTTTAGCTATGGCTAATTAAAATTTTTGATTGACTTTTCAATTATTAGATATGGAATTAGAGATTAGAAAGGAATTTTTTAATCTGGTTTTCCGAATTGAAATTTTTTATTTAATGTTTTTTTTGAAAACGTAGATTTAAAAATTAAGCCATTATATTTCAACGATACTTGACGAATTGAAAATTTGAAATTTAATTTTTAATCGAAAAATGTTGGATTAAAAATGAAAAAATTATTTTCAATTCAAAGATATTCAATTAGAAAATTACAAAATCATTTTTAATTTTTTGTTATTGGATTATGAAATATAAAAAAAAATTTAATTGAAACACTAATGCAATTATAAATTTAATGCGCTATTTGCAACTCTGGCTATACACTATGTATAGGAATGTATTAGACTGGGCCAAAAAAATCGACTATATTTTTTTTTTTTTCAATACTGTGAAAATATTATTCCTGATGACCAAAAAAAATTATTGTGCAAGTTTGAGTCCTTAATATTGATATTAAGAGGTGTATCGTTACGACTATTTTTATGACAGAAATTTCATGTATTACCTCAAACTCGTAAATCATCTATCTGAAAAATTTGAGCAATGTATAGTCTTAAAGAAATTGAATTCCCTACAAAAAATCTCTCTTAGTAAATTGACGTCAAATAAGCCGTTTCCTTGTAACCGTGCCTTAAACATTGATTTGTTTTTTTAATTCTTTGATTCTATTTTGGATTTTTGTAACTACTAGAAATATTAAAATTTTTTTTTACGCAAGATTCATATTCTTGAAGAAAATTTAATGCTCTACAAAAAAGGTGTTCTAACATTTTTTGCTAAATTCACTCCTTCGAAAGTTATTCAAGGTTGAAGTTGAGTCAAAACGAGGTCAATAACCTGAATAACGTTCGAAGGAGTGAATTTAGCAAATAATGTTAGAATACCTTTTTTAGGTCGATAGCTTAGGCTCGCCAAATCCCGTTAAAGTTAGAAGTTGTTTAAAATTTTTTCTCAAACTTGTATTGATTGAAAATTTAAATCTCTACAAAAAAGATCCTATAATAAAATTACGTAAAGTTGATAGTTACTGAGATAATTGCAATTTTGTTCTAAAAAATATAATTTTTTAAGATATTATTACTTTCACAGGGTAAAATATGAATTTTATCATATAAATTTCATGGGAAATTAAATTTCTTACAAAATTGGCCTTCTGGTAAAAACTTGAAATTTATAGTTATTCAGAAACTGGCAGTTTTATGTTTAGATACTCACATTTCTCGTGATTTGGTGGCTGTCACCAAAAATCACTATTATCTTTGTAACTATCAACTCTAAATAAATTTTTATCAGGTCTGTTTTGTAGAGAATTGAATTTCCTATGAAATTTTTATGATAAAATTTATTTTTTTACCCTGAAAAAGTAATAACATCTTGAAAAATTATATTTTTCAGAACAAAATTGCGATTATCTCAGTAACTATCAACTTTCCGTAATTTTATTTAAAAAATAACTTCTAACTTTAAAGGGATTTGGAGGACCTAAGATATCGACCTAAAATTTTTTTTTTTTTCCGAAAAAGTTTTTTTTTATAGAGAGAAAAATATTTTTGGTATTAATAATGAGAATTTAAAAAAAGCGGATTTTCGACCCACCCTACTGAGTACTGTTCTGGAGGTTAATGAGAACTACGAGATCGAAGTAATCATTCTATTCTTATCACCAAATAGTAAGTGTTCGCATTCTATACAGTAACAAGAGCTGTACTGAGAGGTTTGTATACTCTTGAACTATGAACGATGACTATTTTAACAGTGACCAGTCATATATTTCATATACTGTGTAGCACAGCACTGGTTACTGTTTAAAAAGTAATAGTACGTGTTAAGCAATAACTTACTCCTGTTCTAATATGAATCAGTCATATTAAAATGTATCTTTCCCTATATTTTTCGGGAGCTAGAGACGTCCCTAAGTTAAATATGTGCTAAAGTTAATTTCTATAAAACTACAAATTGAAAAAAAAAAAAAATAATTTGAAATGAGTAAAAATTCAACAGGAGAATGCATCGAGGTTATAAATTTTGAAAGCATATAAGTATCAGAAAAAAAAAAAAAATCTGTCTATCGCTTGACCCTGTGGGCCAGCCCCAAACCTTCCCGCTATTTTCGAGCTCCTTGAGCTTGAAAACATTGTTGTGAAAAGATTTTCGAGCTCTTCGAGCTCGAAAATACTTTTGTATGCCGTTGTTTTCGAGAAAAATCGTTTTTAGCATTTGTTTCTCTCACGATATCTCACAACAAATTAACCGATTTTGATGGTTCAGGCGGCAATCGTCGTATTTTATTGAGTTCTAAAGCTAATCAGATTTTGGAATTGTTTGGTTGAGTTGTTTCAAAGATATTCGCAAAAAACTGTTTTTTACCATTCCTTTCTCCCACGATAACTCTCGAATGAATTATCCGATTGAAATGGCTAAGGCGGCAATCGACGCGTTTTATTGAGTTCTAGAGCTGATTAGATTTTCAAGTCGATCGTATTAGTCGTTTCTGAGAAATCAATAAAAAACTAAAAAAAAAAATTTTCTTTTTTTCGTAATTGCCAATATCTTCGAGTCTACTTGATCAAATGATCTGAAATTTTCAGAAAAATTGATGGCCAAAAAGGTCTTTCGATTGCCGCCTTAACCATCCAAATCGGTTTGTTAGTTAAAAAGTTATAAAGAGCTTACATACATACATACATACACACTAGGGTGTCCGTTATTTGCCAAATTGATTTTTAACTTCCCGCTAAGAAAATCGACGATTTTTGAAAAATTCGGGAAGTTATTGTTTTTACCCCGATTTGCAAAAATTGAAATTTCATCAGATGTCGACATTTTGAGATCCTAGGAAGCTATTCTGACTATTTTCAGAATGATGTCCGAGTGTGTGTGTGTGTGTGTGTGTGTGTGTGTGTGTGCGTGTGTGTGTATGTGTGTGTGTATGCGTGTGTGTGTGTGTGTGTGTGTATATGTAAACTCTTTGTAACTTTTTAACTAATGAATCGATTTGGATGGTTGAGGCGGCAATCGAAAGAGCTTGTTGGCCATCAACTTTCCTGAAAATTTAAGATCATTTGATCCAGTAGACTCGAAAATATATGTGAATTACGAAAAAAATAAAATTTTTTTTATAGTTTTTTAGTGTTTTCTCAGAAACGACTCGAACGATCGAGTTTAAAATCTAATCAGCTCTAGAATTCGATAAAACGCGTCGATTGGCACCTTAGCCATCTCAATCGGTTAATTGGTTCGTGAGATATCGTGGGAGAAAGAAATGGTAAAAAACAGTTATTTGCAAATATCTTTGAAATAACTTAACCAAACAATTTCAAAATTTAATCAGCTTTAGAATTTATTAAAACGCGTCGATTGCTACCTTAAACATCAAAATCGGATAATTCGTTCGAGAGTTATCACGGGAAAAAGAAATGAAAAAAAACGGTTTTTTTCGATTTTCTTTGAAGTGACTCATCTGATCAATTTCAGAATCTCTTGGGCTAGGAAAGAGTCTTAAGTGGCGGGGCGACCACCGGTGTGGTCGAGAGCCAATAAAAGAAGAGAATCGTGTAATAGTTAATAGGAGGGCATTTGTTTGGTGAATAATAGCCTGGTCCCCGCCGATGCAACGGCACACGTCACTGTGGCTTGACCTCTAAGTCGGCGGATGGAAGGATGACATCTTGAGAGGTACTGCTTAGCACCGGAGGTGGTAGGAGAGTAGCTCGAGAGTTAGAGCGTCTAAACTCATAAATCACGCGACTGCGGTCTCAATTTAAAATAAAGAACTAATACTGATGTGTTTTAGTGTTTATTACCATAATAGTAATATCCGTATCGTTATTTTCAATAAATAAAAATAAAACCCGAATATGAAAGAACGTACACAGATCTTACCGCTCTAGCTCCCTCCGCTGCGCGTGTTGTTCCCTCCGTCCTAGAGTGGGGCGGCTGTGGTGACAATGCCACTATTTATGTACCGTAATTGTTTCTTATATCGGAGTACGATGAAATTTGATATTGGGATTTTTGTGTTCTCCACTCTAGTCATAACATAATTACTCTGTGTGCATCAATACGCATATACTTGTACACTGTAAAAAATAAGGTACTGACTTCAAACTCCCTAGGAG
This sequence comes from Microplitis manilae, assembly GCA_030273425.1. Taxonomy (NCBI): domain Eukaryota; kingdom Metazoa; phylum Arthropoda; class Insecta; order Hymenoptera; family Braconidae; genus Microplitis; species Microplitis manilae. The sequence continues at coordinate 15,411,583 of CP092725.1, read as the reverse complement.
TTTGACGAATTTCCTCTTCAGTGAAACCAAATTCGTTCAAACCAACAAAAACTAGTTTGTCTCAAGAAAATCATTTTTATTGAATTAAAATCTCTACTCGATTATGAGAAATTGCTTAAGCGTTTATGAGAAAGTTTTTAAGTTTGACCGTAATTAAACTAACGTTTGATTGAATAGTAAAATATATTTAAATTGAAGTTTGGATGTACTTGATTTAAAAATAAAAATTTGTTGAAGCAAACTTTTCAATTTTGAGAAATTTAACTGAAACTCTTGAAACGTTTGGTTTGACAACTTAACATATTTCAATGAAATAAAAGTAGTTTCCTATAATACCGAACGTGTCGTGTTAACCGACTAGTTTCTTGGAGCGAGAATCCGATGAGGTTAAAGGAATAATTTCACGCACTCACATTAAAACTGAAAAATATTCGACAAGAATATAAACGTATTCATTACAAAATATCGAACTATATTTGAATGAAAGTCTTTATGTTATCGATTCGATAAAAAAATTTATTTATAAAAAGAGTCACATATTTATCTCGTTTAGATCAATCTATAAGCAGTTGACTGTATATATCCATTCAATATGAAAACAAAGTTCTAGAAGCACAACTAAACTAAAATTTTCCTGCTGGTTCCGTAGCGTAGCGGTAAGGTGTCTGACTCTCGCGCGTAAGGTGCTGGGTTCGAATCCTCCGGACGTCAAAATTAAAATTATTTAATTTTTCACTAAAAACTGTGAGTATGTTAGGATGATTGGTAATAGTATATTGTGTGACAAGGGATGAAACAAGACGATTTCAGACTAGGGTGAGGTTGGCTGCCCGAGCCGCAGGCGAGGGCTGACATCACCCGCAGTCTGAAATCGTGTTTTATCCTGAGTCACACACTATATTTTTCATGATTACCTGTATCGGAACTTCAAGATTCAGTGTTAGCAGCCAGTAAGAAACAAGTTAATTTCAAGCCGATGATGCGGAGAACTGTTAGAGAATGAGCAATATGTGATTTACAGTCACTTATTAAATAGTAAATAGTACAAAAATATTATTTTCACTCATTTTTTAGTAATTTTATTTGGTTAATTAAAACTGTCACTTAAAAAATGAAATGAGTAAGCTGAAGTGACAAGTAAACAAATGAGAGTAATAGGGCTGCAAATGAACATTAAATATATCTAGCACAGGGCAGAAACAATTGTGTTTCTTCCCAAGGGAAGAAACACGCATGTTTCTGCCCGCTGTGAAGGGATTTGTGAATTACGAATTCGCTAGCAGTTGTTTGCAGCATCGGCTTGAAATTAGCTTGTTTCGACGGGCTGTAAAGACACTGAAACTTCAAGTTTCGATGCTGGTATCATGAAAAGTATAATTGATGTAATATAATAAAATAATGTAATTGTCCCAATACTTAATAAAAAAAAAATAATCATAAAAACTCTAGAACCATAATATAAATAAATAAAATAAATAAATAAAAATAAAATCAAATCAAAAATAAATACATAAGAAAAAAAAAATTTATTTTAATAAATTATTAATGAGATAATTAAAGGCAATATTTATTTGATTCAGATTACTGTTTTTTTGGATCAATCCAATACAGCAATTTGAAATAATTAGATTTTTTATTGAATCAATCGCAAAGAGAGTTTCTACGGACCTAAAAAGATATTACTTTTAACACTAAAATTCATTTGCTTTAATAAAATTTTGACTTAACTGAAAATGCATACCTTCAATTACCTTACAATTTACTTTGAGTGAAATTTTTAACTTATTTATATAAAACAGAAATCATTATTGTATCAACAGCATAAATGACTTGAACTAATTTCTATTTTTTGTAACTGAAAAAAGTTATTGAGTTATATCAAATACCATATAGTTAGCTCAAACGATTCGGGATCTTCCCTCAAGAAACTTTCAGTTGGAGCAAAGTATACTGTCAAACGTAGAGGGCGGTAGACTCAATCGCTTGACGCGCTTGGCTGTATCCAAACGCACGGAGTACTTGAGCCAAACGAATCTGGTTTGATGTTAGGAATCTTTTTTTACAGTGTACGTGTGCATACTATGTCAGCTATTATATTTTAAGTTACTTATTTTATGATCAGTTATATATTAGCTGACCATGACAAATATATGTGTATCTTTTTACATACATATATACGGAGATTCTTCATTTAGTTTTTATATTGGTCTACGAATTTCCGTATACATATATATATATATATATATATATATATCTATATACCTTCACTCGAAGGGTTTTAGTATTTTTATTAATTATTCTTATGTTCATTTCTATTTTATAAATAGCTTTTTCTTTTATTCTTATTATATTTTTTTGTGGTCTCTACCCTGGTCATAACAATCAGACCCATATAAGCTCTTAATATTCATATTAAACCGTGCCCCAAAGACAATACATTTCCCATTTAAATAACATGGGGTTTCGGCGCGTTTTACATTTAATTTTTTTTCTCTTAAGCTAGTTAATCTACAGATATCAGAAATACACATTTTTGTAGGAAATTGAACACTCTACAAAAAAGGTCTCTAATGATTTTTCGATATATTTACTGCTTTAAAAGTTATTCAAAGTTAAAGATAAACTTATAGTTAATTTTTAAATTTTTTTTCTTTGACCGCATAATTATCATTATTTCTGTAAAAGTGAATGGTTTATTGCGAAAAATCTTCAATTTTAACTGTTATAGAAAACGTTACTGTACGATTTGAACATCTGGGTTAAAAATAAAACTTGATCTAGGCTCACTTCGCCATTATTTTCTTTTGAAGTTATCGGTTTGCCGACGATTTTTCGATACGATCTCGATTTTTTCGACTTAAATTGAATTTTTTTCAACTTTGTGAACTTTTTTCATCTTAGATTCAACTTAGTTGTATTTTCTGGTCTTAGTTTGAACTTATTCGTCTTAACTTCAAACACGATAATCATTCACCTTACTTTTGAGTTGTTAAACCAAGTCAAAAAAAGGTTATTTATTTGCCTTCCTTTCGCCTTAGTATATAACAACTATTTCACCTTAGTTTTGACTTTTTCACCTCATAATTTAAGTCGAATTGGTCTACATTAAGTGAGTTCCGACTTGATTTCAACTTTTCGTCTTAAATCGTGTCTAAGTAAGCTAGCCAAGTCTAAAACAAGGCGAAAACTCAATGTATTTATAATATTCGTAAAAAAAAGTCGAGTTTATCTTGTGAAAACGGCTCTAAATTTCGATTTAGTAAACCAAGTCTAAATCAAGTTTTATTGTTGACCCGGGTAATATGTGGTTTTCGATCTTCGTTCTTAGCTAAAGTATTAATATAGTTTCCATTCAATTTAACAGCTCTTTCTGCGGTATCAGTGACTATTTGTAGGTGTTTAACAATTTTCAAATAAACATTTTCAAATTCCACCAAAGAATATTTAATCAAATAGAGTGTTTAGTCGCACGACTGTTTTGCCGTGCGAATGTTGTCAAAAATTATAATAATATTAATGACAAAGAGTAAAAAGTTTTTCAGTAAAACTTAAGTTGAGATTTATTGAGTGCATAGAGACCGAGCTGTCTCGTACAAAATTCGATGTATATCTGACTTAAAATTACTAACTTAAAAATCTAGGTACAATTTTCATAAGAGCAAAGAGTGGGAAAAAAGGGTGTACATTTTAGCGGTAGTAACGGAAAATTCGGATGTGATTGGTAATGCGGAAGGAAGAGAAGGGATAAGGGGCATTACGGAAAATGGGCATGAGCGTGGGTGTAGCGTAAGCAGGACGAAAGGGAAAGGGAATGACGTCACTAGACGTAGGAAATTTGGAAATGGCGAATGCCGGACTCAAGGGTCGCCAAGTATGGTAGGTTTTCGGAGAACAATAGGCAATAAAATTAAGAGGGTGAGCTTAAAAATACGAGTACAATATTTTCAAATAACTAAAATACTATTTATAAAAAAAAAGAGTCTACTAGAGGCTTAGGATAAAATGCTTTGTAACTCACAAACAAATATGTAAAAAAAATGAATATATAAAATAAGAGTAAGATCACGTCAAGTGGACCCCCCATTTTCCACTTGATCATGAAAATTAAGTCTATGTATTTTTTTCTTATGTAGTCATTATGAAAAATTAAACCCTCAAACGATTTTTCAAAATTTTCATTTTAACAACAATTTTTTTTACAATGAAGATTTTGAGTACTTTTAATTAAAAAATAGATTCCAAAACAACCGTTAAAGATAACTTAATGAAATTTTCAGGATTTATTGTCAAATATCTATATTTCATAAAAATATTAATAGCTTGAAATTCTTTGTTTATTATCCTATTGTTAATTAACTTTTAAGTAAACAAATGAAAATTTCATTGGCTTCTCGGTAACAAAATAAAGTTTTTTTTTATTGATTACATGAGTTATTTATTAAAGTTTGAGATCCTAAAAGAAAATTTCACTGCTCGTGATTAGTTTAAACAAAATTAAATTATTTATCACCGCACGTCGGTCGCTGAGCGCTTCCAATACGGTGCGCGGCCAAGCGTCTCAGGCTCTATTGCAGCTTTGGTCAGTCATAATTCAAAGTAACATTTAAAAATACTATTACTAAACGAACTGTATTTTTTTTAACAATATCATGAATAATACAATAGAATAACTTTTTATTATTAAACTGGAACAGGAAAAACTAACTAATAATTAAACTTAAGTTTAATTATTAGTTATTTTTCCTGATTATTGTTTAATAAATAATTAATTTATTATTAATTAATAATAATTTACAAATTGTAATTAACTAATTATTGATACATTAGTTATTTACTAAACAATAATCAGGGAAAACTGTCTAATAACTAAACTTAATTATTAATTAATAACTTATAAATTATTATTAACTAATTAATAATATATTAATTATTTATTAAACAATAATCAGGGAAAACTGTCTAATAAATAAACTTAATTATTAATTAATAACTTATAAATTACTATTAATTAATTAATAATATATTAATTATTTATTAAATAATAATCAGGGAAAACTAAATAATAATTAAACTTAAGTTTAATTATTAGTTAGTTTTTCCTGTTTCAGTTTAATAATAAAAAATTATTCTATTGTATTATTCATGATATTGTTAAAAAAAAATACAATTTGTTTAGTAATAGTATTTTTAAATGTTACTTTGAATTATGACTGACCAAAGCTGCAATAGAGCCTGAGACGCTTGGCCGCGCACCGTATTGGAAGCGCTCAGCGACCGACGTGCGGTGATAAATAATTTTATTTTGTTTAAACTAATCACGAGCAGTGAAATTTTCTTTTGGGATCTCAAACTTTAATAAATAACTCATGTAATCAATAAAAAAAAACTTTATTTTTTTACCGAGAAGTCAATGAAATTTTCATTTGTTTACTTAAAAGTTAATTAACAATAGGATAATAAACAAAGAATTTCAAGCTGTTAATATTTTTATGAAATATAGATATTTGACAATAAATCCTGAAAATTTCATTAAGTTATCTTTAACGGTTGTTTTGGAATCTATTTTTTAATTAAAAGTACTCAAAATCTTCATTGTAAAAAAAATTGTTGTTAAAATGAAAATTTTGAAAAATCGTTTGAGGGTTTAATTTTTCATAATGACTACATAAGAAAAAAATACATAGACTTAATTTTCATGATCAAGTGGAAAATGGGGGGTCCACTTGACGTGATCTTACTCTAAACCTAAGACTCGTGAAAGATTTTACTGCCTTGCACATCTGCTAGCAACGTGTTAGAAAATAAAAATTCTTAAGAATAAAATTAAACATTTAGAAATATAACTAAAATATTTAAGTGTAAAGGTCCCAAGGGATTATTTAACGATGGGCAATAAATTTAAGAATTTAAATCTAACACAAAAATTGTAACGTTTAAATTAAGGTAAATTTAAAAAGTATATTAAAAATAAATTAAAAATAAAAATTTATTAATTAGCGCTTGAACATAGAGTGTTGATCAAAATGTAAAAAAACTTATTAAATCTGTTATATTTTTTCCGTTAAATTGAAAAATATTGTAATTAACTCAACACGTCACTCACATTCTTCTTCAGTTATCTGAATTTTAGACAGTAATTTTTTCAATAACACAGTCAAAATTGAAGATTTTTCACAATAAACTATTTACTTTTACAGAAATAATGATAATTATGCGGTCAAAGTAAAAAATCCAAAACTTAACTATAAGTTTATCTTTAACTTTGAATAACTTTTAAAGCAGTAAATATATCGAAAAACCATAAGAGGCCTTTTTTGTAGGGTGTTCAATTTCCTACAAAAATATGTATCTCTGGTATCTGTAGATTAACTAGCTTAAGAGAAAAAAAATTAAATGTAAAACGCGCCGAGACCCCATGTTATTTAAATGGGAAATGTATTGTCTTTGGGGCACGGTTTAATATGAATATTAAGGGTTTATATGGGTCTGATAATTTTTTTTTGGCGATAAAGAAAAAATTTAGGGGGCGTCGCTGAAAAAAAAATCAGTTTGGTAAATAACGGACACCCTAATACACACACACACACACACACACACATACAGACACTCGGACATCATTCTGAAAATAGTCAGAATAGCTTCCTAGGATCTCAAAACGGTGACATCTCATGAAATTTCAATTTTTGCAAATCGGGGTAAAAACCATAACTTCCCGAATTTTTCGAAAATCGTCGATTTTCTTAGCGGGAAGTTAAAAAATATCGAAAAAAATGTTTGAATAAGAAATTGTATCAAGATAGAATAAATTCGAACTAAAAATTTTCAGAATTATAAATTTCTGTAATACAAAATAAATTCGAAAGAATAACTCCCGTAAAATATAATTTCACAGAATAATAAAAAACTTCCCTGATTAAACAACTGAATTGAAACAATCGAATTGAACAGAATTAAATGTTTAATTCTATTTAATTCAGACAAATCCTGTTAATTCGGTACCTAACTCAAAAATGAATTCTGTCTAATTCGGCAGGAAAATCAGAATATGTCCAAATTAAAACGAATTTAAATAATTCTATTCGGCTTAATTCTGATTAACTCGAAAATAATTCTCCGATTTCTGGTTCTGAATCCGAATTAAACTGAATTAAAACGAATTTGAAATTTTTAAATCGGTTTTATTCTGTTTAATTCAAATTCAAATTTTCAATTCAGTTGAATCCTGTTTTGCAGAATTCGACAGAATATAACAGAATTAAAATTTTTAATTTGGTTGAATTCAGTTGTTTAATCAGGGTTTATGTAAAAAAGACTTCGAAATGGTTAGTTTTTGAAATTATAAGCTCTCAAAAATTTATAATAATAAAAAATATTTGAATCGAGAATAAATTGTACGCATATGATTTTGCATGAAAACGAAATTAGTTCGAAATCGATATGTAACCTTTCAGCACCCGCGCTATGAGCTTTTTTCTCACACTTGACTTTAAATATTTTTTTCTAAGTAATTTTAAATGGAATGACCTAGTGAAATTTTTTCTATCTTCATAAAATTTTATGCTTTTTATGATTATGAAATTTAAAAATTATTTCTAACATAAAAAATACTTATAAAAAATTTATTTTAAAAAGTCATGAGACTTTTTTTCATCACGTAAGTAAAGTAAGGCGTAAAAATTAATACGGTTCGGCTCAGTTTGGGCAGTTCCGAATCTTTTCGGCAATCACCACCATTTCTTTCAGCCGTTACATCTGTCATTAAAAAATTAAGAAATAAAAAACAAGTACACTACCTGGGTAAAAAGAATTATATAAAATTATATATAATTATGTATAATTGAATATGGAAAATGGCCTTACATATTTATATTATACATTGATAGAAATTTTATCTTGGCTTAAGAAATATTTTCTTGAGCCAAGAATTTATTTCTGAAGAAAAGCAATTGTCTTGCTTCAAGAAATTCTTGTCTTGATTTAGATTTTCTTGGCTCTAGAGATTTTGTATCTTTGATGGATAACTCTCGTGTCTTGACCCGAAACTAAATTATCTTCAATCGATACTATTGAATTCTTTAAGCAAGACGACTTGTCTCTTCAGCTAAAAATGTCGTATTGTTATTTTAAGAACTTTCAATTTTTGGTTCAAGTAATAATTTCTTGATGGAAGATGTTTTCAAAGTAATGAAAAAAAAAACTTTTTTTGAAATAAATTCCTATTTTAACATATCTGAAGTAAATGAATGTAGTCCTAAAAAATCACTTTGAAATTTTTTATTTTTAAAATAAAAAAAAAAGTTTTTTTTCAAGCTGAGTAAATTGAGATCTTGATTTAAAAATCGCGCCATTCTCGAAACAAGTCGGTAATATCTTAAACCTACATTTTGCCTATCTCAATCCAAGAGCAAGAAATTCTTAAGCCAAATATGTCAGATTTTGTTTCAAAACAATAAAGGCTTCATCGAAGAATAAAATTCTCAAACGAAGAATTTTTTTTCTCTATTCGAGAAATTCAATTTTTTGGTTCAAAAACTTATTTCTTAAATTAAAACAATTAAAAATTTTAAAACAAGAACCACATTTTGAAGAAAAAATTTTTCTTGAATCGAGATATTTTTTCTATCAGTGTATATAACTATATATAATTAAATTCCTGTACAATGTATTTTTACAATAAATTGTAAATTTTTGTTCATATAGTAGAGACTATACTTTTGAGTTAAATAATTTTTTTTTGTAAGTCCAAGTTTAATTTCTAAGAAAAATTATTCATGAAAATATTGATAATACTAATGCCTCGATGTAAAATAGGATATACTATGTTACCATTAAAAAAGGTCCTTGTCAATCTGTCAAGTAACTGAGGAGTACTCGTGCCAAAATTGCTTCCAAGTTCGGAACATAACAGTTCTGAAATAAGTTTCTTACCTGGGACACTACAACCGGTGGGTGCGATCTCGTGGCGAGCACCGAACTACTTCCGCTGCTGCTGTTTATAGCACCAGTGACTTCCCTCTCCTACATATACAAATATCTTTACTCCCAAGTTATTTTTCTCTTAGTTTAAGCGTTTTTTTTCGAGGTTGGAGCATACAAAAATTTTTGCTTTTCAAAAATAGTACTTATTTCGAGAAACTTTATTGTCTTCAAACAAAAAAATGTAATATTGCTTCAAAAAACTAACACATATTTTATAACGGGGAACCTCTCCTTCCGGAGCTGAACCGGTTATTCTTAGCGACCTTAAAAAGGGCGCCACTGGAAGTCTTTATCTCGGTCTTCCAGTACCGGGACTTATGCAATTAGGAAAGGTGGATGGAGAAATTATCACGATTAGATTCGTTTTATTCCTTTATTATTAACTACCTACTCTTCCATACACACTTAAATCACTCTACACACACACACAATTTAATCAAAGAGGTGGACACCCTGGACTCTCGATGGGTCCTCGTGGAGGCTAAACTAGGGGTCTGAGTCTGGCTACCAGCCAAGACTTCCACCTGGTCTTATTACCTCGGTTCACGCTACCACTTCTTATGGTCCACTTCCTAACTCCCTTCTCGCACTGATGTTGGATCCTCTGGGTAAGTCACTCGGCGAGGAAGATGGCTACCAGCCAACGCTTCCTATCACTCGACACCACTGAACTGGGTACTAGACCTGCTGGCTACCAGCCACTCACAAGTCTTAAGAACTGAACGAGCTACCAGCCACGTTCAGTTACTTCCCCAAGAGTTTCTTTCTCAAGGGAAGAGACTACTAGTCCTAACTGACTCTTGCGGCTAACTCAGCCCCTTTTATACCCGTTTTGGGCCTACCCTCTCTACTTGTGGTTACCTGACCTCTGATGTTAATTGGGGAGAATTTTTCCTCCCTCTCTTTTGTCAAATTCAAAGGGCTGCCGCTATCTACTATGCTTAATAAATTCAACTATACCTAAGTTAGACGATATATAAGATATGAATAGTGACACTCAGTAGCCAGGCAACCGTTGATTATTATCAAAATTGTTGTTGTGATTTTTTCCTATCACAATTTCTCAAAAAAAATATCTCATATTTAGAAAAAAAACTCTTAAAACAAAAAAAAATTTTCTTTGTTTAAGGAGGTTCATCGGTAGCAGTAGTTCGCAACTTTTAGAAAGATTTCTCCCGTGTAAAACATTCTAACTACAATAAGAAGTGGTTGAGATACAGTACACTTTTGCGCATCCTCTTATATGCGCAGAAGTATAAAAATGATCCCATAGCGTCTTTTCTCAGACTTGGCTACGTTGCATTCTAATTTAGAATATTTTTCCCCTTGAGCATGTGTTGTAGAAAGTGTTTTGAATAATTTCAAGATTATACGTAGTTGGAGACAACAAATAATAAATAATAAATAACAATGACTTCACGACTAAATTTAAAAAATTCTAAATTTAAAAAATAATTTGTAATAATTTAAATCTGTTGGGCTTCTACTGTGTTTTGAACTTCCCGCGCACTGCAACGTTGCCAAGTCACTATCTCTCACTCGTCAGGTTATGGGAGAAAGCTTGAAAATCATTATAAGTAACAAACTTTAAAAATTGATTACAAAAAAATGAATACCGCTCGTTTATGTTTTTATTGAAAAAAATTACTTGTTATCAATTGAATTAATAATTTTCAGCTTTTAAAAAAATGTTGTAAGAAAAGTATGATTGTTATTTAATAAAATGCTCACTCTAACTACGGTCAACATAGGGAATGCATGTTAAATGTACGATTTTTAATTGTTAATATTTCGAAATTTCGTACCGCAAGGACTATTTTAAAAAATTCCTACGTATACAGGACACTTAAAAGTATTTGTGTTTAAAAATTGAAAGATATTGTAAGAAAAGTGATTATCCGATGAACCTCCTTAAGCATACAAATATGTTCACTTGAGGAAAAAAAAATTTTGACTCAAGATAATTATTTACTAGGTGCACAAAAATTTTAATTTTATGAATCGTTAAAAAAAATTTCTTGTATCAAGATTAATTTTCTTGGTTCAAGTGAACTGTATTACTTTGTGAAAAATAAGTCGTAGGAAGTGAAATGATTTACATAAAAGACCCTATCACATTTTAAGATAAGTCTGATAGTTTCGCCGAAAAAGTCAAATACTACTAAAATTTGCTCTGAATCCAACTTTGACCTCGAATAACTTTCGAAAAATTATAAGAGATCTTTTTTGTAGAGCGTTCAATTTTCAACACAAATTTTCATTGATTTTTCTGATACACTAATTCCTTGGTGAGTGATATAATTCCAAACTGTATACAAAATTTTTCCGTTGTTATTTAAATTGGAAATCGAAAAATGCGATGGGCTACCTCTAAAACTGGAATTTAAGAGCCGATCTTCTGACAGAATTTTTATTTTGATATGTTTCATCAATTTCTGGTGGTGCCCAAAAAAAAAAAAAATGTAGTTTTTCGGCACACCCTAATTTTTATATCATAAAATAATTCCAACTTTTAGTATTGAGTACAAATACATTTTACAATTATCTGATTTTTTTGTAAATTATATACATAGAAAAAACATTTAACTCGAATCCAGAAAAATCCGGAAAAGAAATTATCTTGCACCAAGTAAATATCTTGATATTTTTAACTTGAGTCAATTTTTTTTTTTTCAAATCGACATATTTTTATGCTTAAATTGAAAAATTTTTTAATTGCTTAAAGTGTTTTTATTTCTTAGTGTGAGAGAGATTTTTTTAAAGAAGGTTTTTTGTTGGGAAAATGAATTGTATTTTTTTATCGAATAATTAAATAAAGCAGAACACAGTAAAATGACGAGTTATTAAAAATTCAAGTTGTAGTAAAACACATGTACCTGTTATAGAATCTGGAGATTGCTTGTCAATTATATATAACCATATATAATTATGTCAGATTATATATAACCATATGTGATTTTTTCGTGGCATTATATATAATTATATGCAATTATATATAATTATGTAAAACTATACATGATCATCTGTGATTTTTTCTCGGCGTTATATATAATTTTGTATGATTTTATATAATTGTATATAAGTATAATAACCATATACAAATATGTGAGATTATATAAAATCATTTGTGATTTTTTTGGTGACATTATATATATAATTGCATATAATTATATGTAATTATATAGAATAATATAGCATTTTTTTTTACTTGGGTACGTCCAACAAATGGAGTATAAATTGTATGCAAAAAGGCGGGAACATTTTAAAAGTTTTTAAATCTCGAATTAGCATTTTTCGAGGTTCTTCAAATCTCTTACACTGCCAAAAAATATGATTTGCAGTGTCCTCTGACTCCAAACATACGTGATAGGCTAGAATTTAAACTTGTATGACCAGATCTAAGCCTACAGGCTTATACATATATAGGCTTATACAATACCCGAGTAAAAACGTAAAATAGCCGCAACACCGCTGCAACACCGCAGCAACAAATTTGTAACGAAATAATATAAAATTAGAATTTCCGCAACACCGCCGCAACACCGCTGCAACACGATAGCATTATATTAATATTCTCTGAAAAACTTCCGAAATTCCGCAACACCGCCGCAACACCGCTGCAACAAGTTTATGATGAAATAAAATTATGATTGCCGCAACACCGCTGCACCATAGCCGCAACACTCGGCAGACGAATCATATATATTTTATCATTTTTGAAACAATTTTCTAAGTCGCATACCATCATGTGACTTATTTTGAAGTTCAGATTAAAAATGATCAGCGAGCCCCAGGTGAAAATATTTCGCCAAAAATATGCCGAAACAGCTTAATTTGGCCGAAATCACGCCGAAACTGTAAAATTTTATTGAAAGAGGCCGAAAACCGGCCGAAAAATTTTTATTCTGCTTAAAGATGCCGAAAATTGGCCGATATTTTGCCAATAAATGAATTGGCCTTTTTTTGGCCAGATTATATATTGTTTTTTAATAACATTATCGCGAGCAAAAATCTTTGGCCGAAAACAGGCTGAAAGTTGAATCGGCCTGTTTTCGGCCATAGTATTTTTTTTTAAGTAAAATTATGGTACTTAAAAAAAAATTGCATGCAATTCAAAATAGAGCATAAAAAAATTCCAAGTTGTCGAACTTAAAAACATATTTCAAAATTTTGAGGAAAATTATGTTTTAAATTTATAAAATGTTTTAGTAACTTACTAAGTTATAATTTTATATAAGACATAGTGAAAACATTTAATCATTTAATAGTTATAGTGACATAATTTTCATGGGAATTGCTTATATTTTTGTACAATATACAATTTTCTTTCGTGGTATCATTGATGGAAGTTGTATGACAGTTCATGGCTGAGTGAAAACATATTAATGAGCGAAAATGAAAAATTGATTTCTTGAACTTCATACGAGCAAAATTTTTTATTATTAACAGATTATAATTTTAAACAATTATTTCTTATGGATATATGTAAAGGGAGCTCATAATTATTCCGTAGTCAATATAAATGTCTAAATATATAAGACCTAACTTCACTATGTATTAGTAATTTTTTTTATAATTCATATATTCTAAAACTTCCCTTCGGAATGAAATTCACTTCGGGGGGACAAAAGAAATAGAAAATCATTCACTCCACGTTCACTCCGTATTCATTCCGCGTTTACTCCACAATTTTTTTACAGTGTAAGCATAGTAGTTAATCGTATAGGAAAAACGAGTTACACATGACCATACATGGCCATATCTAGAGCCAATATACTTTTTAAACAATTTTATACATAACTATATAACCAAAATTACACATATCGCAATTACTTACATACCGGATTTTATAGCACACGAAAAAAAAAAATAAGAAATTTTTTGTTATTAATAATAATAGATTTTCAATTATATTTTGCTGTTTTAAAAATAATGTATTCTTTCAATCTCATATAGCACATGTAAACTCAGTAGTCATTGTCGGTAGCGTAGCCTAGTCGTTAGTGCGTCGGTCTTTCGTTGGTTAGGTCCCGGGTTCGAATCCCACTGAAGCGTGCGCGGTTAGTTGATATTCTAGCGTTTTTTCGCGTAATAAAAAATTTCTACCAAATTAGATATTAAATTAAACACATATCGGATGATTCCCGCATCACCAAAATGATTGATCGAAAAAAAAAAAAAAAAAAAAAAAAAAAATTACTGTAACTGAAGTCTTTTTTTTTAATTTATTTGAAATTTCTATACATAGCTATGTATATATTGGAGAATTTTAATATATGGCCATATATAAGTATTAATATAATTAAATAAGTATTTGATAATTACAATTATTTCTATTCTATTCAATTAAATAAAATAATAATAATAATAATAATAATAATAAATATTTTCACCCGGAGCCGCTGTGTTGCGGCGGTGTTGCGGCAGAGATTTTTAAAAAATTATGATAGCGTGCAGCTGTGTTGCGGCGACGGTTCGGATTAAAATAAACAGCGTGCAGCTGTGTTGCAGCGGTGTTGCGGCTATGACGGCAGAGAATAAAAATTTAGCGTGCGGCGGTTTTGTCCTCCAAACGGCTGTGTTGCAGCGGTGTTGCGGCAGAAGATGAAAATTTAATTTTTTAAATGTCAAATTTTATTTTTACTCGGGTATGTATTAGGGTGTTCCATTTAAAACGAACATTTTTTTTTTTTTTTAGCGGACACAAGAAAATTTTGTTATTTATGTTAAAAGAAAAATTCCCTGAAAATTTCAGCTCTTAATTTTAATTTTAAGTACTTCCTATCGAGCATCAAACGTTTTCCCATTTAAAATGCATGTAAATCGAATAACTTTTCTTTAAAATTACTATAACTTAGCCGGATTTTGAGCTATCGTTTTGAAACCAGTTTTTATTTGTAGAGTATTTGTTGCTTTTAAAAGTGTATACGACGATTTTGGTCTAACTTGATCCACGTCGATTTTATCAGCTCCGAAAGACAAATTTTCACTTTTTTCATTTATTTTTGTTAATAGTGAAGAAATGGTTCATCTCACAACAAATATGCATAGGACCAATCTTTTAGGAAATTTTATGCTCTACAAAATTGCTTATGACACTTATATTGCTAAAGTCCACTGTTCATGAGATACATGAATTTTAACATTTTACAATAAAAAGATTAGTACCATAGTAAGCTAACAATTTTTTTTATTGTAAAATGTTAAAATGCATGTATCTCACGAACAGTGGACTTTAACAATATAAGTGTCATGAGCAATTTTGTAGAACATACAATTTCCTAAAAGATTGGTCCTATGCATATTTGTTGTGAGATGAACCATTTCTTCACTATTAACAAAAATAAATGAAAAAAAGGCCATTCGGTAGCCGAAATGGAAGGTAGATTTTTCAATTAATCAATATAAAAAGTTAGTTTTATACATACATATCTTGTGATATATGTTAGTGTATAGTCATGTCATAAATTAAACTCATTTTCCAAGAGTTAGGGTAAAAAAGGACAACGATTATTTTCGATAGAGAACTTCAGATAGTTGATTTGACATAACAGTATATAGGTAATAAACGTTGTACCAAACTAACCTTCACATAAATAAAAAATATTGATAATTTAATTAGTATTAGATCATAATTGTAATCGCTGTTACAATGGCAAGATCAGTTATAATTATAGGACGTACAGGTACCATTGGAACATCATAAATAATAAGAGAAATACTTTTAAAATATGAAATAGCTGTGAAATTTACAGGTTATTTGGTTTACAATAAAATGCACGTAACAAAATTGTTTTATAATGAGAAATGCATAAGTTATCTGGTATGGAAACCATATTTTCAACATTTTTTGATTCCATTAAAATTTTCAAGGCTATCAAATTATTGGAAGAAATAGTCAAAACATGAAGCTTAAAGTCATAAATTAAAGATTATTAGACGAGTTTGCAGATACTTTTTACGGAAATCGTCTATGAATATTAGTTTTGAAGTTATATAAGCTTTAGTAGTGATTAATAACTGATTTTTACGAAAAATCATGAAAATTTCAAACAGCCATAATTTCAAAACTATCTGAACGATTCAGCCCATCTTTGAACTTGATCGAGGTAGTCACCTATAGAATGAGTGTGGTAAATTTCATTAAAGTCCGATAAGAAGTGTGGGCGCTATCGTAATGACAAGACCAGTGATAATCATTGGGATGAGAGGTACATTTGATACATCATAAATAATAAAAGAAATACATTTAAAATACAAAATAGCAGTGAAATTTACAGGTTATTTTGTGCACAATAAAATACAACTGACGAAACTGGATTTTAATGAGACAAACATAATTTATGTGGGATGAAAACCATATTTACAACATTTTTTGATTCCGTTAAAATTTTCAAGGCTATAAAATTATTGGAAGAAATGGTCTAAATATAAAGTTTAAGGTCAAAAATTGAAGCTTATTAGTCAAGCTTTAAAATACTTTTTACAGAAATTATCTATGAGTTTTAGTTTTAAAGTTATATGGACTTCAAAAGTGATTAAATACTGATTTTTTCGAAAAATCGTTAAAATTTCAAACAGCTATAACTTCTAAACTAATCGACCGATTCAGCCCATCTTCGAACTTAACCGTGATAATTACACATAAAATAAGTGTAGAAAGTTTCATTAAGATCGGATAAGAACTGTAGACGCAATCGTGTCCTCAAAAGTCGGTTCTATTACATAAATATATATATATATATATATATATATATATATAAATTTTTTAACGAATGGTATTTTTGAACTCTACTCAACTAATTATGATAGTTTATGACAAAATTCCTTGTAAAATCGACCATGAGGACAAATACAATAGTTAGATTTTTAAAAAAGGCCATTCGGTAGCCGAAATGGAAGGTAGATTTTTCAATTAGTCATAAATTAAACATGAATTAAACTCATTTTCTAAGAGTGAGGGTAAAAAAGGACAACGATTATTTTCGATAGAGAACTTCAGATAGTTGATTAGACATACCATTATATAGTTAATGTACCGAACTAACCTTCACATAAATAAAGTATTGGAAATTTAATTAATATTAGATCATAATTGTAATCGCTGTTACAATGGCAAGACCAGTTATAATTATAGAACGTACAGGTACGATTAGAACATCATAAATCATAAGAGAAATACTTTTAAAATATGAAATAGCTGTAAAATTTACAGGTTATTTTGTTCACAATAAAATACACGTAACAAAATTGTTTTATAATGGGAAATGCAAAAATTATGTGGTATGAAAACCATATTTCAACAATTTTTGATTCTATTAAAATTTTCAAGGCTATCAAATTATTGGAAGAAATAGTCAAAACATAAAGCTTAAGGTCATAAATTAAAGATTATTAGACGAGCTTTCAGATACTATTTACGGAAATTGTCTATGAATATTAGTTTTGAAGTTATATAAGCTTTAGTAGTGATTAAAATCTGATTTTTACGAAAAATCATGAAAATTTCAAACAGCCATAATTTCAAAATTATTCAAACGATTCAGCCCATCTTTGAACTTGATCAAGGTAATCGCCTATAGAATAAGTGTGAAAATTTCATTACGATCCGATAAGAAGTGTGGGCGCTATCGTAATGACATGACCAGTGATAATCATCAGGATTGGAGGTACATTTGAAACATCATAAGTAATAAAAGAAATACTTCTAAAAATATAAAATAGCAGTGAAATTTACAGGTTATTTGGTGCGCAATAAAATACAACTGACGAAACTGGATTTTAATGGGATAAGCATAAGTTGTGTGGAATGAAAACAATATTTTCAACATTTTTTGATTCCATTAAAATTTTCAAGGTTAGAAAATTATTGGAAGAAATGGTCTAAATATAAAGTTTAAGGTCACAAATTAAAGCTTATTAATCAAGCTTTAAAATACTTTTTACAAAAATTATCTATGAGTTTTAGTTTTAAAGTTATATGGACTTTAAAAGTGATTAAAAACTGATTTTTTCGAAAATTCGTAAAAATTTCAAACAGCCATAACTTCGAAACTAATCGACCGATTCAGCCCATCTTCGAACTTAACCGTGGTAATTACACATAAAATAAGGGTAGAAAGTTTCATTAAGATCGGATAAGAATTGTAGACGCAATCGTGTCCTCAAAAGTCGGTTCTATTACATAAATATATATATATATATATATATATATATATATATATATATATATATATATATATATATATATATATATATATATTAGACTGTTTCAAATTAGGGGACTATTTTTTTTTTTTTGATGAACATTAAAAAATCGAAAGGGTATCTTAAAAATAGGGTGACAGTTAAAATTTGAGCTCTTAATATTGGTATTTAGAGGTGGCTATTTGAAATTTTCGATTTTTCATTTAGAAGCATGGTAAAAAATACATAACTTCCGAAAAAATCAAGATACAAAAAATCTCTTCTCAACTATTTTGTAGCAAATTTACTGATCTACAAAAAAGGTCTTTTATGATTTTTGCATAACTTCAACCATTCACAAGATATCCGACGTCAAAGTTTAATAAAATTCAAAGAACTTGTTTTTGCTCGTTTTGAATTTTATACCATGTCAACCAATGAGAATTCAGAAATTTTCGATATAGTTTTTTTATAGGAAATTGAATGCTCTACAAAAAAAGTCTCTTATTATTTTTTGATAAATCCATCTGTTTGAAAGTTATTAGAGCTCGAAGTAAAGTTGGAGATCTTTTACTTTTCCGGTGAAACTATCGGACTAATCATAAAATGTCATAGGATCTTTTTGTGGGCAATTTTATTTCTCACAAATTACCTCTGATAAATTTTTTTAAATTCTGCATTCTCTTCTAGTTATTTCTATTTTAATGCCAAGCTCCTAAAAAAAGTGTTCTGATCGATTTTAAGAGATCGACATTAAAATGGAAATAACTAGAATACAATGCAGAATTCAGAAAAAATTAATCAGAGATAATTTGTAGGAAATAAAATTGTCTACAAAAAAGATTTAATGACATTTTATGATTTGTCCGATAGTTTCACCGAAAAAGTAAAAAGATCTCGAAATTTACTATAACTTGGCTTCAAGCTCTAATAACTTTTGAACAGATGGATTGATCAAAAAACGATAAGAGACTTTTTGTAGAACGTTCAATTTCCTACAAAAAATTGCATTGAAAATTTCTGAATTCTCATTGGTTGGCATGGTGTAAAATTCGGAACGAGTAAAAACAAGTTCTTTGAATTTTATCAAACTTTGACGTCGGATATCTTGTGAATGGTTGAATTCATGAAAAAATCATAGAAGACCTTTTTTGTAGATCAGTAAATTTCCTACAAAATAGTTGAGAAGAGATTTTTTGTATCTTGATTTTTTCGGAAGTTATGTATTTTTTACCATGTTTCTAAATGAAAAATCGAAAATTACAAATAGCCACCTCTAAATATCAATATTAAGAGCTCAAATTTTAACTGTCACCATATTTTAAGATACCCTTTCGATTTGTCAATGTTCATAAAAAAAAAAAAAATAGTCCCCTAATTTGAAACAGTCTAATATATATATACATACATATATAAATTTTTCAACGAATGGTATTTTTGAACTCTACTCAACTAATGATGATAGTTTATGACGAAATTCCTTGTAAAATCGAACATGAGGACAAATACAATAGTTAGATTTTTAAAAAAATCTACCTAAAAAATCTACCTAAAAAGTGGAAATTTGTCTTTCGGAGCTGATAAAATCGACGTGGATCGAGTTAGACCAAAATCGTCGTATACACTTTTAAAAAGCAACAAATACTCTACAAATAAAAACTGGTTTCAAAACGATAGCTCAAAATCGGGCTAAGTTATAGCAATTTTAGATAAAAGTTATTCGATTTACATGCTTTTTAAATGGAAAACGTTTGATGCTCGATAGGAAGTACTTAAAATTAAAATTAAGAGCTGAAATTTTCAGGGAATTTTTCTTTTAACATAAATAACAAAATTTTCTTGTGTCCGCTAAAAAAAAAAAATGTTCGTTTTAAATGGAACACCCTAATATGTATACATATGGAGACAATAGATTTTCTACTTAGCTTTAGATCACTGAATCACGTATGTGATTTTATCTTTAGATAATCCTTCATATAATAAGTTTCTTTTGTACGGCCAGACTCACGACACCAATCAAGAAGTTCGTCCCTCCGTAATTTTTTATTTCTAGCTCTTAAATCGGATGTGGGTAAGCATAAATGAGAGTCTTTACTAATCCTAGCAGCTTCTTTTGCAGCCCTATCTACGGTTTCGTTGTATAAAATCCCTTTATGCGCGGGGACCCGCATAAAGGGATTTTCGGCCTTTTTCAAATTAAATATCTTCTCTTTTATTCTTAGGATAATTGGAATACCATAATTACGGCTTGGAGCCTGAAAGACTGCTCTGGAGTCGGAAAATATATTGAAACCACGTGCATCAATGCTACTAATCCTGCCAAGGATTTCTTCGATGGCCATAGCTTCCGCTGTGAAGATCGAAGCTATGGTTGTCGTTTTATACTGGTGGACCAACTCATCGTTAACGCAGATAGACGCGAAACCAACAAAGCTTGTATTATCTATCTTTGACCCGTCCGTAAAAAAACAATAACTACTATTCAACAGCGCACCAAAAGCCTTAAGGAATTCTTCATTTACATCACTGCATTGACCGATCACGACCTCTTAGTTTAAAAAGAATTCCGGCCTGCTAAGTAAAATTTCGTACGGCACACTATAAAAAGATGGTGCCTGAGTATTTACCAGGAAATGTTCAAGAAGTTCGAGGTTAATGAACTCTTGAACTAAGCACCTATAATATATAAGTATATTATAAGTATAAATATTATATAAGTATAAGTATTATAAGTATAAGTATAAGTATAAATATATTATATAAGTATATATATATATATATAAGTATATATATAAGTATATATAAGTATATATATAAGTATATATATAAGTATAAATATATATATAAGTATAAGTATTATAAGTATAAGTATAAGTATAAATATATTATAAGTATAAATATATAATATATAATATATAAGTATATACTTAAGAGAAAAAAAAAAAAAAAAAGATGCCACTATCTCGTAACAAGCACGATTTCATGAAAATTTTTTTTAGTAACAAAATATTTTGTTTATTAACTTCTATCGAAATTCCGATCAAAAATATTTTATGATTCGTTAAAAAAAATGTCCCTATTTTAATAAATATTAATATCATTACAATGCTCAAAATTATTTAATCGGTTGTGTTTTATCTGGAAAGTAAACGAAATAAATATTTCAAACAATATTATTTTTATTAACATTTATAATAACATTTTATTGTCATGATTAATAGTTACTATGAGTTGTACAATAATAATTATTTTTTTTTTCAATCATTTATATTTGATTAATTTTAATTATTACCTGCATTTATTGATTTATAGTTTTTCTTTTTATAGTTCATATGTTTCATAATTTTTTTTTATTCGTTTTGTCTTTTCGTTATTAAGAAATATTCGACGAAGGCAGTAGTTTACATTTTTTTCTCTCCCAGTAATATTATTTATTTATAATTTAATTATTTATTAGATTAATAATTTTTTATATTATATATAAAAGATAATTGTTAACTTCAATATATATATATATAGATATATATATTTATATATGTAGTAATTATTTGGAAATAATGTCAATAACATTTTATTAGAAAAATATGAAAAAAAATTCGTCTTCAACTTTTCAAATGCAAAAAAATTATCAACATTTTCATTTTTTATAGCAGTTAAAAATTTTTCATCAATAGGCCGTAGAGTATAACAATTTGAAAAAAAAGCATAAAAAAATTTTATTCTTCGATTTTTTATGGTTAAAAATACAGTGAAATTAATTTCCAAATAATTATCATATATTTGATGTATACACTATGTATGAAATCAGTGGTAATAGATTATAAAATTCTAATTTGTATATTAATATTATCATTTGACTGATTAATAAATCAATCGATTTTTTATATTCATAAATTTTAATGAAAACAATTAAAAGTATTTTTTGACATTTTTATATTTATTCGTTGAAATTTTTGAATTGAAATTTTATGGAATCCATAACATCCTACATTGAATAACACATTAACTATAGAAAATTTTCCGTGTAGTTTAAAGTTGCCGATTTCCAGTTTTTTTTTCGAATTTTAATACAGAACCAGAGATCAGAGGTGCAGGCTGGCTTTTTATATTTTTGTTGCGAATTCCTTGCGTAAAACTGCGCAAGATACTTTCTAGCTGTAATCTTTCAACAAAAACTATGAATGATAGCATACAGGAAAGAAGATAATCTTGGAGCAGTCTTTCCATAAACAAATCGTAGAGAAATGTCTCTCAGAAAGCTCTTACACAGTTAGAAATCTTGTGTTAAATTCAACACAAATCGTGTGTTGCAAACAGTCTATACAAATTTTTGTGTTAATTCAACACATTGCGTTTGTGTTGATCTTTAACACAAATTTTATGTTAAATATAATTGAACACATAAAATCTGTTTTTTGGACAGAAAATTTGTGTACATTTAACAGAACATTTGTGTAAATTCAATACATTTTTCGTGTTAAAATCAACTAATAAACATAAACACATAACCTAACCAACTCAAGTATACTGATCTACCCTTAGTAGAACTTATGTCAATTTAGCAAACAATTGAACCGGTTCAAAAAGATATGAAAGTTATCTAAATTTAGTTGTAAAATGAATATATTTAATTGTAAATAAATTATAATCCAAATTTCCCTGCAAACAATGCTGCTACAATGCTTTGCTTGGTTATAGTAATGAAGACTTGCGCGGGAACATTTAGTCAAACAACACAAATTTTGTGTCAATTTTCGGATAACACAAGAAATGTGTTACATTCTAGATGTTCTAATCATTTAACACAAAAAATCTGTTAAAGTAAAATAACACAAACGGTTTGTGTTGAATTAACAGATTTTTTGTGTTAAAAATCAACACAAAAAATTTAACCAAATAATTTTTTAACACAAATACACAAAATTTCTAACTGTGTACCCGTCTGCTGCTTCATATGATTTATAAACTGTCAGCAATGTTAATACAAGATTTTCGTAACTCGCACATAACATACCCTTAGTAGCATTATTTTAAGCAAGTCACTTGATGAAAGTTTGTTAGCAAGTCTTTTACGGACAATTCAAACATAACTTGAACAAGATGGATTTTATAAGCATATACTTTCTACGGAACTCATCATTCTTACTTAAGATTCCTTCTACAGACTTACGGAAATCTGCAAAAACAATCTGAAGTAACTCTTAATCAAGATATTTACTATAACCATTTTAGGTGATAGTTGCTGCAGAATTGCTTAAAATATTGAGTTTTTTTTTTTGGGATTGCTCGTTGCTTAAATTCAATACCTTTAAAGTTAAAAAGGTAGTAGTGTGAACTAAAAAAAATTTTCAAAAGAATCGAAAGTTACATTCACTTTCAAAAACACGATTTAAAATTTCAAACCCCAAAATCATAGTCAAATTCACTATGAATATTTATTTTGTATTTTTGTCTGTAAGAGCCATTTAAAATCAAAAATTAAAAAAGAGCTTTAATTTGGACCTTTAATAAGAACGTTATAAACAAAAACCTCAAAAAGAGTGATTTTTTTGAAAACTTGATATTTTTTTAACAACTAATCGAAAAATCTCAAAATTTTCTAGAAAGCCTCTTTTCAGGGGTCCTAAGAAATATCAATAAATTGTGGAAATCAAAAATCAAAATTTTTCAAACCGTCCGATTTGGCGTGGAACGCCCCATAGAGACATAGTTTTGCTTGACTTGCTCAAGATTTGCACGAGACTTGATCAAGATTGCTACGAGGGTTACGTAAGAAATTGTTTTAATAATGTATATATATTAGGGTGTTTCAAAAAAAACAACAATTTTTTTTTTTATGGTATCCAAAAATTAAAAGTATAACTAAAAAAAAAAAATTTTGGTACCATTCGGGCTCTTAATAGTGATATTGAGGTTTGTCCCCATTTTTCTATTTTCCATTTAAATAAATAAATAAAAAAAAAATATATTTCTGATTGATTTTAAGAGCTTGACATTGAAATACAAATAACTTGTGAACAATGCGGAATTTCGAAAAATTATATTCGTAATAATTTGTGAGGAATAAAATTATCTACAAAAATGTTTTTATGACATTTATTAATAAGACTGATATTTTCACCGGAAAAGTAAAACAATCTCAAAATTTACTATAAATTTGACTTGAAGCTTAAATAACTTTTGAACAGTGGGATTTATCATAAAATCCCACTGTTAAAATGATAAGAGACTTTTTATGTAGAACGTTCAATTTACTACAAAAACATTTGCTGGGAATAAAAATTCGTTGATTGGTTTGTGAGCTAGAAAATTATAAAAAAAAAAACTTTTTTTCCGAAATGTTGAAATTTTTTCGATCACCGGTTCAAAAGATATTGAATTTTACTTTTTATGGTTTTTTACTGATAACTTTTTAACTTCCCGCTTAGAAAATCGATGATTTTCAAAAATTTCGGGAAGTTATTGTTTTCACCCCGATTTTCAAAAATCGAGTTTTCATCAGATGTCGACGTTTTGAGGTCCTAGGAAGCTATTCTGACTATTTTTAGAATGATGTCCGAGTGTCTGTATGTATGTGTGTGTGTGTGTGTGTGTGTGTGTGTGTGTGTGTATGTATGTATGTAAACTCTTCATAACTTTTTAACTAATAAACCGATTTGGATAGTTAAGGCGGCAATCGAAAGAGTTTTTTGGCCATCAACTTTTCTGAAAATTTCAGATCATTTGACCGAGTAGACCCGAAGATATTGGCCAATTACGAAAAAAAAAAATTTTTTTTTTTTAGTTCTTTACTGATTTCTCGAAAACGACTTATACGATCGACTTCAAAATCTAATCAGCTCTAGAACTCAATAAAACGCGTCGATTGCCACCTCAAACATCTAAATCGAATAACTCGTTCGAGAGTTATCGTTGGAGAAAGAAATGGTGAAAAACAGTTTTTTGCGAATATCTTTGAAACGACTCAACCAAAAAATCCAAAAATCTAATCAGCTTTAGAATCTATTAAAACGCGTCGATTGCCACCTCAAACTTAAAAATCGGATAATTCGTTTGAGAGTTATCGTGGGAGAAAGAAATGCTAAAAACTGTTTTTTTCGAAAATAATGGCATGCAAAAGTATTTTCAAGCTCGAAGAGCTCGAAAATGTATTTACAACGATGTTTTCGAGCTCAAGGAGCTCGAAAACAGCGGGAAGTTTTGGGGCTGGCCCGCAGGGTCAACCGATGCCCAGATTTTTAGGGAATGGTTTAAATCAAAATACTCACTGAATAAAAAAACTATCATTTTCCCATGTACTTTTGGAAAAAAAATACAAAAAAATTATTTCAAGTGTTTTAAAACGTGTTTTTTTATTTTTTAAATTTAAATTGCATTTCTTAAAGTGAGTGCATATTTCGATTTTCTTTAAAATTTTTTACAGTAAACTACTACTCAAACCACAACTTTTTAGGCCGGTCTGGTCGTGAGTTCTCAATAGCTACTATTTTTTTTCGATTTTTGAAAATTGAAAAAAAATTTTTTTCTCTATTTTATCAAATTTTATCACTGGTTTCTCGCTTTCAACGTATTTTGAAAAACTTCGTGTATATTTGTTATCATAACAAGCATAGGAAATTGTTAATAATTAAAAAAGACTAATGATTATTTTCAATGCAACTTCCTGCACTGATAGAAGGATTTATTACTGAGTACTAAATGGATTTAGTAACAAAATTTTTAGTCACTTATTTGGGAGAAAAAAATATTTTGTGCCCATTCACATAATCTATACTAATAAATGGAGAGCCGATTTTTTTGTTCGGTTATACTGCGAATACTACTAAACCGATCGAAATAATACTTATATCATAAGATGCAGCGTGTTTCGGAGAAGGTTTTAGTATATGATATGTTGGTGATTACTTATCCGGAACTTATATTTTTTTGACTTAGAAATAATGAATTTTTATCGTAACTAAATTTATTCTATTCGATTGTCATTTGTTTAAAATAGATTTTTTAATTCTGTTGGTTATGTTTGTTTATCGATTTGACATTTGGTAAATCGAGTGCTGTCAAGAATTCTTTATAATAATGCATTTGCGAAATATTATTACTATTCGTCATCGGTACATCAGGGCTAATCAATTATATGAGTATGTACCCGATGAAAAAAGTTTTTGTCTAATCATATATAGTTATGCATAATCATCTATATATGATTGGATCCAAAAATTGGCCAGGTCTAATTATATATAATCAGATCTGTTTATACATGATCATGCATGAATGAATATAGTCATTTTTAGAATCTCATTTAGAATACCTTTAAATTATTAATTAAGTAATTTAATTAGGATTTATTGTTTTCATCAATATAAATATCGATTAAATTTAAATAAAAAAAAAAAAAAAAATTACTATTCGTTGACCACCACTTCACTACGAGGTCACCCATCCAATCAATGACCTACGCCGATGCTGCTTAACTTTAGTGATCGCTGGATGCTAGTCTGATCCTCTAGTCTGTTATGAACTTACAATAAGGGAAAGTTTATGGCATTACTTAACTCAAATAATCAAGTCGATACATCATACGTAAATAATGCACCTAATAATGAATTTGATTTTGTACATAAATTACAATAGAATTTATTAAATACATATAATCAAATCTATTTATCAATAAACTCATAAATATTCGTATATAAATCGATATCGATTAATACTTTTAAATTGCTGCCGAAACCTTTGAACATTTTTTAAGTATTGGGGATTTAAGTTTATTTGATAGTTGACAAAATAAAAATTTAATAACATTTATATTAAAAAATTGTCATATTATGTAATATATATATATATATATATATATATATATATATATATAACTACATATAACTTTATATCAGTCATGTCTGATCAGATCCAATCATATATAAACTTATGCACGACCATACATGAATTTATATTAGCCATGTCTGATCAGATCTAATTATATATGGATTTGTATCAGTCATGTCTAATCAGATCTAATTATATGTAGACTTATATATAATTAGATCTGACCATATATAGACTTATATATGGTAGTAAATGGAGTTGACAGCCAAGTATTATCATTCCTAATTATATATAGAGTCATATATAATTAGATCTGATCATATATAGACTTATATATGGTTATATATGGAGTTATACCAGCCAAGTATGAACATATCTAATTATATATAGACTCATATATAATCAGATCTGATCAGATCTAATTATATATAGACTTATATATAATTAGATCTGATCATATATAAACTTATATATGGGCTAATAACAGCCAGGTATGATTAGATCTAATTATGTATGGGGTCATATATAATTATATATAATTATATATGACCCCATATATAATCATGCATGATTATATATAACTTCATATATGATTATATATAATCATATATGATTATATATAAGAACATATATAATCATATATAATTAGACAAAAACTTTTTTCATCGGGTAATTTTTGTTGGTTTGAAAATTAATGGTACAATAAAAGTTAAAAAAATTATTATTCTTAACAGTTTCAAAGAATTCATAGTGAAGACGTATGAGTTTCAATTTAATAATGGCGTTGAGTATTTTGTATTTACGCTTTCTGAAGGTGTATAGTTATTAGGAGTTCAACTTTTATGATTCTTCGGTTGAGTCGAATACATTCACTAAAATTTCACGATAAACACGTAACTAATATTATTTAATTTCCTAAACTCCATATGTTCGTAAATATATTCTAATAATTGTTTTTAATAATTTTTAAAGATTATAAGTCTTCCAGCTTACTTATTTATGCACCAGAAGATGGTATGACCCGTAATTTAGTGTATAAAGAAGCATTGTCATAACTTTTTAGTTTAGTAATGTAGTTATGTAAATTAATTATAATTTGGTTCGACTTTAAAATTGTAATTAAATTTTATAAATAGGTGTATATTGAAAAAAAGTACATTTAAAAAAAAATAATTAATAACAAATATAAAATTTTTCAAGAATAGTTTATTTATAACTAAACATAAATTTCAGCCCAGCGAAGCGGGTGAGGGACAGCTAGTCTATTATAATTTAAGAAATCATTTTTTTATCTCAATTAAATCTCATTATGGCAAAATAAATATTTGTTTCCACCAAAAAAATATTTGGTAATCGGTACTAAATATTTTTTTGGTAAGTTTTGTCGGTAGATGGCTTGTTTAGGATTAAAATCGCATGCAATAAATATTTTCTTTATTTGGATAAAGAACAGTATACAAAAAAAACATTCATTTTAAATTACAAAATGTTCTCATAAATCTCTCACGTATTCTTTTTTAATTATTAACAATTTCCTATGCTTGTTATGATAACAAATATACACGAAGTTTTTCAAAATACGTTGAAAGCGAGAAACCAGTGATAAAATTTGATAAAATAGAGAAAAAAATTTTTTTTCAATTTTCAAAAATCGAAAAAAAATAGTAGCTATTGAGAACTCACGACCAGACCGGCCTAAAAAGTTGTGGTTTGAGTAGTAGTTTACTGTAAAAAATTTTAAAGAAAATCGAAATATGCACTCACTTTAAGAAATGCAATTTAAATTTAAAAAATAAAAAAACACGTATTAAAACACTTGAAATAATTTTTTTGTATTTTTTTTACAAAAGTACATGAGAAAATGATAGTTTTTTTATCCAGTGAGTATTTTGATTTAAACCATTTCCTAAAAAGTTATCAGTAAAAAACTATAAAAAGAGCGGTTTTCTTTAAAATTCGATATCTTTTGAACCGGTGATCAAAAAAATTTCAACATTTCAGAAAAAGAGTTTTTTGATGGGTACAAAAAAATAAAAAAAAATTGAGGAAATCTGAAATTAAAATTTTTCAAACCGTCCGATTTGGCGTGGAATGTCCCATATGTATTGTGCTTTTAGTGAATAAAACATGATTAGTAAGTTTTGAATAAAATTTGTAATTTAAATCTTGTACAAGTGCTGTATAACGAAGTGACCACATTCCAACTGACGTCAAAAGACTTGCGTTAGATTTTAAATAGATATTACATTATACGCAAAAGTATATATAGATATATATCCTTGATTAAATAAATGATTCAAAAAAATTCAAAATGATTCAGTTTCAATACTTATATAGATATACATTCATCATTACGTTAATTGTTTTGTTTAATCGGAGAGTAATATGCCAATTTCTTTTATTTATATATTTAGAGCATAAAACCTTTGCATAAATATAAACAATTACAGGTTTTCAAAACTTGTTAAATTTCTTTACTTCAAAGTATCATTAATATATCATAAATTTTGAATTCTGTCCATTTTATCATGAAACAAAAAAAGGAAAACGAATAAATATATTTAAGATAAAACAAAATTATAACAATAATTTAAAAATAAAGATATGTATTATTATTAATATTGTTTTTTTGTAAGCGATTCGTTGCATATATTCTTAGATTTAATTAATAAAATTAATCGAAACATATAAAACTATATTTGATAATTTTTTTTCATCAAGTTTATAAACTTATTTACATGATTATTATTAATTTATTTACATAATAATGGTGGTCCTATTCAATATGTCTTGTTGTCGTATATTTATTTATAGACAAAAAAAATTTTTGTTCTTCATTTCATTAATTTTTTTTAAGCATAAATATAAAGATATACATATTCATATAGATAATCATTTTTTTTTTCAACTAAATAATTATTGATCAATTTAATTGATAATAAATTGACTAATAATTTCATTTTATTTTTTTTTCTTACATCTTAAGATTTACAGACTGATAAAATTTTATCTTATTTCATTATATAATATATTATTTATCATTCAATTATATAGATATAGATATATATATATATATATATATATATATATATATATATATATATTTATATATATATATATATATATATATTTATATGTATATATAATTATTGTCTTTACTCCCTTCGAATCTTCTACAAGAAATTAATTTACTCATCGAATTATCAGTACATACAATTGGAAACATTAATTAATTTATTTTAATTAAAGCAATTTGAAATTTCCTCTAAGTATCATTTCAATTAATTATTTTATCTATCATTATGTTAATTGTATATTTTATGTAACTATATAACATAGTTATTAGTTTATAATGCATTGTGATTATTTACAGCATTTTAAATAATTTAAACGTCCAAATATTATTAATCATTTTTCTTTGCACACCTCGAACGTGAAGCTCTATTGTCACCTAATTTTAAAACTACTCTCTAAAAACGAATTAGTGAAAATCACTATTTGGTAGTGAATAATCACTTATTGCTAGTGCAAAGTATACCACTATTTGAATTAGTGATATACTTTTCACTAGCAAATAGTGAATAATCACTATTTTCACTATTTCAGATTTAAGAGAGTGAGTTTCGATCAACATCGCAATCAGCTCCACTAATTTTATATATATATTAGACTGTGTCAGAAATTTTTTTTTTTTTTTAACTAAATCTCAAAAGTTATTTCAATAAAAAAAAAAAAACAAATCCTCCTAAAATTTCAGCTCTGTATCTCAAAAATTGAGCTGGTTCACGGGGGAGGAGGGGGGGGGGCGGAGGGGGTCCCCTTTCACATTTAAAATACATTAAAAAAATTCGTTTTTTCTATTTTGTAAATACCTTTGTCAAAAAATTTTTTTTCCGATTTTTGAATTCAAAGATCTTGTAGAAAATTAAATTCTCTAGAAAAAGGTCCATTTTGTCATACGCTTAAAGTTGATAAAAAAAAAAGTTATGGGAGTTGAAATTTTAAGGATGAAGCAATTTATGTTTTTTATTCGTTAACTCGCCGGATTTTTTCTTTTTTTATTATTTTGAAATTAAAGTTCTCATAGAGAATTGAATTATCTATAAAAATGGTCCTTAGAGTCGTTTTAATAGAGCTCATATTAGAAAGAAAGTTACAGAGTTGAGATCTAAAGTTGAGAAAAATTTAATTATTTAGAAATAATTTTGTAGTCTAATATTATTTTAAAGGATTATGAACCTAAAGAACATAAATACAAGAAATTTTAATTTTCAATTTCAACTATTACAATAGAATTTTGTAGAATTAAAGAAAAAACGAAAAAAAATTTTCCTTTTCACATTCTAAAAATTCGACTTTTTCTCCCTAAGTTTCAACCTCCATAACTTCTTTTTTATTAGATTTAAGCGTATGGCACGACAGAGCGTTTTTGTGGAGAATTTAATTTCCTATAAGATTGCTGAATCCAAAAATCGAAAAAAAAATTTTTGACATAGTTATTTACAAAATAGGAAAAACAAATTTTTCAAAATGTATTTTAATTGGGAATAGGGACACCCCCCCCCCTCCCGCCCCGTGCGCGTAATATATTAGTCATTGCTGTACATTCATTTTTAAGCGAGTAATAAAATTTTTCTAATTGTACTAAAATGGAAAAGTATTATTACTTAGGCAGGGTAAACGGCAGTACACGGTAAGAAATATTTAGCGGATATCACTATGCCAGTATAGGCGTGAACGCCATACTGCATGGTATCGGAGATTTTTATACTTTGTAATATTGTATGCATAGGTGATACGACTATTGCGGGAATAGTAACATTGGCCATAGTTCTCGCAGACGCCGCAATGTCAGTATGGCCGTCAGGCCCATACTGCGTTGCCGTATCCACAATGCTTCTGGCCGATAAACCTATTCTAACGACATCTATACAGTTTTGGCGGTAATACGATAGTATACATTGATCGACACGCCAAAAATTATGGCGGAAAAAACTAGTAGCATTATGCTCTCGGCATTGTAGTATGGGTCTCAGGGCCATGCTGTTTCGCCGTGCTTGCTATGCATACGTGTGAGCAATACAATAGCTCCAGTACTATACATTATAGTAAATAACACCATACTTCTGGGACTCGCTACAATACTGTCTTGGAATATTTCACATACTGTTTTAGTATCTGCCTTGAGACTATACCAGCATGGTGTTGAACGCCATGCATTTCTTACCGTGTAGAATAAACTTTTTCATTTTTAACTTCCCGCTAAGAAAATTGAAAATTTTTAAAAATTCGGGAAGTTATTGGTTTCGGTCAGATTTTCGAAAACCGAATTCCTAACAGATCTTGAGGTATCGACGTTCTAGGGAGTTATTATGACTAATTTCAAGACGATGTCCGAGTGTATGTATGTATTTTGAACGGATTAACCGATTTTTATCTCCAAGGTGGCATTCGATGCGGCTTGTTAATTCCTAGAAGCTGTGGGAAATTAAGCTTGATCGGTAATGTGTGTTCGGAGATATTCCAAAAAAAAAAATTTTTTTTTAAATGATTTTTTTTGGATAACTTTTTATGTGCTCGATGGATTGATTCTAAAATCTAATCAGCTTTGAAACTTTTTAAGCCGCGTCGAATGCCACCTCAACCGTCGAAATCGGTTCATTCGTTCAAAAAACCGTTGTCGAAAGAATTGAAAACAAATTTTTTTTTTAATTTTTTTGAAATTTCTCAAAAACAATTAGATAAATCAATTCTCAAATCTAATCAGCTCTAGGACTTAACAAAACGTGTTGATTGCCACCTCAACCGTATCAATCGGTCAATTCTTTCGAGATTTATCGCTGGAGAAAAAAAATGGTAAAAAACGTGTTTTTTCGAAAGCAATGGTCTAAAAGGGTATTTTCTAGCTCAAGCAGCTCGAAAACAGCGGGGTTTTGGGGCTGGCCCGCATGGTCAACCGATGGACCGATTTTTTTTATTATTTTTGGATCACAAATAAATGATTTATTTCAAGGCCAAGTAAAAAAATCAAATTCGGGAAATAACGGACACCCGAATATACACTGAAAAAAATAATCGCTAGCAGCTAGCGATTTTTAATCGCTAGCTGCAAGCGATTATTTCGCTAGCAGTAAGCGATTTTTTCTTTAGCAGCTAGCGATTAAAAATCGTTAGCTGCAAGCGATTATTTCGCTAGCAGTTAGCGGTTTTTTCGCTATCAGGTAGCGATTAAAAATCGCTTGCTGGAAGCGATTTTTTCGCTAGCCGTTAGCGATCTTATCGTTTGCAGGTAGCGATTAAAAATCGCTTGCTGGAAGCGATTATTTTGCTAGCTGCTACAGATTTTTTCCTTGTAGGGAAAAAGGGGCAAAATGAGCCCCTTAAAATTCTGGATGACGAAATATTTGGGGTTAAAATGGGCCCCCAACTTTTTTAACATGAAAAGTGTTTGGGGTGGGGGAGGAGCAAAATGGGCCACTGAGGCAAATGGTCCCCCAAAAATTTTTAAACAAGACAAGTAAAAAAAACTGAAGATTTGAATCTTTTTTTTCTTAAGGGGTCCATTTTGCCCCACCCCTTCTTCCATACCAAACACTTTATATGTCAAAAATTTTTGGGGGACCATTTTGCTTCAGCGACCCATTTAGCCCCCCTTTCCCTACAAGGAAAAAATCTGTAGCAGCTAGCGAAATAATCGCTTCCAGCAAGCGATTTTTAATCGCTACCTGCTAACGATAAAATCGCTAACAGCTAGCGAAAAAATCGCTTCCAGCAAGCGATTTTTAATCACTACCTGATAGCGAAAAAACCGCTAACTGCTAGCGAAATAATCGCTTGCAGCTAACGATTTTTAATCGCTAGCTGCTAAAGAAAAAATCGCTTACTGCTAGCGAAATAATCGCTTGCAGCTAGCGATTAAAAATCGCTAGCTGCTAAAGAAAATAATCGCTAGCTGCTAGCGATTATTTTTTTCAGTGTACACTGTAAAAAGAGCGGTGTTAAAAATGGACTCATTTTAACTCCACCCGGTGTAAAAATGAAATTACACCGGTGTAGGAGGAGTAATTCACCGGTGTTAAAAATACCGGTGTTAAAGTGGGGTAACCGGTGTAAAAACGGGGTAAACTGCGTCTGCTTGGAGAATGAACTTTAAAGATTATAAAACACAAAAAATGTCAGTTCTTTATGAAAATGAATAAAAAATATCATTTATTAACAAGTATAGTGATTGAGTAAGTAAAAATATTCACAAAATAAAATATTTTAACACCCGTAAAGAATATCTACACCGGTGGCGGCGTTATTTTAACACCGGAGAAT
Source organism: Microplitis manilae (assembly GCA_030273425.1). Taxonomy (NCBI): domain Eukaryota; kingdom Metazoa; phylum Arthropoda; class Insecta; order Hymenoptera; family Braconidae; genus Microplitis; species Microplitis manilae. The sequence goes on along the minus strand of CP092725.1, from coordinate 15,377,275 downwards.
TTGTTTTAACACCGGTACAGAATATTTACACCGGCGGCGGCGTTATTTTTACACCGCTTTCGGTGTTGAAATTTGACACCGCTGATTTTAACACCTACACCGCTTGGACTTCCCCCGGTGATTTTTTACAGTGTATATAGCACTTAATAAAAAAAAAAAAAAAAAAATAACACTTATAGCAAAAAGAAATTTCAATGAATAATTCTGACATAGTTATAAGTTTTGTTATTTAGACTGTTAATAAAAAAAAAGTTAATTGAAAAAAATTTATTTGAACGTCAATTGGTCCGAACGTATGTGAGCACATATCTCTTTAAAAAAATGATGAATCATTTCAATTTTTTTTATTAGCTTTAGATATTCATTCTTAGGTACCTTTTCGAATATCATTATTGTCAATCATCACGTTCATTAATAATTAAATAATAACCCAAAATCGATGGTTTAAACTAATAACAAATTCGCTATTTTTTCTCCACAAATAGATATACAGAGTTTTTAGTACATCTCGATTCCACGCTTCGTAAGCATTTTTTTCTTTTTTTTGTACTGTTGAGAATTGATTACTTTCGATGTGACACCTAATGGTGCAAACTGAAAGCGCGGCTATTTTTTTCGCGGAAAAAAATTTTTAAACTGAGACAAAAACTATAGATATCTAGCAAAACATTTAAAGTAAATTGAAAATTAAACGTAATGGGGTTGGGTTTCTTTTTTTTTTTTTACTTTTTCTATTATAGATATTTAACTTTTCTTCTCAGTAGGTAAATAAGAATTGCCAGTATTGAACTGTCAAAAAATATTTTATGTTAATTAAACAGATAAAACTTTTTTTTAGCTTGAAAAGAAAAACGTGGTTCAGTAATTAATAAAAATAAATTCACTAATCAAAACATTGCATGAACGTTTGAGGTGTGCATTTTTGGATTTTCCAAATACGTTTTTCAATTTATTTTTAAACAATTATTATTTATTTTTTTTAGTTGCTGTATTAATAGTAATCATTATAATCATAAACCATTTATGCAATATAAAAATTCAATATATTGAATTTGGTGTTAAATTTTTATGAAAATTTCATGAGTTTTTTTTTTTTTTTCTCGGGCAGTGATATAATAATTATTTTCGGAAGACCTTTTAACAATATATATATCAGGGATATGCGAATAGTGTTTGAATTAAAATGAATGGAATAATTATAATTTTTCGCATTATTTGTTACTTTTCAAAGGACTTATAATTTCTGAATTTATTCAATATAAATTCGAATATTCTGTTCAAATTATAAACCTTAAATCTTAACTCACATATAATAAATTCTAAATAAAAATTTGCAATTATTTACGAATAATTCGAACGTTTTGGAAATTTCAATTACGCACACATTATTAGTAAATAAATATATATTAGGCTGTAACGAAAAAATTGACCATTTTTATTTTTAAAAAGCACTCTGTAAATATTGTTCAGGATACCGAAAAAATGACTGTTAAAACGGCAGCTCTTACTTTTAATATTAAGAGGTGCCTCATCGCGACTTTTTATTTCCCATTTGATTAACATGGGAAAATTTTTTTTTTTAATGTGTGGAATTTTATCACCCATTAGTGAATTAAAGTTCAAAAAACTAAAAAAAAAAATTTTTTTTTGTATTTATTCTATATCTTAGAGTCTATTTGATCGATCGGTTTAAAATTTTTAGGAAAGTTGACACTATAACACAACCAACAAACACTTTCGATTGCCGGCTCAACCATCTCAATCGGTCAATTCATTAAAAAGATGTAAAGAGTTTACACCCCCCCCCCACACACACACACACACGCGCGCGCGCACGCATGGAAATTATTCTGAAAATGATAGAGTAGCTTCTTAGAACTTCAAAACGCCGACATTTGATGAAAACTCGATTTTCGAAATTTGAGCTGAAAACAATAACTTCCCGAACTTTAGGAAATTTACAATTTTCTTAGTGGGGAGTTAAAAATTTTCCCATGTTGATCAAATGAGAAATAGAAAATCGCAATGAGCCACCCCTTAATATTAAAATTAAGAGCTGCCGTTTTAACCGGGTCATTTTTTCGATATCCTGAACAATATGTTCAGAGTACTTTTTAAAAATAAATCAAGTTGATTTTTTGGATTCAGCCTAATATACATATATATACATATTTGAGTGGCTGTAAATAAATTTATAATTTTTTTACTCTCTCTTTCTCTTCCAAAAATAAGCGTATGATGAAAAAAAAACGACTTTTTTATTTTTCTGAATTTATTGAGTTCGCCCAAGAATTTCTCTCGCTCAAAAAAATTTTAATGATTTATTTTTTTCTCATTTTTCCGTTTATTCATTTAATAAAATGATATATTTAGATTATATATGGATACATAATTTGAAATCTGTAAGCATCGAATATTCAAACAAAATAAAATAAATAAATAATTTATCTCTGGTTTGACTAAAGTCTATAAATAATATCAATTTAACATACAGAGTCTGTGATGTCAAATTTATAAATAATATTCAATATTAATATCATATTACCCGCATACCCATATACATATACATATTTATATATATATATATATATATATGTATGTTTCAGTATTGCACTATGCAACCCTTTAATTATCATGAATATTATACCAATTACAAAGTTCCGCATCAATAATTGTTGTCCAATTAATTATTTAATTACCATTACTATTAATTATTATTTTGTATAATAATAATAATAATAATATATATTATTTATTTACATAACAAACTATTTGTGATTATTAAAATTTAAGTATCAATACAAATAAATAAGTATTTGATTATCTATATAATAGTTATTATCGTCGTTATTACAATTTATATTTATTGATAATAAATAATAAAATAAGCTGTTCTTAGGAGAATATTTAATGAACTACAAAGACTAAAAAAAGGAATAATAAAGTAATAGATATACAAGACGATAATTTTTGCGTATGACTAACAAGTATCACCCATGGAGGAGACAGTGATGGTGAAATTAATGGTCGTTCTGTACGATGTACTTGAGTATTACCTCCCATTATCTGCGTTGTACCATACTCGTCGTTATTATTATTATCATTATTATTATTATTATTGTTGTTATTATTATTATTATTACTGCTTAAATTATTATTGTCCCAGTCGTCGTGAATGTTATTGGGGCGACGATTTGATTTTTGTTTATTGTTCATTTTTTTACGTACTTTTGCGTCGGTATTGCGTGAAATAGGACCTGGTGTTGTTTCTGTTGCTAATTCTAATTCTGTAATAGGATAAGAAAAATTTTATGGTAAAATTTTCAAATAAATATTCAACAATTACTGTTTTTTTTTTTTTTTGTAAATGAGATAATTTAACTTAATTAAATAGAATATGAAGGGGAATTTTATTAGAGTTATGAAACATTTTTTTGATTATGGGGAATTTTTATGCGAGATATAGAAAGGTTTTTTATTATGAGTAATTCAATAAAAATAAATGGGTTTTATAAAATTTATTGCAAATTTAAAAAATAAATAAGATGAATTTGTTTTTTTTTTCAATGTAATAATTTAATTGACCAAGATGAAATATTATGGTGAATTGCATTCGAGCTATATAAAACTTTTTAAATTATAGGAATTTGAAAAAAAATTCATGGGACATTTATATTAATGTGGAAAATAAAATCGATGATAGAAACATGAGAGCGAATTTTTAAAATTCTGACGAATTCTATGAAATTATGGGGAATTTGGTAAAAGTTATGGAAAACTTTCAAAGCAGTTGCGGTAAATATTTAACTGATTTGAAAAATTAAATTGATAACCAAATATTAAAGGAAAATTTTTTTAATTATGGGTTATTGTAGTACACGCAGAAAAATTGTTAATAAAAATTACCCAAAAAGTTTGATACTGTGAGAATATGTGTTAAATATGTAAATTTTCCCGATGCACATTGTAAAATATACTAGGGTAAACTGCCCAATGAATGAACGATTTGTTTTACTGGCAGATATTTCGACTACACGGAAAGAAAATTATGGGAATGGTTCCCATAACTTTATGGTCGTCATTCCTATACCAGTATAGGAATGACGACCATAAATTTTGGAAGCAGTTCCTATAATAATATAGGAATGTTACCCATAATTATAGGAACAGTTCCTATGATTATGGGAATGATACCCATACCATTATGGGAATGGTTCCTATAATAGTATGGGAGCCATTCCCATAATATTATGGGAATACTTCCCATACTATTAAGTAAATATTAATTTAAAGAAAAGTGTGGAAATCACTTCTACAATACACAGAAATATTATTAAACATAATAACAAAAATTCAAAGAATGAAAAAAAAATTCGTATTTGGCAAAAAACGTTAAAATTTTTAACAGAAATTTTTGTCAGCACAAAACATTCAAGAAAATTTAAATTTTGGAAATAAAAATTGAAAATTCCATAAAATCTCAAATTTGGAAAAAATCTCGAACTTTCAAAAAAGCTTCATTTGAATCTTTCCATATCACGAGGGAAATTTCTACACTATTCTGCAAAAAAAAAAATTTATGATATAATAGGAATGGTTCCCATAAAATTATGGAAATAGTTTCCATAAAATTATAGGAATAGTTCCTATAATTTTCTTTCCGTGTAATAAAAACAATAATTAACTTTGAAACTCAGTCAAACTATTATAATTTCATTATGACATCAGTCATCTTTTGATATTTATCATGATTTTTTATTTATTTCATTATAGCTTTTATAAAATTACATATAATCAGCGTAAAATGTAAAGACCCAGTGAATGACTGCTTTCATCTATTGAATGACCAGACATAATCCAGTAAATGACTGACACATTCAGTTTTGACTTGAAGTTAATTTTCATAGAAACTTTTATTTTATCCGATCGATAAATTAATAATTTAAATTTAATTAAAGTTAATTTTGAAATAAGGTGCAAGATTATAATTTCGGTAGATATGATCCGATTTTGAAAAAATTTTTTTTAACTCTCAAAAAAATACGAAACAAAAAGTTTACTTAAATTCAAAGGCCGCTTTTATTCCATAAAATCAAATAACGAATAAACACAAACACACGTTCATTCACTGGGCTTGATAAATTTCGGGCATACCAATAAATGACTTGTCGGTAATTTGCTGGCTTAGTACAGTAATAAAGTACACCAGTGAATGACCACCAGAAAATTAATAAAAACAAAATATTTACGTAGATTTCACGTATCCAAAGTCAATTTTATTAATTCATTTACTTATATAAATGATTTTAAATTTACTGTTTTATAAAAAAATCAATTACTATTATTGAAACACATAGTTTTTAAAAATGATTTTTTTCAAACGTTTATGTTCAAATTCAATATTTCTCTAAGGACTCTTCAATACTCTTTATAATTTTAATTATTTTTAATGATAATTTTTATAAATCATTTCAATTCGTTGTGATTTAATAATAATAAAGTCATGTAAGATTACATTTACAATAAATAATAACTTTTTTAATAAAATTTCAAAATTATTGTGATTATTCTTCTGCATACCGGTCATTCGCTGGTGGGTGGTCACAGACTGGACTAGTTATCTTACTCAATACCATTCCATGCAGAAGATGCTCGATTCGAACGACGGGGCCCTACTTGGCCCTGCACTGGGGAAGCTAGCTTTAGCACACCTATATTGGCCCATGCTATGCTCAAAATTGGGCACTTAGTCCTGGCCATCCCAATCATTACCCGAGTCTGGGCCAAGACTGGGTAACCTACACGGAAAGAATTTTCGGAAAAAAATTACTCTGAAGTTTCGAGTAATCCTAGGGCGTTGCAAAAAATTGGTATATTTTGTTTTAAATTCTTAATTATGAGTAAAAATTAATCTGATTGATTTTCACTCACTGAAAGAGTAAAATTTCGTAATTCAAAAGTAAAAAGTCGTAATGGCCTAAGATTACTCAATTTAGAGCAGTTTTTAGAATAAATACCCGATAAAAAACGTTTGGATCCAACCAGATATGTCTGGATCTCATTATATCTGTTTATATCCAAATACATCCAAATATTTGATCTTGCTAGATATAAGCATATATAATTATATCTGCTCAGATCTAATCATATATTAACAGATATAGAGATGTATTAAGATTGATATCCAAGTAGATATACGTATATCCAAGCATATATAAGTATATCTGCTGAGATCTAACTGTATATAAGCAGATATAAAAATTGATACCCTTGCAGATATGCTTATATCAAAGCATATACAAGTATATATAGTTATATCTGCTCAGATCCAACTATATATAAGCAGACATAAAGATTTATATCCAAGCAGGTATACTTATATCCAAGCATATACAAGTACATATAGTTATATCTGCTGAGACCAAATTGTATGTATGTGGGTATATAGATGCAAAAATAATTAATATCCAAGCAGATATACGTATATCTAAGAATTTATCACTATATCCAAAAATGTTTGTCTATATGTAGTCATATTTGATCAGATCCAATAATATTTAAATACAGGTAAGACTCCTGAATCGTCGAACTGTCAGGATTTTACTGCGAATAAGACATTAAATACAGAGTTTTTTTATCTAATTATACACGAATATCTGAGTAATATACGAAAATTAAAAACTTTTATCCAAGCAGATATAAATATTTCAGAAAATAAATTATTACATATTGGTAGTATTATATCTGTTTACATTTAACGATATATATTAAGGTGAATAAAATATATTTAGTCCCATGTAATAGATAGAAGTTTACGAAAATATTTATAATTTTTTTAAATATATGTAATTAAATGTAAACGTAAATAATTGAATATAAAAGTATCAATTTTTCTAAAGTATTCATCTATTTTTTTTACTTAAATATCAATTGACTTTTGTTACATATGTTATACGTTAGGTTCATCAAAAGCATTAATAGGTAATAGCAATAAGATCCAAGATGTGAGTAGATATTGTTTTAAGAATGGTCTAAAGTACAATATATTTATACATGTATTCATTAGAATGTAGTGAAACCTCTTTAGATATATGTGCTTAAATCTATATAGATTTCTTTAAATATTGACATTTACGCAGATCTGCTTGGATACACTTATATATTCGTGGATATAGTGAGAACTGTTTGGATCTCTTTGGATATTGTCAGATCTGTTTGGATCCGCTTGGATCGCGCCAAAATTTGGATCCAATCATGTATGCTTGGATCTAAACATTTTTTATCGGGTAACATGACAATATTTTTACGAAAATTCTTTCCGTGTAGCCTTGGCCATTACAATGATTACTCGAGCTTGGGCCAAGATTGGGTAACCTAGCCTTGGCCATTCAATGGCGATCCAGGCTTGGGCCAAGATAGGATTACCCAAGTTTGGCTATACCTATGGTTTAATAAGTAAATCATGTAAAAATATCAGTTCAACATTATTAGGTTCATCCAGTAGCTAGTGTTCAGACTCAGAAATCAGAAGGACAGCAGTTCGCCCCCAGAGCTCAGCAAAATTTTTATCTAGTTTTTATAACATCATGTACTCTGAGAGAAATCTCAGTAGTTGCCATAACTAAAAAGAGACAACTATTTTAATTTAGTTGGTGTAACGAATTCAAAAAGTTATTGTAACTATTTATTATTCAGATGACTTTAAAAAAATAGTTGAAGTAACTAAAATTATTTTGTTATTTATTTTTAGTTATCGCTACAATAAAAGTTTAGTAGTCAGAACAAATACTCACTAGTTGAATCAAATATTATTTGGTACTCAATCTAACTAAAAAAAGTCGTAGCAGCAACTATATATTTTTAACTATTTCGAAATAGTTGATTCAACGATTTTTTTAAAGTTGTATCCGTATATCACTATATTTTTGCTATTGATGTAACAATTTTAGATTGTAGTAGTAAAACATTTTACATGGTTGTATCTAACTATTTTTATTTAGTTGGTGTAACTAATTTAAATAGTTATGATAATTATTTATTGTTCAGATACCTTAAAAAAAATAGTTGAAGTAACTAAAATTAGTTTGTTATTTATATTTACTTATCGCTACAATAAAAGTTTAGTGGTTACAACAAATACTAACTAGTTAAATCAAATATTATTTGGTACTTAATCAGACTAAAATCGGGACTTAGAAAAAATTTCGGGGTTAAAATAATACATTATTTCGATATGATCTACATATAAATCGTTAAATTTGCGTTCGACAAGTATTGTTATTGTTATTATTTTTATTTTTTTTTTTGAGCACCGAAATCTTTTCAGTCCCGAAACTTAAAATTTTTTTAAGTCTGAAAAGTCTAAATTGTTCTAAGTGTCTGAGCCCAAAATTTATAAGACAAAAAAATTTAACCAAAATTTATATACGTCAGTCGATACGGAGTTTCGTGACATGAACTTCTGTTTTATAATCAAAATTTTTTTTTTTAGTGTGATATGTGAATTTTTTCAAGTCCTGAAGGTTAATTTGTGAGCGAAAACAATGGTTGCCGTAACTAAATTAATTTTGTTGCTGTAACGAAGTGAGTACTTGTAGGCTTGGCTTATAACTTAACTAAGGTCTATGACTACTCATCGGCCGTGTGGCGTAGCGGTACATTGTCGGTCTTGCGTGCGTAGGGTACTAGGTTCGAATCCTTCTTAGGGCGACTGCGAAATAATTATTTAAGAAGCATAGGAAGGTTGTTAAGCTTATAAGTTTAAGTGCGTGTGTCAAATAAATTTGACAAAAATATACATAAGCAACCTCCCATCAAAAAAAAAAAAAAATCATATAAAATGAAATAAACTTAAAAGCCTCGAAAAAAAAAAAAAAATAACTTAACAAATCATTAAAACTAACATTGTAAACAAAAAATAATTTTTTTTCCTTAAAATCCACTGAATTTCCATGGAAACAACAACTAAGTTTTTTTTGTTAGATCAAATATAATTTCATCATACTGATAAATGAAAATTAGTTGTCCTCACAACTACATATATGTGGTTAGCCGTACTATCCTACTTTAGTTACTGTAGCTAAATATTATTTGTGTAAATAATTATGAAATAATGTTAATATTCACTATTATTTTATAGTTTTAGCAACTTTAAAAATTTCGTTATGCTTAGTAAAAAATCTCAGTTGATTTAACGATTAGGGTTTAGTTCTTTGAATGACTTTTCTGAATTGAACATAACTACTTTTAGTCAGTTACATTAACAATTAAATCGTTGAATTAACTACAAAATAGTTACAGTAACTAAATTTAATTGTTATATTAACTAAAATTGATTTGTTATCGTAACTAAGAAAAAATATTTGTATCCGTATATCACTATTTTTTTGTAGTTGCAGTTACTGATTTTTTCTCTCAGTGTACCTCCTTTAGATAGCTTAAACGTTAATAATCATAAATTCTACGAGGTTAATAATAATAAAAATTTTTTTTAATCAAATTTATTTGTTTCGTTGATGTATGGACCAGGTCTGGCAACGAAGCATGGCCAGGACTAGCAACCAGGACTGGCCCTGTGTTATCATACCAGGCTTCTACCAAGGCTGGTTTACAAGCTTAGCCCAAGGTTCTACATACTTGGGCCAAGCCCGGGCTTGTCGTACTTTCTTCTCTGTGATGTAAATGAGGTGCAATTTCTACTACCAACATAGCAAAAATTTAGTTACTGGCTAGATGTCCTCACAGTACCAAACTTTATGGGTAATTTTTACTCAAAAATTCTCTGCGTGTAGCTATTATAATAAATTTTTATCGATATGGAAAATAAAATCGATGATAAAGACACTCAAGGAAACTTTTAAAGTAATGAGAAATTCGATAAAAAATCTATGAGGATTTAAAAACAGGTATCATAAATTTCTTGATCTAATAAATAAAATCAAAATAAAAATTCTGATGAATTTTATGAGTTACGGGAAATTTTAAAATAAATAGAAAGAGTGGTTTTTAACTCGTAAAAATTTTTAATTAAAATTGAAAGAGAAAAATAGATTATAAAACATTTCATAAAGAATAAAAATATTTATTTTACCATTAACAATTAAGAAATAATAAACATAAATAAAATTTAAAAAAAAATTGCATCAATTACCACACGTACTTGCAGGACTAACAAATTCACGATACCGTATTCAAGATCTTAAATAATTCATACACTTATAAAACTTCGTTTAATTTTTTTTTACAACCTGTCAGAAAATGTCTATTTAAAATTAGCAACTCCATGAAAATATATATATATATATATATATATATATATATATATATATATATGCTCTTCACCTGTTGCTACCTGAGAGTACCTCTACAATATCTATATACTCTCAACTCTCATTCACTAATACCAACAACCCACCCACTTTCATCTACCTACACTGTTGCATTATCCTCAACCCCTTTTCTCCCACTCCCTCTCCGACTCTTTCTCTCTTTCATTTGCCACCAATTCAACACCTATCACCGCATCCATTCACTTACTTACTCACTCACTCATTCGCTAATTGACTCAAAACTTACTAATAGCCTCAAGGGAATAGATTAATTTATCGTTACCTTGCAATCGCACTGACGCCTCAGCACGCCCCAGTGCATTCACAGATGCACATGCATACCCACCAAAATCTTTTTTATCTAAATTATGTATCGTTAAATTCATTTGCCATGTGTAGTCATTTAATGCTGACTCTGACATTGTATATTTAATACTTGGTAATAACTTATCACCTGAAAAAATACAATTAATTAATTTACACCCAATAAATGAAAAAAAAAAAAAAAAAAAAATATATATATATATATATATATATGACTGGGCCAAAAAAATCAACTATTTTTTTTTTCTTTCGATACTATAAAAATATTATTCCTGATGACCAAAAAAAATTATTGTGCAAGTTTGAGCCCTTAATATTGATATTAAGAGGTGTATCGTTACGACTATTTGTTTTTTGAAATAAATTTCATTTTTTACCCGAAACTCGTAAATCATCTATCTGAAAAATTTGAGCAATGTCCATTCTTAAAGGAAATTGAATTCCCTACAATAAATCTCTCTTAGTAAATTGACGTAAAACGAGCCGTTTCCTTGTAACCGTGCCTTAAATATTGATTTGTTTTTTAAATTCTTTACTTCTATTTTGGATTTTTGTAACTACTAGAAATATTAAAATTTTTTCTAGTCACGATACATATTTTCGAAGAAAATTTAATGCTCTACAAAAAAGGTCTCTTAATATTTTTTGCTAAATTCACTTCTTCAAAAGTTATTCAAGGTTGAAGTTAAGTCAAAACGACTTAAATAACTTGAGTAACTTTCGAAGGAGTGAATTTAACAAAAAATGTTAAGAGACCTTTTTCGTAGAGCATTAAATTTCTTTCAAGCATATGTATCTTGACTAGAAAAAATTTCAATATTTCTAGTAGTTACAAAAATCCAAAATAGAAGCAAAGACTTTAAAAAACAAATCAATATTTAAGGCACGGTTACAAGGAAACGGCTCGTTTTACGTCAATTTAGTAAGAGAGATTTTTTGTAGAGAATTCAATTTCCTTCAAGAACATGCATTTCTCAAATTTTTCAGATAGATGATTTACGAGTTTTGGGGTAACAAATGAAATTTCATTCAAAAAACGAATTGTCGTATAACGATACACCTCTTAATATCAATATTAAGGGCTCAAACTTGCACAATAATTTTTTTTGGTCATCAAGAATAATATTTTTATAGTATCGAAAGAAAAAAAAAAATAGTCGATTTTTTTGGCCCAGTCTAATATATATATATGTATGTATGTATGTATGTATGTATGTATGTATGTATTTTTTGAGGAAGGGCGGGCAAAACGGACCACTACACAAGTTGGGTAAAAAGCTTTTTTTTAAACATAATTGTTTTTAATCGTCATTCACGACTCTGATATTATTTTGAGTGTCTACAAATTTTATTACAGTAATTTTTTTTATAATAAAAAAAAATATTTTTGTTTATTTGTTTTGAGAGTCGTCCATTTTGCCCGCCCGGAAAAAAGATTTTTTTTCTATGGTAACTGGAAATTTGGTTTAATTCCTTCGAAAGGAAGTCAAAAAAATAAGATTCACCGTATTCTAATGCAGAAAAATCCATTGTCTCTTTAGCCCCTTAAGTAGGGGAGCGCCAGGCAAAACGGATTAGCCGAAAAATTTGATAAAAAAATATTTTCTCCAAAATTTATCTTTACCGTTATTTATGATTCTTGCATTATTTTTACACAATTTTGAGTATCTCAATTTTTTTTTTTTTAAATTATTTCTAGAAATTTTAATTTTTAAATCATTTTTGAAATTGAAATCCATTCTTATTACAGCCAATTTTTTTTTTTTATTATTGCAATTTATTATTTATAGAAAAAAATTTTTCCACAGAATTTCGTTAGCGGTCACGTTTTACCTTACCTTTCCCTAAATGACTTTTTTATACGGAGAAATTTTCATCTTCCAGCGCCCACAAAAAATTTAAGGTAATTCACTGTATTTTTTTTTCACCCACGTTTAACTATTTTTCATATATAAATTTATTATCACATATTTATTGGACGTAATATATTATAGTGAATGAGGACATTACTATTTATATAAGTAAATAAATAAATTAATTAAACTAGTCAATACCTTTATCACGATACCAAGTATTCATAGCACGTGGCGATGCTTCAACAGTACATTGTAATGTAACATTACGATTAACTGGTGCGCCCACTAATTGATTTGTTACTTTTATTAGTGGCTGAACTATTTTAATTGAATTAAAAAAAAAAACTTAGTCAGTTATTGATTTTACTAGTTTAAGAAGGAAAAACATTTTTAAAACACTTACAGTGTACTTGTACATTGTAACGCTTACTTATCGTTGGCGGGACTCCATTACTTGCGATACATAAATAATTACCCATCTCACTACGCAGAATTCCAGTTAAATTTAATGTTTCACCTTCAAAACTTTTTACAGCTGAAAAAAAAAAATTTTATTGGAAAATTCAATCTTTTATAAACTAGAAAAAACAAAAAAAACTATTTTTAACTTGCTGCTAAGAAAATTGAAAATTTTCAATAAAAAAAAGGGAAGTTGTCTGTTTCGGTCCAATTTTCGAAAACCGAGTTTTGAACAGATTTCGATGATTTAAGGTCCTAGAAAGCTATATAGATAGTACTGGGTACTGTTCTGGCCAGTAATCGATGAACAATATGGGGAAAAATACATTTCAACATGACTGATTCATATTAGAACAAGAGTGAGTCATAGCTTAACACCTACTATTACTTTTTAAATAGTAATTAGTGCTATGCTACACAGTACATAAAAAATACGACTGATTACTGTCAAAATAGTCGCCAAGTACTCAGTCCTGTTCTGACATGAACGGCTACTAAATTCATATGTGTCTTTACTATTCTTGACAGTAGAGGACTATTCTAAGGTTTCTTGATAGTTGAATAGTTTTCTGTCAGTGTGCTTTAATGCGTTTAATAAACTGATAATTAAACTACTAATTTGTTATGAAAAAAAGTTATTATTTTAAAATATTTGCGCAATCCTATCCGATTAAAACTGGATTTTTTAAAATAAGACTGAAAACAGTAGCTTCCCAAAATTTAATAATTTTGAATTTTCTTTATAGGAAATAAAAAGTAACTTATAATTATTTCAGAACCTACATCCAGTTTTTAATGAAAGAATTTTTTTTTTGCTTAAATTATAGAGAAAAAATAAATATATCACGGAAAAAAATAATCGGTAGCGTTTACCGATATTTCTCGGTAGCTGTTACCGATTGTTTCGTTAGTAGTTACCAATTTTTTTGGTAGCTGTTACCGATTTTTTTGGTACCAGTGTGCGTGGTGGTGTGGCCCAAAAGTGGCCAATATGGGCCGGGCAAGCAAACATCGACCTTTTCGCGGTGCCACCATAAGTACCGCAAGGGAAACCAACGATGTCACTGCCGATCCAGAGGAACATTATTGCTTTGGAAAAGAAAGAAAGAAAGAAAGAGCGGTAATCTCTCAGAGAGCCGACTCAAGTATCCAAGGGTTCGGGATACATACATACAGAGGTATAAATTACCTTACAAATATGAGCTGCGCGCTCGTGTGCGCGCACCCTGGAGTAAGTGTACTAGGGAAATAAACTAAGACGTCAAGTCGCTTACTTCGTCTAAGCAACTTTTGACTATCGAATACTGTTCCTTGGGCACAGGATTTTGACTACGGATCAGTCAAAGAAAGTGCAAAAGTACAAAAAGTCTGAAAGCTGAACGAATGCTCTCATACCCTAAAGCAGCTCGAACGCCGGTGGACCGTAGGGCCAAACTAGCTAAGAGCAAAAGCTTGCATGGAAAAATCCCGCCAAAGAAACTCAAACATCAAACTGTGGTTTAAGGTGTTAACCTCGAGGTCAGGGACTTCGGTTCTCACTACTTATGGGGCGATGGTTCAGACAGATCCCGAGCTATGACCACCTAGATCCATAGGTGGACGGCTACGTGGACGAGGTAACTTAGCTGATAGGTTTCTAACTGCCGAAGTACAAGCCGGGGTTCTTGGGAGTATGAGCTCATGCTAGACTTTGATATAGAGATAAGAGTTCAAAACTCAAAAAAAAGAGGGCAATATAACTCTCTCCAATGAGACCACAAGGGGCAAGAGAATTGATACGCTGGGGTGTGTGCGCGCGGGTGCGTGCGCGCATATAAGTTAATGAACAACCATGTTCATCCAAATTTGACAAAATTTTTCAAAAATCTCAAACATTATGTTACTCAAAAAGAAACTTTGGATGGTTACCAAAGAGAAGTGTAGTCCGATCTTGTGGGCCAAGGCGCTACACAAGCCGGAGTGGCTACACATTTTGGAGCAATGACTCCAAAAAAATACTACGGGTCGTGGACTCAAAGCAAGTCACACGGACCTGTGAGAGTATTCATTAGAGGCGTAAAACACCTCTGGTGCCCGCGAGAGCCTGTGGATCCATAGGATCACGCAGGCCTGGGCGGGTACCTCTCAGCCGTCCCTAGGCCTCTTCCATAGGTAAAAAACAACTCTTTGAGTTGAAAGGAGAGGCAAGGGTCAGGAAAGGCATTCTGCTTCATTACTGCCACGCAAATAATTCTGGTGGAAGTGACTTAGGGAAAACAGCGCACGTTCGATTCGGAGGCTTTTAGGCCGTCCCGTTCCGAAAATGGATGTGTTATAATTTGTACTTGTACAACGCTGTGAACCTTTGTTACCGAAACTACGAGTAGGAAGTAATGTTGGAGGATGTAACAGCCTGTGTGCGAGTAGGGTTCCAACGGGACGGAATTTGAAAGGAGACCGGTTTGGGGTGGTAGCACAACGCTGCCAACCCCTAAAAGTGATGCCAACCCCTAAAAGTGATGCCAATCACTCAAAAATCAATGGAAAACTTGAATGATTTGTTGAATATATACAAAAGTGATAAGGCCTGCTCCCTTCTGGAAAGCGGGCTTTTGACTTTAATCGATTTTGAATATATAAGTGATTAACTAGCTTCATGTCCTGCAACATGAGGCGAAATTTTTCACTTTAATCGATTTTGAATGATTGATGATTATAAGTGGAAAAATGGTCTTGTGGTCCTTGGACCCGGGGCCATTTTTTTCACTTTAATCGATTTTTTTGAACGCAATGATAGTCAAAAGCTATTATATGTCGACAGTGGACTGATACCACCGCAAATAGGCCCAGGCCCTGCAAAAATTTTTGATTATCATACAAATTTTGAAAGCAATAAGTATAAAATTTTCATGCAAAAAGTGGACAAGTAACAGCTCCCAGACAAATCTAACCCCATATCCTTCCCCCTCCCCTAAACACTAATTACGCTTTTCTCTTTCACAGATGGCAGCAGCTACACTTATTCTAACTTTCCTCCCTACAGGTACTACCAGGAGTTTAGCGACTCCAATAGCTAAAAACAAACAAACAAAAAAAAACATGGCAGTTCCTCCTTTTGAAAAATTATCCACACCAATGGACCGGCGTTCGGATTGTGCGGGACTGGTCCTCAAGGGGGGGGGGGAGGTCATGGCAATTACCAAACTGGGAATTCCACGACATCATCATCATCATTAGCAACGACAACCAACACCACGCTCGTTCGAAGGAGTGCCAGAGTGGCAAGCCGTGTTTTTGCTACCAATTTGATCGCTAAGCCCCCTGGTACCCCCGTTAATAATTGTCGGCACGTGAATTGGGAAACGCGGACGCGCACGGGTAAAATCACGCGGCCAACTGAGTTAGAAAACGCGAAATGGGAAACACTTAAAGAAAATTCATTAACAGACGGGAAACTTTGTTCGCGGGGCACAAACCGACGTGAGTGTCCGGGGTCGAGTAACTTTGCCCACGGTGGGCTCGCAACACAAGGAGAAACGGTAAATGGGCTCGGTACGCGAAACGAAATCCCCCCCCCCCCAAACCCGACAGAGAGAGAAGGAGGAGAAAGAGGATTTAACGCTAACGGTCTTCGAGTCTTGCAGGTAAACTTGCGAAACGATAAGGCGGGAACACTGCAGACAGGTGCCTTGTAGGAGGAGGAACGTATTGATGTCCTTCTTCTGCAAGAGCCGTACGCAGCGGTGAATGACAAGTGCTTTAGAATACTTGGTTTTGGCAGCAATGTACAAATTGCTGTTACAACTGGGGAAAGGCTATTTGCGGCCATTTGCTTAACAAACCCTAAATACAAGATGATTCATATCTCTCAACTAAGTACAGCACACTGCGTATGCGCTCAAATTGTAGGTCCAGGCATTTCTCTCTACGTGGTATCGTCATATTTCCAGTGTCGCGAAGAAATAGAAATTCACATCACACAACTAGAAAAGGTAGCTCAGGCATTAAGGGGGAAAAAGTATTATTTGGGATGGGCGCGAATGCTAGGTCTATTAGATGCGGGTCAGAAACAAACGAAAAAGGAGAGAAAATGGAGGATTTTATCGATGATTATGGGTTAGAGATTCTGAACATAAAGAGGGAGGGCCCAACTTTTTCATCAACCTCGGGAGAGTCATACATAGATGTCACCTTAGCGACCCTAAAACTTGCACGGTACGTCCAAAACTGGTCCATCAAACGCGAGTGGGTGCAACGTACCGACCACTATGCGATCGATATCAGCCTTGGAATTCCAAGAGACAGGGAGGGCCTCGATGGGGCTGACCCTAAACGTTTCAACATTGCGTTGGCCGATTGGGAGAAGTTTCATGAGAAACTACCGGAACTCGCAAGAGTGAATCTTGAAGGTCTGGCGCTGGAGTCGGTGAGGACGTGGAAAGGTATGCCACTGCACTCACTAAAACGATTATAGAGTCATGTGAATTTGCTATCCCGCGGAAGAAGCCGCACAAGAAATCATACCCGTGGTGGACCAGAGAACTAACGAGAGAAGAGAGAGTGGTATACAAAGCTAGAAGGAGATACCAGAAGGAGATAGAAGAAGACATAAAGACAGAACTTAAAAAGACATACTTGACAATATGTAAGACATACTCAAAACACGTTAAAAGACAGAGAGAAAACGGCGAGAGTTCGTCACGTCCAACGGTAACAAGGAGCACTGGGGCATCGTTTACAAGCTTCAGGCAGACAAACACCGAGTTAACAGAGTGCTCACCAAACTTCGGCGTGACGGACAATTCACAGAAAGCTTTAAGGACACAGCTAGCTGCTTTCTCAAGACGCACATTGTAGACGACAATCCAGAGGAAGAAACGGAAGAGCAGATAACAACGCGAGTAAATTCACAGACACCACCAGACACCGCGGACGCCGATTTATTCACCCCGCGGAACTCTATAGAATTTTAAAAACCCTTAAAAATAAAAAAGCACCTGGAACAGACCTAGTGGAGAATGAGGTGATGAAAAAGGCGGGAGTAATTTTGTCAGGGGAGTTCTTAGAACTATTCAATAGATGTTTAGAGTTAGGAGTTTTCCCAACGTCATGGAAAGAGGGTGGGATTATCATGCTCCTTAAGAGCAGTGACAAAGACGCCAGTGACCCCAAATCATATAGGCCAATATGTTTACTATCGGTAATCGGGAAGGTATTTGAGAGACTAATTAAGTCGAGACTCACCACCACAGTCTTAGCTGGAGATAAGATCTCCAGTCAACAATTTGGCTTTATGGCCAAAAGGTCGACTGAAGATGCAATCGTTGAGATGCGTCGCTTGCTAGATTCGACAACAGAGAATCTGGCAATCGGACTTCTATTCGATATTTCTGGTGCCTTTGACAACGTGTGGTGGCCGCGAGTACTCGAAGGATTGAAGAAAAGAGAATGCCCCAAAAATGTTTACAGGGTAGTACAGAGTTACTTTGAAGATAGGACAGTGTGAGATTGTGTGATGTCATGGGGATTTGGGAAAGAGAATAAAAAGCCAACAAGGGGATGCCCACGGGGATCAGTATTAGGGCCTTTGTTTTAGAACATTGTTACGTCCTGGATGACAAACGCACGTTATTCAGTCCCTTAATTTTGAGTCAAAGCACTTAAGCCATTTACTCGGGTAGCGGGGACCTCGCTATTTAGTGTCGAGTATGTCAATATACGAAAATAGGATGTACGAGATGAATGGATGTGTCTTATCACTAGATAAATGAACAATTAATTTAACTTACAGTTGGTTTATTCAATATAATAAATTGTCAAGATACAAGATTTGGCTGAGCTGGAGACCAGATTGTTGAATGAGATTCGATTCGTATTAAATTGTTGCTGGTTGAAATTCGCTTTGAAATAAATTGTTGTCAGGCAGCTTGATAATTGGTTATGGTTCTTGAATGTTGAGAATTGTTGATGTAAAACTGAGCAAAGGGGTTCTCTTATACTGGGTAATTGACAATCTGTCTGAATATACACTTTTAAACTGATGAAATTTATTTAAATATGAAAAATAATATTTAAAACAGTAATAATATTCAACAGAAATAATTTAATCAGTTGAATTATTTGTAATGTTGAATAAAAGAATTAAAAATTGAAATTATTTTTATTTAGCACAACTCACTTTAAATTGTATAAATTCGGAATTTAATTATTAACGACTCGAACAAAGAAATTAAATTTTAATATTTTAGAATAATAAGATTTTACGCAATCAAAAGGTTGGAAAATAATGGGCATCGAGGTCCGATTTGCGGTGGTTTATATAGGCGCCAATCATAGGCGAGGGGTTGCACGCGCGACCTAAATTTCATTTTGTTACCGAAAACTAATGTTATTGAGCAGAGTCGAATACTTGCGGGGTAGGATGTAAGAAAAGGCGTACGTGACGATCTCGGATCGAAACTTCTAGAACAATGACAAAGACTCGAAAAAAGATGATGGTAGGAGTTACGGGTGGAAGAAAGATACCCGACCCCATGCTATTGGATAGGAGTTATTTTAGTCTGTTAATTACGGGTTATTAGTTAGAATTATCGTATAGGTGGTTATTGATTATTGATCCTTTTGTCATTATCTTTTGATTGGTTATAGTCATTTCCTCCTATCGTCAGTGGTTTAAAAGTTACACCTATTTTCAATGACAATATTCAATAAATGGAAATTATTATTAGGTTCATAGATAGATCTGCGTTAGAGGATTATGGTGATAATTTTAGTTTTTCATTATTTTAATTATTTATCGAGTTATGTAAAGTTGAATTTAGCGATATAGTCATATGCGTTAGAGAAAGAAGTGATCGTATGAGTCATGCGCCACGCCTTAGAACGAAGCTTCTAGATCCAGCTCAATAGTATTAGGTGAGCCTTATGTTAAATGGGTAATTACCGAATATTAATTAGGATTAAGGTATAGATGATTATTGATGATTAATTCTTTCGTTATTAGCTTTCAATCGATTGTAGTCATTCCCGTCTACTGTTATTGGCTGTAATGTTATATTTATTTGTAATTATTGCGGGGTAATTATTAAATAATCTGGAATTATTATTGATTTAATTAGATAAGTTATTTTTCTGGATTATTGTGAGATGTTTAGTTAGTCGATATTTTAATTAGTTATTGAGTTATTTAACCTACAATTTATCGATATAATTGTATGTGTTAGAGAGAAAAGTGACAAAATACGTCAGGCGATACGTCACAAGAAGTAGCGGTAGCAACAGGATGAGTCATGAGCCACGCTTGGAGAGAAGGTTCTAGATCTGAGTCAATGTATTAGTTGAGCCTTATTTTGGATGGCTAATTACGCATTATTAATTAGATTTAAGGTATAGATGTTTATTGATTATTAATCCTCTCGTTATTGTCTTTTGATTGATTATAGTCGTTTCGTTCTACTGTTATTGGTTGAATGCTAACTTATTTTTAATTATCACGGGATAATTATTAGATAATCTGGAAGTATTCTCGATTCAGATAAATAAAGTATGTGGCCGGATTATAATGATATTTTTAGTTTCTTATTATTTTGATTATTTATCGAGTTATTGGAAGTAGAAATTAGTGATATATTCGTATGGGTTAGAGAGAGAAATGACGAGATACGTCACACGGTACGTCACAAGAAGAACCTTGGGAGCGCGAGAAGACAGGCCGTATTAATTCTGCTAATGGAAGAAAGAGAGGCAATCCCATGCTTTTAGGTGGGCTTACTTTAAATGGTTAATTACGAATTGTCCGTTAAGATTAAGATTTGAAAGTTTAATAATTAATAATCTATTTTTCCTTATTTATCGATGGGTTATGATTATTTGTCCCTATCGTTAGTGGTTTCGAAGTTATGCCTGTTTTTGGCTTTAAATAAATAATAATTTGCAATTATTATTAATCTCGTCGGTAAAGGGACGCTAGTGGATTGTCGTGAGAACTTTGGTTAATCATTATTTTATTTATTATTTGAGTTATTAAAAGTAGAAGTTACGCGCTTACGTATGTGTTAGTGGGACAAGGGTGAAGCAAAAGAGTTAGGTTCCTTGATCGGCCTCTGATCGTTAGTTAGTATATAGGTTTTTATCTAAACGTGAATTCTATTTTCCCTTATTTACCGATTGATTATAATTTACTCCTGTTGTTATAGCTAGGTGGTTATGAATTTGATTATTCTTTGTTAGAGGTTAAGGAATTATTATTATGGTTACTTATTCTATCATGGTATGTTATGGTTGTCCGATGCTGCGTAGTTAGTTGGTGAGTTGTTATCTTGTTTTTGTGTTGGTACGTTGGGATATTGCGTTTTAGTGTGTTAATATTTATTTAATATTTAAATAAAATTCAATATTAATTTGGATTAGAAGATCATAGAAAGACTGCAGAGGGTTTAGGTGAATTAAATGTAAAGTCAACGACGCATAGATATAAAGGTTATCAGGGTGGTGACACTTGGCCTTCTAAGAAAAAACGGAAGAGCCTCGCGTGGCATTATTGAAATATAGTACTGTTTAGGTTGCAAGCATTAGGGAGCTTATCACGGTTTAGTTGATTGCTCAATTCGTTAATTAGTTTATTATTTCTTTATAAGTAATAAAAAGGGAAAATTATAGTATTCTTTGTTTACATCAACAAGTTCTGACTACTCATCTGACCTTTGATATGTTTAGTTTTTAATTTTTTAAGAATTTCATTTTTATATTTTTTTTTTTTTTATTATTATACATCATTTTCGTATTTTCGCATGTTACGCCGTAACAACATTATGTTCGATGACTTGCTTAAAAAACTAGAGACAACAGAACACGGGAGTAAATTTGTAGCCTATGCTGACGGCCTCCTCGTCATCATAGAAGGCACCTCACGTGCCGATATTGAGAGAAAGGGGCAAGGGACAGTAGACACGATACTGGAATGGTGTCGTTCTGCGAAACTTACGTTGTCGGAGTCCAAGACCGAGGCAATATTCCTCAAAAGAGATTACAAAAGAGATTATTCCTCAAAAATGTGAGTGTGCGAGTGCGTTCACACGTGTGCGAGTGCGAGTGTGTCCGTGCGTGCGTGAGTGCGCGTGTGTGTTCTCCTGTGTACGGGTGTGTGTGTACGTAACTGATACCGACAAAATCGGTAATAGCTACTGAAATTATCGGTAACGGCTACCGAAAATTAATCGGTAACAGCTACCGATTATTTTTTTCCGTGTAGTAAAAATTACTATTTTTAATATTGGGAAAAGTCCCCATGAAAAATAGGTATTATTCCCATTTTCGTATAGGTATAATTCCTATATAATCATAGTCAATATTCCTTTGTTAGCATAGAAATTAAACCTATGGAAAAGTGGGAGTAGCACCTATTTTTTTCTCTCCGGGTAGGATGGAAATGAAAATTTTGAAAAAAGAAAAACAATAATAAATTGCTGATTTGGTTCAAGTTAAATTACTTTAACTAAAAATAAATTGGTTGTAAATAAAAAAAAAGAAAAAACAACTTACAAATTTTTTCTCTACCCTCTTCTCTGAGAGTAATATTTCTGCCATCTTCTCTCCGCCACGTAACTGTCGGCTGTGGAATACCCATAGCCACACACCGCAATTTTATATTTCCTCGTTCGCCTGTCACGTAACCGTCTGTTGAATCGTCGTCCATTATATCCGGTGGTATTTGTACAACCATGTATCCCATCTTAAATGATATTAATTTTTATTACGATACTTTTTTATACTTAATTAAAATTGAAATAATTTCATTTCTACATGTACAAGCACAAACAATTTAAGCTACAGACCTGCAATGTAAAATATTTAAATAATTAATTTTTAATTAACTTACTTGACTACGCATCGGATCGGTATTGACTTGACACATATAAGTACCAGAGTCATTTTTTTGTACATTGGCAATATGTAATTTCCATGTGTCATGTCCATTGTGTGTTACTGATAGCCGGGGATTATGTGTTACCATGTGAGTATGTATCGCTAGTATTGCCCTTGAGTCGGATTTTATCCATGCGACCTATAATTGTATTATTTTATTTCAATTTATTAAGTAATTTATTATTTTATTTAATTGAAAAATAAATTACCTTGTAAGAGTGTAAATGATTAACGACACATGTGAAAAATACGTCACGTCCCTGTGTCACTGTATGATTTTCAAGTGGTGCTAAAAAAATTGGCAATACTTCAGGTGTAACCTGACCTGTAAATTAAGAAAATACATCATATATATACATATATAATACAGTTCGAGTTCGTTATAATATGCAACCTTCAGGGGTTGTAGTAAAAAAAATTATTGATAAAATCCAAGATTTAAGCTCCCTTCCATTTCAGTTCTCGGCGCACATTCTACATTCTACATGTGTGCTTTACGGAGGTGAATTGCTACAAGTTACTCGTTATGAGCAACATTTGAAATTGCGAAAAAAAAAAATCAATGATCAGTGATATGTTCTATACAGGTCGAAGTTAATGACATGCGAATGTTATTTAATTGAAATACAATGTAGCGGAGACCGAGATACGACGAATCACCTCAAAACTTTGCCAAAAATAAGTTTTTTTTTACAATCATGTTTTCACGAGTTTGATATACTTACTGCATTTCAAAGCGATACGGAATACTCGGGACTCGAACGACCCCCCCCCTCCCACAAATTAAAAGAAAAAATTTTTTAACGTAGTCTAGGGTTATGAATTTGATGTAATTTACAAATATCTTCTTCAATTAAAATAATTTTCAATTAAAAGTAAACCATTATTTTTTCAAAATAAAAATTTTTTGTAATTCAGTTTCTAAGCGATTGAAAAAAAAAAAAAAACTAGAGTATTCGAAGTAAAATGAAATTCTTCAAAAGTTTAAAATAATAAAGTTATTTTTTATTTAGGACAAAAAAATTTTTTAAAAATGATATTTCGAAAAATATCATTTGCTCCGAAAATATGAATTTTTATTGAGATACACGTCGACAAATAATCAATGATTAATTTAATATAGGTAAAATTCAAGGATACATTTGTTTAAAAAAATTTTTTTTAATTTTCGTTAAAATAATTTTTTGGAAGTGGTCTGTTGTGCCCCGGAATTTATTTTTTTTTTAAAATATGAAAATATTATGACGGATTTGTTCGAGATAGAAAAAAAAAAAATTGTAAACGGTGCTTAAAGCCCCAAAAAATAATTAGTGGCTTAGGTATGCCGTCGTGCCCTGGTCTTCCCTGTTTACAAAAATCTATCATTTCAAAAAATTTCTTTTAAACAAAAAGTGAGCGATGCTTAAAATGAGCTTCAAGATATGAGATTTGAGCACCCAAAAGAGTGGAGGAGCTTCAAGGTCGTAATTAAAAGCGCGATAGAAGCCGTTGCTTATAACGGAATTGCTTATAACGAGTTTCGGCTGTAGTGAGTAAATAATTTATTGTGTTAATTAAGCGCTCGGAGTTTTAATGACGCCAAGTAGTAATTATATACGAGTGACTTATATCGAGGGTTGATAAAGATATTAATATAAAACTAATTTAATAAAAAATGAACAAATCTTATATTTTATATTACAAAACCATTATCCATGTAATCAATGCTAATTAGAATTTTACTTATCATCTAAAACCTATTTTTAAAATTCAATAAATCATAAGCAATTATTATTCAAGGAAATACTCAGTTTATTTTAAAATCTGGTTCATCGTTTTACGATAATTAGCTTTATATAATTCATTGCTATTTTGAAACAGAATATTTAAATTTCATTCAATCAATAATTTTACATAATTTCTCGAATAGTCTAACCACCACATAAAAATATTTTCTTTCCTATTCTTAAAAATATTTTAACAAAATTTCTTACTATCAACATTTAAATGTATCCAAAATAAATGTTATGTGCCGCGGAATTGTAAAAAGAATTATTTTCTCTCAATAATAAATATCGGGTATTAAATTTAAATTCTTAAATAAATCCATGGTTAAAAATAAATAAATAATCATTTTAAATATCCGTAATACATTTTGTTTTATTTAAAAAAAAAAATAAAAAAAAAAATAAAAAAAATGTATGCAAAATAAAAATCCAATCTATTTTAGAACTTTAAATTATATTGTTATAGTAAAAATAAGTACTAATAAAATCAGAGTGAATATATATGTAAAAAAGAAATAAAGTAAAATAATAATCATAATAAGATAAATGGAAAAATTCTTGACTTGCAATAGTAATTCAGAGTGTGAATGTCATTTTCATAGAGCTTTTATAGCTTGGCCAGAAGCACGCGAGGAATTCTAATTTGGCAGGGCTTCATTCACCTTACTATTACGTCTACCATTCACTCTCCTTCTCACTCTCTCACCCTCTCTTTTATTTCGTTTTACTCTTATCGTTTTTTTTTTAACACTCACTTATTTTTTACATTACACATACTCATTTTCATTTTATTTTTACTTACTTCCTTTTTATTTTTAACATCAAAGTACTTCAGGAAAATATTTATAACGGTTAAATGTGTGTGTGTGTGTGTGTGTGTGTGTGTGTGTTATATAACATATGAGTAAGGTAACAAATTTTTATAGATTTATTATTTTCTTTAGTGCACACGAGTACTTTGAGTCGCAATTTCTTAAGTCAGCAATTTTTTCATTTTTTTTTCTTTTTTTTTTTTTTTCTTTTTATTTCATTTTACTTTTTGTTCACTTTTCCAATAACGATAGCTAGTGTGACTGACTGAATTGCTGAGAAAATTCATATATTCAATGTGCCATTTTTTTTTAACACATGTGACACATTTTATGAGATAGAAATTATATTTTATAAATTTATTATCTTGGTTAATTTATGGGACATTTTGTTTGGAGAAAAGTAATTGATTAAAACTATTATTATCGTGAGGTAAAAGAACTTATACTTGGTCAGGGGCTACAGTACCCGATCACTCCATGTATTTGTATACAAATAATTGTATACATATTAATAGAGTGATCGGGTACTAGTCTCTGATCGGGTATTAGGTCTGTTATCGTATTTATGATTGAAATTATTTATTAATTTATTAATATAATTGAATTAATTTACTAATTTTTTTGTTTATTTTCGAGCAATTGAAAAATAAAATTAGCTTATTAATAAAGAGAGTTAAAAAAATATTATTGAAAGGTAACAATTTACCCTATTCTTTGTCTAGAGACTATAAATAAACATTTACAAAAAAAATATCTGAATATAAATAAAAAAAATTGTAGAATATATAAAAAACCATTAAGATAAACATTAGATTGTTTCGTCTGACTCCAGTCATTAAAACTCCAGTATCAATGCAGATTAGGGTGTCCGTTATTTCCTGAATTAGATTTTTTCACTTGACCATGATCTAAATCATCTATTTGTGATCCAAAAATAATAAAATAAAATAAAAAAGTTTATTCCAATCCCGTTTAACCCTGCCTAAGTAATGATACATTTCTATTTCAGTACAATGAGCATAATTTTATTACTCGTTTAAAACTAAGGCTACAGCAATAAGTAACTCATAGTTTTGTAGAAAATGTACCGCTCTTTAAAAAAGATCTCTTATGTTTTTTTTTCGTGAATCCAAACATTTGAGATATATTGAAGGTCAAAGTTTGATTTGTTTAAAAACAATGGGCGTTTTTGTTTGAAATTTTATTACTCTCTAACACATAGACATAAAATTAAGCGTTATGAATTTTCTTGTAGGAAATTTATCGCTCTTCAAAAAAGGTTTCTTACATTTTTTTCGTAAATCCAACCATTTAAGTGATATCAAAGTTCAAAGTTGATAGATTTAAAAAATAATATTTTTCGATTAAAATTCTATAACTCTTTAGCAAAGAGATATATACTCAGGCTTTTAACAGTTTTTTGTCGGAAATTTACCGCCCTACAAAGAAGGTCTCTTAGATTTTTTTGATAAACTCAACCCTTTTGAAAATTAATAATTATCCCTGAAAATAGAAAAATTTTTTGACAGTGTACACTGCGTTAAAAAATTTACACACGAAAACTAAAAATGTTTATTTTTAATCTAAAATAAATAGCCAATAAATTATCCACCACCAGGTGGGTAATTTTAAGACACTAATTAAACAACGTTCGTATATTCTAAATTGCTTTTTAACCAGGACCATTATTCTACGCTCCTACGTCAGAAGTAATTCGTCGTTGGTCCCAACCAACGACACCAAGATCTCTAACATTCTCTATACCTTTACCTTTATATATATGTTACACAGGCGCCAAACTAAATCATGGTGGATTTAAGTGGATTGTATAAACCCCTTGGGTCCAACGATGTATTACCGTTGTATGGCCATTGCGGGACATACAATCCACTGCAATGGTTTGCCTAAGGAATCTTCTGCAGTATCTATTAGATACTGCAGTAAATATATATATATATATATATATATATATATATATATATATATATATATATATAAATATATATATATATATATACATATTTATGTGTATGTGTATGTAGAAAAAAAAATAATTCTGCATATATAAATGTACTTACATATGTTTAAAATATATATAGAAAGATATAGACGAAATAGAAATAAAAAAAAAAATATGCATCTTTATGGACTTATCATATATGTATTCAAGATTTTTAGTTTTAACATGGATTTAGTTTCAGACAAGCATGTGCCACATGTGAAAAATTTTACTTACTAAGTTGTTCTTTACCAAGAAGTTAGAAAATATTGTTTTTTTTTTTTAATTTTTCAGGGTTTTTGAAAAGACTTTAAGACTGAGGATAAGGATAGACACTTGGCATCAATGTGAGCTGAATATTTTATTTATTTTTGTTTATTTGGGTTCAGTTGACGTATAAAAAATTTATGATAACTTTATTCTAGAATTTTTCAAAAGTATTTTTCTGGTCTGACTCAATCTTTTTTTTTTTTTTTTTTTTTTTTTTAAAATGACATTTATTGTAATTAGGTTAAAATCAATGGAGACTGTTTTTTGTAAAGATTTAAATTACCTAGAAAATTGTGTTCTTTAATTTTTCGCGTATTCTAAGTTGCTTGTCTAAAATTTTAGTTCGAAGCCGTGAAAAAATGAACCGATACTTCAGATAAATTTACTGCCATCTATATAAGTTTCTAGAGTTTAAACTATTATCCCTATGTAAAAAAGAGTCCGATGACTTTGTAGAAAATTAAATTTCGGATGAAATTGTTTCTTACTACTTTTGTCATATCTATATAGTAGATTCATGAAAATTTTCATTTAAAGAACGAAAGAACACTAAAACCAAGTGAATTTTAATGTATAGATTGAACCATCAATCACTTAAATCTTCTACACGAGATCACATTGTATAGAACTGATAACCATTTACATCAATCGTCTTTGTTTAATTAAAAAAAAAAAGAAAACCTCTTCTTCAAAGATTAAAATTGGCAAGTCGTGACGGAAATCAATAAAACAAGTGATACAAAATTTCATTTCTCAGACATGACTATATTTATTTATTTAGAATTAATGTATTTAAAAAAATTTTTTTTTTCTTGTAAACAGGTTCAAAAATTTCATTTAGATATAGAAACACGCTTGTGAAAATAAGAGCTCTTAGTATTAACATGGAAACAATTTTTCTTGTGTCTTCTGATTTTTATAACTAGCTAACTATGCGTCGTAGAAAAAATCTGGACAGATGTTTTTGTAGTGAATTAAATGTTCTACAAAAAAAAGTCTCTAATCATTTCTTGATAAATGCATCTTTTCAAAAGTTATTGGAGCTGGAAGTCAAATTTATAGTAAATTTCGAGATCTTTTTACTTTTTCAGCGAAACTATCAGACTTATCACAATATGTTACGGAACCTTTTTTGTAGACAATTTTATTTCCTACAAATTATTTTAAATAAAATTTTATCAAATTCCGCATTGTTTTCTAGTTATTTTCATTTCAATGTCAAGCTCTTAAAAAAAAAAGTATTCTGATCGAATCTATATAGTATTAAAATTGAATTATTTCGAATCATTTCTAATTGTGTTGAATCATTTTTTTAATGAAGGTACATGAATAAATAAATAAATAAAAAACAAAAGTTGATATTGAGCAGAGCAGAATCTGAGTAGTTTTATTTCAAAGTTAAAGCTAAGGTTCTTGCTACATTATACTATATATAGTAGGTTTTGGATGTACGAATACATTCTTACTACTTGTCCCGGACAAACGTTCCAATCTTCACGGAATTTCTGGTATTTCTTCAAGAATGCTTAATGTATTGAAGATAAAGCGAGACGAGAATAGAAATAAGAACAAAGGAGTAAAAAAATAATTAAAAAAATATTAAAAATATATAGTTACATGGAATAAAAGTAAATACTCTAGGTAAAGTAAATTGTTGAGATTCTTTTGGTATAAATAATATACAATGGACTTCTTTATATATGTATATATACACGGAGAAAACGAGTTTTGAAAATATGTTAATATTTAATATATTTTAGTAAGAAATACAAATGAAAATCAATGAGTGCATTACTTCTACTATTTATTGCTAAATGTATAGTAAAAATTACAAAACGGTAATTAATACTAAGGTAAAAGACCCAGTTATTGACCTTTTCAACTTTTTTCTAACTTACTCAAAAAACTATAACTTTAAAAAGAAAATCAATTTTTTCTTAATTTGCAGTCATTTATTCCAAGCCTAATTAATGGCAGCTTAAAAAACATAGAAAATATTAACTGAATAAAAAAACTTATTTTAACCATAAGTGGATGAGGAAGCCATTTTTTAAGTAGAGTTTAAACAGTTTACGTTAGAAGGTACGACGATTAAATCTGTGCAATAATTATCATGTAAATAAAAAAATGTAACTAACAATATATGAATAGATCAATATTTAATTAAAACTTATTTTAAAACATTTATAAAACATATTAAAATGAGTTTTGTTGTTGAAATTTGAGGGTCAATAACTAGGCTCAATTTTAAAGGTATGATGGAGTTGTTGACCCTAAAATTCTAACTCACTGCAAGCGAGGTTA
Organism: Microplitis manilae; assembly: GCA_030273425.1. Classification (NCBI taxonomy): domain Eukaryota; kingdom Metazoa; phylum Arthropoda; class Insecta; order Hymenoptera; family Braconidae; genus Microplitis; species Microplitis manilae. Next base: position 15,347,254 of record CP092725.1, on the reverse strand, counting down.
TCTGTTTAATTACATGTCTATAAAATGTAAAAATACGATATTTATAGTTTTGCACGCCTCATAAGCGAAGCGTTGAGGTTGTGTTCTACTCTCGACATTTCAAAAGAAGCAGTTTTCTCGAAACTGAAATCGATTTTTTTTTATTTATATCGCACTTACAGGTTAATATGAGTATACTAATATCAAGTCAAATAATTTATCAGACACATAAAATATAATTCAATAACAATTATTTTGTTTAACATAGTAAATAATAACATTAAAAATGATCTTTTCTGGACGTCCGTGTGTTTGAGTTTATGGATTGGTGTATGTGGCAGGGAAATTGGTCGAAAAAATTATCGTACCGGAATGATTTTTTTTTTATTATCTAAAGTAACACATTACGGACTTTCTCAATTAATGTGAGGGTTTAATTCACTGTCATTTAATTATTATTTATAAAAAACTAATATACGACTCTGTATTTTTTTGTATATTTAATTTTTTTTTTCACTGGTGCTACCTCTGACGGATACTTTTGCAAATCTCATATATATAGATGTATTATGTTCTGGACCTTTACCGGTGCTGCATTCAGACGGCTTTTTTCGGCACAACTCTTTTTTACCTTCTTTCTATTTTTTTGACGTCAAAAGTTGAGATAAACAGTAACGTGATAGTAACAAAAAATTTTTTTTTTGATTTACTCTATAATTTAGAAATACAAGTTATATTAACTTCAAAATTAAATAAGCGTTATGAGGCGTGCACTTTTGGATTTTACAAACTTTTCTTAAACTATTTTCTACTATTTTTCATAATACAGTGATAAGTTAACATTTAATATTAATTTTAATAAATAAAAGATCATAACTAGATCTTGAAAGTACATTCTTGGAGTGGTAAAATTACTGTCAAAAAATGTCAATTTTGATAGTATTTAAATTGTTATGAGTTTTTTGGTTGAATAATATTTTTATTATGATAAAATTAATTTTTTTATTGTTTTTTTATTCAAGACTTAAAAAAAAGACAAGGAGCTACGATGAAAAATAATGAGAACAGGCGCTATTCAAAGTGACTTTAATTATTCATACTTTTAAGTATTGAAGAACTATGTTTTCGTTATGATAAATATTTAATTTATCAATTAAAATAATAATTGTAATTTATTCAAACTCAGTAAGTACTTCATTACCTAATCATGGTTTATGTAATTTGAGGGCCAGAAACTAGGCCAATGTGATGGTCAGAAACTGCGATCTGACGAATTCTGAGAGTCAGAAACTGGGTCTCTGAATGTAAATTTTTAAAACATCAATTTAAATTATTAATTCAATTCAAATAATTATTTTACGCGCATGACTTTATTTGAAAAATCCTAAACTAGTCAATAAAATTATTATTTTTCTCATTACTGGGCCTCTACAATCTCTTGAGTAATTTTTGTAAACTAGATGAATAACGTAGTATTAAGGAGGTTCAAGCGTTACTAAATAACTCAAAAAAGCAATTAAGCTTTTTCATTATTTCAGTTAACAAAAATATGAATAAAATTATTTTTTTTAATTATTGAAATTATTTGTTGTTTATTTGCGAACATTTATTAATGTTTAATAAATTAAAATATTTTAAATACTTCCGTAGTAAAAATTTTAAATAAGATATGACAACAGTGCTCTTTTATAGATATGCCCTGGAAAAAATCGTCATGCACGATCATGCTGAATCATTCATGCTTCGTGCATGATTCATGCATGGTTGTGTAAGATTCAGGCATGGCGAGCAAAAAATATTCACATATGATTCGTGCAATATTCATGCATAACCAAACTTAATCATGAATGACCATGCATTGAATTGCATGACTGAGTATGACTTTGCATGAGTCTTTACTAAAAGAAACGATTTGGAACGATTAGAAAAATATATCCGGGTACCCCTCGACTTCCGTAGTCTTGACGATGAGGCTTACGACGTCACAATTTGGACACCTTTTGAACTCAAAAAGTTCTAAGGGCGCCACTGAGAGTAAGTTGCACGATCTCTCAGTATCGTGTGCAAGGCAAAACAAAGTAGAGAGAAAAGAAATCTCAAGGACGAGTTCGAAAATTTCATTATCGTGGCTGGACCACACAGCTGCAGAGTTAGGTTTCAAATATAACAAATTCATTCACTTAATGAGCGGTCGGTGAGACTCAGCGTCATTAATCAATTGAGAATAATTATTTCAGTAAATTTAATTTAATAAAATATATCCAAATTTATTTATAATAATTATGTGACAACAGATATGCTTTCTATTTCAATATTAAATGTTTTAACAATAATAAGATTTCAATTTCCCGACAATATTAACGTATTTTAAAATTTGACTTAGTTTTTAATTTAATATAAAATTCCTTTAATTATAATAACAATTATTATCTCCTTTATATAGAACAATTTTGTTGGCAAGGTAAATTTTACTCTAGACCACACTCACACTTTTATCAATTATTTGTTTATTACGCCGAACAGTTCTTGGTCCATTTATTTGCAAACCTAATTTTATTTTAAGAACACTAATATAAACAATTTTACTGAACAAAGTTTCTAGTAGAGCGGTCTGTGAGACTCAGCACCAAGGTCACGATATTCAGTAAGATGCTACCAAGCTGAATTCCAGCACCTTCTAGAGAACGGTCTGTGAGACTCAGTATCTCTAGAAAAATGTCTGCTATTGTTTCTAAACAAAATTAATGACATAAAAATAATTAATTAATTAGCATGTGATCGTTAGACTCAGCGGTGCTAATTAATTAATACCACTCAATCAGCAAAATGCACCAAGAACTTACACAAGATGGCGACCGCATGCTCTCGAACCCACTCCGTGAAATTCACTATTTCTTTTATAATTTATATTTTATCCTCAACAACGTAATTATGAAATTTTTCTGATACCCAAAACTTTCTAATAAAATTTATAATATAAACTTAACTTTCCCCTTTTTAACAATGGTACCGGACTGTAAAGTGAGCGAATGCGCAAAAAGGATCTGGTTTAGGTGTGATGTAATCTTAACAACTAAAAAATTACACAAATTATTATAAGAAATAAATTAGATATTTATTAACACTATTTACACTTAAAACTGTGAGAAGATAATATGAAAAAGCGAATGCAATAAAACGTATACAAAATAGCGAATGCAACTAACAATTATTATAGTATAGCGGAGCGGTTTTAGAGTACGAGGTTGTACTCTTGAATTCAGGAGCGAAAGAGACCAGAGAAAATGTAGTTGGAGACGACGTGGCCGCTTGGTGGTGACGTGGCAGCTTCGATGTGTAAAGCGAATTTCCTGATTGGTCGGCTGGGAGCGGGGCTCTCATGCCAACTTGACTCGGCCATGAGCTAGAATTTGTATGTACCGGGCCCAAATAGCGAGTGACCCGGCATTATACTGACTATCAGTCAGTAGCGAGTTCGGCAACTCACGGCTGTAGCGGAAATGCACGAAGCTTTTCAAATTGTCTAAGCTCGTGACTGAACACGGACCGTTATTTATTACCAAAATTTTATGTTAAAACATGGGTGACTCGCCTCCGCCATTACGTGTTCACTGAACGTTCTGCTGTTGTGCTTGACTCGTCGTCGGACTGCTTAGCTTGTGACGCAGATCTTGCCTTTGCCTTCCTGAGTTGAATGATATCTCAGCAATCAGAAAAATGTTGAATTTATATACACGATCGTTAGACTCAGCGTAATAATTATTTGAAAAACTGGCTTCCACTGCAGCCACAGCTTCAAAGACGATATTATAAAGATAATTTCTTTGGGGTCAAATAAAGACGCACCGAGACGGCGATGTCCAATTAGTTAATATAAAAATGGGGTCTTTCGACTCACCATAAGTAGCAACGTGTTGTTAAGACTCACTCTTATAAATACTTGTGTAATGTATGGCTGATCTTAAAGGTGACTGATCGCCAGCAGCTCCAGGCAGTGAGTGTCGCAACTTGTGACTCTGAGTAGCTACGAAGCAGTGAAGTCCCCACTCTCGGACGATGTCAGTATCGTATATTTTTTTATAGAATTTTATTTTCAACCTATAACAGGCGGGACTCGGGGCCCCTCATGGTACCCGTTTGTCGCATGGCCTAAAGATTTTAACCAATCAATAACAGTCCCAGTATTGATTTATTTAACGGCGTGGGGGCAACGGTAATGCGTGGGCCGAGAGCGCAGTTGAATAAAATAATTAATTAAATTTCAAAAATCCCTGTTACAAAAAAAAAAAAGTTTTAAATACTTTTTAATGTTTTTGGATACTATGAATACTTTTGAATCACCCTTCATATGGGAGTTTAACATCGTAAATGGTTTCGAATCGTTTCTTTTAATCAGGGAGCATACATAACAATGCCTGATTTATACAAAGTCATACTCAATCACGTATGATCATAGATGAGAATGTGTAATACGTAGACGAATTCTCAGGTATCCATGTAGAAAAGTATGGATTTTATGTAAGAATCCATAGAAATTAATATAAGAGTATATAAGTAGTTCTCACGAATTTGCGAAAATCGTGTCCATACTCAGTTTTGTATATTATTAACGTTGTATTGTAAACTTTGTATTTTTTCACGAAAACTATACTACTGAAGCTGCTCGTGCCATACTTTACTTAGGTGTTTTAATTTTACAACATCAAATGGCAGGTAACTGAATACTTCAAATATCATTCCCTCATTGTGTCCCAAACTCAATATTTAAATAATATTAAATCATTAATTTTTTGTGCTCCATAAATTTGACTAGTTTTGGTCGTTACTTATCTTAAAAATAGTGCACTTAACAGTACATACACTTTTCATTAGGTACCGAGTAAGAAATGATTGGAAAATTTAATTTTTATCTGGGTCCCAAAAAAAATAAATCATTCCCTCACATTTTACTAAAACCTGGATTGTACTTTTCAATCGGATCGTAGGTTACCGCGCTTATACATTTTTTGCAGTTGGCAGCATTGTCAATGGAGCCATACTATCATTGTTGCAAGGCGCGAAGAAATGTGTTGCTATTAACTAGTTTTTTATTAATTATTTCAATGTTACATTTTTATGTCTCATTACCTCATACCGTCTAAATATAAGATAATTATTTCATTTGTAATAATCATTATGCCGTTTCACATGTTTTGAGGGGTACACGGAAAGTAAATTATAGGGAGTATTCCTATGCATTATAGGAATGGTTCCTATAATGGTATAAGAATTGTACCCATACTATTATAGGAATGGTTCCTATATATAATAGGAACCATCCCTATACCATTATGGGAACCATTCCTATACCATTATGGGAACCATTCCTATGCTATTATAGGAATGGTACTTATACTATTATAGGAATGGTTCCTATAATATCATAAAATTTTTTTTTTTGCAAAATAGTGTAGAAATTTCCCTTATGATATGGAGCGTTCACTCCATTCACAATATCATCAACCCTATTTCTAGGCATATCATCGTAATTATGTAACGTTGATAAAAATTTGCAATTTTCTTAGCGGGAAGTTAAAAAAATCGTAATTCGTTTGAAAGTTATGAAGTGTTTACTTAGGGATTTGTTAAATTATGGTCCTGAAGTTAGCAGACAATTAGTAATTTTCGAATTTTTTCCAACAAATCAATTTTAAAAAAAACAAAAACTACAAACATGCACATGAGGAAAATTTAAAATACTGAAAGTGCAATTTTTTTAAATATATTTATTTTTTAATTTAATGTTAAAAAAAATCCAAAAATTATTAGACATCGGCTCACTTCAGTATCATGTTAAATTAAAATTAATATAAACTTTTCGAGATTTTACCCAAATTTGAGATTTTATCGAAATATAAATTTTTATTTCTAAAATTTGAATTTTCTTACTGGTATAGGATCAAATTTCACAAAATTATAGGAACCATTCCCATAATTTTCTTTCCGTGTAGAAATCTTGCCTCGAATCGTAATTCAATTTGAGATTAATGTTTGACTAGTTCTTGTAGGTAATGCTTGATTTTATCATTCCCTCACTTCATTCTATTAATGAATTACCCCTTTATTTTACTTTAAACGAGAAAGGTTGAGACCACATAGTCAGCTGAGGTAAGTTACTTGTGTACTATATATTGAATGTATAAAATTGTCAATTATTACAAATTATATTCGTAATAGTATACGAAGTTTTTTTTCGCAAATTCGTAAAAACTACTCATATGTATTTATATAAGAATTCATGGAGGAAACCATGGATATCAGGATTCCCATATGGGAAATCCTCATAGGAAACTGTGGTTAGAGTGTTTAAAAAAAATGGACTTTTTAACTTCCCGCTAAGAAAATCGACGATTTTCGAAAATTTCGGGAAGTTATTGTTTTCAACCCGATTTTCGAAAATCGAGTTTTCATCAGATGTCGACGTTTTGAGGTCCTAGGAAGCTATTCTGACTATTTTTAGAATGATGTCCGAGTGTGTCTATGTGTGTGTGTGTGTGTGTGTGTGTGTGTGTGTATGTAAACTCTTTGTAACTTTTGAACTAATGAACCGATTTGGATGTTTAAGGCGGCGATTAAAAGAGCTTGTTGGCCATCAACTTTCCTGAAAATTTCAGATCATTCGATCAAATAGATTCGAAAATATCTGCGAATAACGAAAAAAAAAAAATTTTTTTTTTAGTTTTTTATTGATTTCTCAGAAACGACTCATACGATCGACTTCAAAATCTAATCAGCTCTAGTACTCAAAAAAAAGCGTCGATTGCCACCTCAAACATCAAAATCGGATAATTCGCTCGAGAGTTATCGCGGGAGAAAGAAATGGTGAAAAACGGTTTTTTTTTAAAATATTTTCGAAACGACTGACGCGATCGATTCCAAATTTTAATCAGCTCTAGAATTCAATAAAACGCGCCGATTGCCACCTCAAACGTCAAAATCGATCAATTAGTTTGAAAGATATCGGCGTTAAAAAGTTAAAAAAAAATTTGGAAAATCCAAAAGTGCACGACTCATAATACTCATTTATTATGAAATAATAAAATAATAATAAAAAAATGGCGGGAAACACGAATAAATTTAAAATATATACAATTTTCTGTCATTAAAATTTGTTGTTGTTTTTTTTTTTTTTTAATTATATTAGTAATTTTTTATAATTATAAAAGAATTTTCTCAAAATATCTCGATTAATAACAAAAAAAAATGTATGCCCGATGAAAAAAGTTTTTGTCTAATTATATATGATTATATATGTTCATATATATAATCATATATGATTATATATAATCATATATGAAGTTATATATAATCATGCATGATTATATATGGGGTCATATATAATTATATATAATTATATATGACCCCATGCATAATTAGATCTGATCATACCTGGCTGTTATTAGCCCATATATAAGTCTATATATGATCAGATCTAATTATATATAAGTCTATATATAATTAGATCTGATCAGATCTGATTGTATATGAGTCTATATATAATTAGATACGTTCATACTTGGCTGGTATAACTCCATATATAACCATATATAAGTCTATATATGATCAGATCTAATTATATATAAGTCTATACATAATTAGATCTGATTAGACATGACTGATACAAATCCATATATAATTAGATCTGATCAGACATGGCTAATATAAATTCATGTATGGTCGTGCATAAGTTTATATATGATTGGATCTGATCAGACATGACTGATATAAAGTTATATGTAGTTATATATATATATATATATATATATATTCCATAATATGACAATTTTTTAATATAAATGTTATTAAATTTTTATTTTGTCAACTATCAAATAAACTTAAATCCCCAATACTTAAAAAATGTTCAAAGGTTTCGGCAGCAATTTAAAAGTATTAATCGATATCGATTTATATACGAATATTTATAAGTTTATAGATAAATAGATTTGATTATATGTATCTAATGAATTCTATTGTCATTTATGTACAAAATCAAATTCATTATTAGGTGCATTATTTACGTATGATGTATTGACTTGATTATTTGAGTCAAGTAATGCCATAAACTTTCCTTTATTGTAAGTTCATAACAGACTAGAGGATCAGACTACAATCCAGCGATCACCAAAGTTAAGCAGCATCGGCGTAGGTCATTGATTGGATGGGTGACCTCGTAGTAAAGTGGTGGTCAACGAATAGTAATTTTTTTTTTTTTTTTTATTTAAATTTAATCAATATTTATATTGATGAAAACAATAAATCCTAATTAAATTACTTAATTAATAATTTAAAGGTATTCGAAATGAGATTCTAAAAATGACTATATTCATTCATGCATGATCATGTATAAACAGATCTGATTATATATAATTAGACCTGGCCAATTTTTGGATCCAATCATATATAGATGATTATGCATAATTATATATGATTAGACAAAAACTTTTTTCATCGGGTGTAAATAAAAACAAATAAAAAAAAAGAATTGAATTGAGAAAATTCAGGCTTACCAAATAGCAATAACACAAAAAAAAAACAGCTGTACTAGGACGGTAATATGCAAGCGCCTCTGGTGGAATAAATGTACGTATAATGTATCGATGTATCACCATCCATGTTAATTTTACATAGATAAATATATGTATAGTTATACAGCCTTTTTATTTTTTTATTAATTGTAATTAAACGACACTGAGTTACCTAGCCATTTTCAATAGGGGATCTACAAATTTTTCAAAGAATTTTTTAAAAAAAAATTTGATTCAATTACTGGATTTTTTCGCAAGTTATCGTGTATACGGGTTTCAGACTTGACGGACAGGAAATTTTTTCAAACTATTTTGATGTTTTTTCGGTTTTTATTGAACTAAATAAATTTTTGAAAAGTATCGAATTAATCTCCATTAAATTATCTTCAAAATGGTGTGCAACATATCTTAATTCCGTGAATCAACGAAGGTATAATAATTGAAATAGTTGCCGAAGTGAGGCGAAAAAAATTTTTCGATCGTAAAGCACTCTCTGATGCTTCGCATCATGAGTCGTGCAAAAATAACATTTTATGTTATTTTTCCCGGATAAATCATACACTGATAAAAATAGTGATTTCTTCCGAAATACGCTGCGTATTTGGCCTATCCGAACTTGAGTCAACTGAATTTCAATTGATTTAAAAACATGGAAATTGAAACAAGTTCATAGGGAGATTTGAATAAAAGACTTAACGGTTTTAGGCTTACTATAGAAATATTTCTGTCAAAAACGATGTATTTGATGAAACCAAATGTGAGATTACAGTAAAAAATAAGAGATGGAGCTGGTCGTCTATGTATGTGATAAAAACAACTATGAATTTGAAAAAAATACTGTTTTAAGTTGATCGAAATTATATGAAGTGTCTCGTTCGAAGATGATAGTTTCATGTAGTCATGCTTGTCATGCTTCAATCCACAACGTTTAACGCTTAAATTCAAATATTTTTGGCGCTCTCCGCCATCTTGTCCCGACATGCGCTCTCTTACTCATATTGTTTTGTGTGACGAATATCACGAATTATCACGACTTACCTTGAAGATGATAGTGGGAATAGATTTCTTTAATTTTTAATCTTTCTTTAGGGACAGAACAGGGCGGGAGACTATCATCTTCGAACGAGACACTTCATATAATTTCGATCAAACTTCGCGCCCGCCTTTAGTTTCATGTAGTTCTTTAGAGCTCGAGTGATAATTCATAATTTCTGTACTCTATTTTATTTTCAACGACAATACATTTATATTATTATTACTTTATTTTTTCTAACTTCCCGCTAAGAAAATCGACGATTTTCGAAAATTTCGGGAAGTTATTGTTTTCACCCCGATTTTCGAAAATCGAGTTTTCATCAGATGTCGACGTTTTGAGGTCCTAGGAAGCTATTCTGACTATTTTCGGAATGATGTCCGAGTGTGTGTATGTATGTGTGTGTGTGTGTGTGTGTGTGTGTGTGTGTGTGTGTGTGTGTGTGTGTGTGTGTGTGTGTATGTAAACTCTTTGTAACTTTTGAACTAATGAACCGATTTGGATGTTTAAGGCGGCGATTAAAAGAGCTTGTTGGCCATCAACTTTCCTGAAAATTTCAGATCATTTGATCAAATAGATTCGAAAATATCTGCGAATAACGAAAAAAAAAAAATTTTTTTTTTTAGTTTTTTATTGATTTCTCAGAAACGACTCATACGATCGACTTCAAAATCTAATCAGCTCTAGTACTCAAAAAAACGCGTCGATTGCCACCTCAAACATCAAAATCGGATAATTCGTTCGAGAGTTATCGCGGGAGAAAGAAATGGTGAAAAACGGTTTTTTCTAAATATTTTCGAAACGACTGACGCGATCGATTCCAAATTTTAATCAGCTCTAGAATTCAATAACACGCGCCGATTGCCACTTCAAACGTCAAAATCGATCAATTAGTTCGAAAGATATCGGCATTAAAAAGTTAAAAAAATAACATTTTATGTTATTTTTCCCGGATAAATCATAATATATCCTACTAAAATGTGTCTGAAGTCATACCAACTCATCCTTTATATGGTTACTTTCGATACATTACGTCATCGATCTTGGTTTTTAGTTTAAATCATACTACCAACAATAAAATCGATAAATCGTAGTTTTTAATATTTTTCTCGGATATTTCATATTTGATTGTTTCTCACATGAGTCGAAACTCATTTAAATCTTGATTTGAATCCCTGGCATTGATTTCTGCCTGAATACACTTATTTTATTGAACATAATCAGGGATTAAATTTTAAAAACCGCTTCATTAACAATTCTTGATTCTTAAATTTTCAAACTTTAGCATAACAGGCAACTTGTTAGAGCTTGAGAAGATCGTAAAAAAACAATAGCATATGATAGCATTTTCGAGCTCGAAGAACTCGAAAATATATCTACACCAATGTTTCCGAGCTCTTTGAGGTCGAAAACAGCGGGAAGTTTTGGGGCTGGCCCGCAGGGCCAACCGACGCCCAGATTTTTTTTTTTTTTTCCTGCCATATATTATTATTATCTTAAACTTATTTTAGGATTGCCTTAGCAAACTGGTCGTTTGTAGCCAATACTGGGCGATTGTAAAACTTAAAAAAGGTCTGAGAACTTGGAGACCACCCAGCGCAGGATTTTATAACTGAAATGTCGACCCCACGCTTATGAGCAGTTGACACTGCAGCGTGTCTCGTGCTGTACGCCGTAAACTTTTTTACATCAACTCCTGCTTTACCTAGTAAGGCCTTGATCCAGTGGCTGATAGTCTGAGATGAGGCCTCTTTAAAAGGTTTCATAGTCGCGAGAATCAAATTCTTTGTTTCTTTCTGTCTTCGCTCTTTGGTATAGTCCAGGTAGTCCAAGACTGCCGATGCTACACAAAGACCTGGTTTATTCTTAAAAAATGGCAAAACTAGTTCCGGTTGAAAACTGCCAGGCTTTGTAGTTTTTATTTGATCTGGAATCTTTATTTTTATGCCAGACTTTGATGTCTCAATATTGTCTATATTTATTAGGGCCAAGGTTTGAAGCCTTTGGCCTGTTGTCAGTGCCAGTAAGGTCGCAACTTTTTCCGACGCATCTTTAATTTTTAAATCCTTCAGAGGATGTTTTTTTTCCATGTACTCAAGAACTGGTGTGACATCCCACGTCGTGTTGTACCTAGGTTTTGTGGGCCTCTGTTTGAAAACCCCTTTCAAGTATCGTGCAATTAATCCATCTTCATTAATATCATAAGCTGATATTAACGCTACTGTCGACCGAGCTGTGTTTAATGAGCTATATTGAGCTCCTTCCTCAGAAACTTCTGACAAAAATTTAATGATGTCTGTAGTTTTGGCATTATACACGTTGATGTTGTTGCGGTGTGTAAAAATCCACCAGCGCTTCAGGCTGCAATTGTATTGCTTTAAGGTTGACGCGGTTATAGCACCCACCATGACATCCGCTGCTACCTCTGGAACTCCTTTATTTACATATACCGTCCTGATAACTTGCCTGCCACCAATGAAAGGTGGGACGCTAGCGGATGACTCCCCTGACTGTAAGGAGAAATTAATAACTTAGTATCAGGTTTAAAAACTATTGTTGGCTCGATTAATAGTGATATGAAGAGTGGATACCACGGTTGTGTAGGCTACATTGGTACTACTATTGTTCCTACAGCTTGGTCATTTATAATTTTTCTCAACGTACGCGTGATAAGCGCAAAGGGTGGGAAAGCGTAAAAGTTTTCATTTTTCCATGAAACCGTGAACGCATCAACAGAGCTGGCTTGCGGATCCGGAAATCTCGAATAAAATTTATTACACTTCCTATTCAACCGAGAAGCAAACAAATCAACTGAAAAAGGACCTAACCGTTTTTCAATTCTTGCGAAAGCATGCCCTGACAATTCCCATTCCGAATCAAAATTCACATTGCGTGATGCACTATCGGCTTCAACGTTCTCTGCAGACGGAATATAGGACGCTTTTAGCCATAAACCTCGTTCTTCGCACCATTTCCAAATCTTTTTTGATAACATGCTTAGGTGTCGAAATCTTACTCCACCTGCTCTGTTGACGTAAGAGATTGCCGTAGTGTTGTCTAGCCTGAGTAAAATTTCACAGTTTGACAATTTAGATGCAAAGCATTTGATCGCGAAAAAAGCTGCCAATAATTCAAGATAATTAATATGCTTTTTTCGTTCATTCTCATCCCAAAACCCGAAAGCTGATACACCATCACAGTAGCAGCCCCAGCCGGTCAAGGAAGAGTCAGAGAAGATCTCCATCGCGTAACTCTGAGTTCTGATTGGATTGGTTCCAATTGCTGCATTTACTTTCCACCAATTCAGATCCTCCGACATGTTCTCATTAATAACTACATTACCTTCATAATTACCACCATTGAATTTTAACGCCAGATATTTCTGTCTTTCCAATTGCTTGCAGTGTATGAAACCGTACGCTACTGCTGGGCAAGCTGATGTTAATATCCCGAGAAACTCTGCGAATTTCCTAATCTTAACCGATCTACCAACCTTAAACTCATTTACTAGCTTGACAATAGTTTCTTTCTTTTTACTTGTTAGGTTCAAGGAAAATTTTTCTGAATCAATGACAAACCCCAGATATTTACACGTCTGCGATGCTACAAATGAACTCTTTTGGACGTTTATAATGAAACCCAGCTCCTCCAAGAGTCGTATTGACTTCCTCATGTTTTCCTCACAGCTAACTTTTGATTTATGTATAAACAAAAAATCATCCAGATATAATACCAATAATATCCCCCATGATCGAAGTGTATAAACTGCTGGTTTAGTTATCTTAGTAAATACATACGGGCTAGTGCATAATCCAAAAGGCAGACATAAATATTGATACAACTTCCCTTTAAATCTAAATCTTAAAAATTTTCTGTGCCCTGGATAGATCGGAACTATCAGATACGCATCTTGGAGATCCATACTTCCAAGATAGTCACCTGGAGATATTAGTCCTAGAGCGGATCTAATATCTTCTAATTTAAAATGCGGAGGATCAATAAATTCATTTAATTCTTTTAAATTAAATATAAAACGATTTGTGCCATCGGGTTTCGGAACTAGAAAATACGGGGATATAAATTGGTCATCACACTCTTCACATTCTTCAATCGCGCCTTTAATAATTAATTTATCTATTTCTACTTGAATTTTTTCTGTCTCTTTAACAGACAATTTTCTTTCCTTTGGAAGAATTTTTTGTGTCGGTGTTTGTATAAATGGAATTTTATATCCATTTATATAATTCAAAACAACTTTATCAGTGGTAATCTCTTTCCACTTATTTTTAAAAAGACACAAACGACCCGCTATTTTCTTTACCTTTTCTATTCCTTCGACGATGACTGGCTCGTCGTCCTGGATGCTGTCTTGGACTGTTGCGTGTACGGCTGCAGTTGATAGGACCTGTTTGTCCTCGGTTTGAACCTCAATTGACGGGATCTTTGATTGTAGCCCACCTGACGGTATTCCGTCGGTGGGCGTCTCCCGTTTCCTTGACTCTGATGTTTAGATGCCAACTTTGGTGTCTGTTTCTCTTTAATACTAGCACAAGCTTTCTCTATTTCCTTAACATCGTTGACCTTTTCCTTAAGGTCATCACCATGAAGCCATTCCCTTGATAACATTGTGTCTACCATCGGTTTGATGTTTTTGTTTAATTGAGGAGTAATGTACGACTTCCTCGCTACCGATTGTTGGTAAAATACATCTGTAAGGATCTGGCCCGCATGACTTATGTAATTAGTCAGGGCGTCCTCGTCAACACCTTCTTCTGGTTGATCTAATAATAAAGATACTGCAGCACCTAAAGCACATAAGGCCGTACCTACACAATTTTGAGTTTCGGCAAAATGTTCATCTCTTTTCTTAGCTATGTCGTTAAGAAGAGGAATTATTTCCAAATTTAGTTTTGGTGCTTCAGTATAAAAATCGCCTTTTCTCTTGTATGACTCTAAGATCTCTTTTTTATTCTTCTCTGGAAGACCCTCGATCTTCCATTTTCCCCACGTATCATTTACCTGTGGATGATACTTGATGTTCATTAGAGTACCTTCATTTGGATCCAAGCCTAGAATTTTTAATACATCATCTTTAACCACTTCTGGTTCATCCGATGCTTCAGTCACCTGCATTTCAGCCATGCCCTTCCCAGAGTCAAGCTCGATGTTTTTGTTTTCCTCAGCATCTGAGAAATAATAAATAAGCAATCTTTTAGGGAACTGACACTTATTGTGTTCCTGTGATATCATGTTCTTATTGAACTTTATCACCAAATTAGCCACAGTCGTATGGACCTGGTGCTGTCGTGTGGACAGACCTCTCAACATTCGTATGGAAAGTTGAGAATATTTGGGCATTGTATAATTGATTAATATAATTTACCTGATATAACGATAGACCGGCCTGGATCTACATGAGAATTAGCTGCTGATTTTTGTTCTTGTTGAACATTTACCAGCATTTCAACCACCTTTGTGAGGTTATCAAGGCGAGCTTCTAATTTCTCCCATTTATCCTCTTTCCTACGTCTCGATTCTTTTGAACGAGATCGTGAGCGAGATCTAGAGCGTTTCTTGCCCATGTCGAGAATTTAATTTTTATTATAAATTGCAAATATTAATTTTTTTTTCAACAGTTGCGTATAGAAACGTGTTGATATTTCAGCACAACGAAACAATATGAGTAAGAGAGCGCATGTCGGGACAAGATGGCGGAGAGCGCCAAAAATATTTGAATTTAAGCGTTAAACGTTGTGGATTGAAGCATGACAAGCATGACTACATGAAACTATCATCGAGAACGAGACACATAATATAATTATTGATTTCTTTCAATCAATTTTACAAATGTTGTTGATGAAAAGTTTTATGCAATTATCTTAACTTACTTTTTATTTTCCTCAATATATTATAGTGGTGAGTCAATCATATGATTTACTCAATAATAATACAAATGACTTTGAAATAATCGGATACTTTCTGGCCACAAGGAACTTGTACCACTGACTTAATTTTATTTCATTTTTATATGACTAATTTACTACCTGCAATGTACTTTTGTAATTGAAGAAGTTAAATATATCATTGATTGTGTGTATCTAGAGTAAATGAATACACTGAAAAAAAAATTTTACAGGAATTTATTATCTTAGAATATTCAAGAGCATGAATGGAATACAAAAATCCCTTTTTCTTTTATCTAAAGCATCCCTCGTGAAAAACGTTTATAAAAAAAATATAGTAATAATCTAATAATACATAAAAATTATATAAAATATGTGTAAAAAATACATTTCTAATAGCTAACTTTTGGCCGATTTTCGTATATATTTTACATATTTTAAATGTAACTCAAATATATTAAAAAAAGGATGGAAGGAGCAAAACGAGGTACTTAAAGAAATACTAAGTTATTAAGATATCGAATACTGTAAATTTTTTTTTCAATGATATCCAAAATAAATATTAGAAAAAATTTTCAGAGGCCATTAAAAAAAAAAAAATTCATTTTTGCGGGCAAAATAGGGTATCTTCTAAAAATAGTAAAAAGAAAAAAAATTTTTGGATGTTAAATAAATTCAATTACATTAAATTTTCTTGTAAGTAATTTACATAAAGAAAAATTACATTTCACATAATTATTAGATGCAAGGAAAAATTAAAAATTTTTCAATGGTTTATATCATAAAACAAAAGTCATTAACATTTTTTGACTGACACTTTCGATTTTCGAAAAATTTTAACAAAAAAATTCAAAACAATGATCAATTACATTTACAAAAGTGAATTTCGAAGGTTTAAAAAAATATAATTTTCGTTTTTTTATGAGATTTTGGGAGTCCTCTATTTTGCTTCCTCTTTCTCTGTATCTTAGAATATATAAAAAATACATATATGAAAATATAAAAAAAAAAAAAATATATTTCAAATACATAAAAAATATATAATTTTATTATATTTTTAACTTCCCGCTAAGAAAATTGCAAATTTTCAAAAATTCGGGAAGTTATTGGTTTCAGTCCGATTTGTGAAAATCGAAATTCCAACAGATGTCGATGTTTTGAGGTCCTAGAAAGCTATTCTGACTAATTTCACGATGATGTCCGAGTGTATGTATGTATGTAAGTACGTACGTATGTAAATATCTATAACTTTCGAACGGATCAACCGATTTTGTTCGTCAAGGTGTCATTCGACGCAGTTTTTTAATATCTTGAAGCTGAAAAAAAATTGAGCTTGATCAGCAGGGCTCGTTTGGAGATATTCCAAAAATAAACTTTTTTCAAAAATGTTTTTTTTGGATAACTTTTTACGGGCTCGATGGATTAATTCCAAAATGGACTGGGCTCTGGAAATTTATAAGCCGCGTCGAATGCCACCTCAAACATCAAAATCGGTTAATTCTTTCAAGAGAAACCGTTGTCGAAAGAATTAAAAAAAAAATTTTTTTTTAGTATTTTGAAAATTTCTCAAAAATGACTCGATGAATCGATTTCAAAATTTAATTAGTTATAGAACTCAATAAAACGCGTCGACTGTCACCTTAAACGTCTCAATCGGTTTATTCGTTCGAGAGATATCGTTGTAGAAAAAATTGTAAAAAACGTTATTTTTTGAAAACAAAAGCATACAAAAGTATTTTCGAGCTCGAAGAGCTCGAAAATGTATCTACTACAATTTTTCGAGCTCAAGGAGCTCGAAATATGCGGGAAGTTTTGGGGCTGGCCCGCAGGGTCAACCGACAGACCGATTTTTTCTTATGTTGTTGGTTAAATTAAAAATATTTTTTTCATATTTTCATAATTATATTTTTTTATATATTTGAAATATATTATTAATATAATTTTTATATATTTTCAAGCATGTAATTTTTATACGCCTTAAAATCTATTTTAAAATTATTTAAATTACATTTAAAATATATACAAAAATCGGCCAAAAGTTAGCTATTAAAAATTTATTTTTGATACATATTTTATATATGTATATATATATATATATATATATATATATATATATATATATATATATATATATATATATATATATATATATATATATATATATATATTAGGGTGATTCATTTCCGCAAAAGTTTTTTTTTTTTAAGTGCTCGAGCAAAATCTCAATTTACATCGAAAAACAAAAATTCTCGCCAAATATGAGCTCTTAATTCCAATGCTAAGTACTTACTATTTGATTTCAAAGATTTCCCATTTAAAATACACGTAAATTAAATTACTTTTTTTTTAACTTTCCAATACTCAGCTGCGTTTCATGATATCAACACGGGTTTGGTCGCAAATTGTAGGGCATTTGGTGTTCTTCAAAAATGCCCATAGTAACTTAGCTGTTATTCTAGCTGTTTCACTTGTGTCCGCTGCGGAACTCATTTTTCCTATGAAATTGACCTTTATTGGCTTGCAGAACGTAAACTAATGAAAGTGCACTAAAAATGCTAATGGGAATGTTATAGGAAACTTTATTCCCTTCAAAAGAAGTCCTATGAGTCAAGCCACTAAAGTCCATAGTTTCCGAGTTATAGTCATTTTAATAATTTGAAAAATATAATATAAAAAAAAAAATTACAATTGATATTTTATTCTTTAAATTATTAAAATGACTATAACTCGGAAACTATGGACTTTAGCGGCTTGACTCATAGGACTTTTTTTGAAGGGAATAAAATTTCCTATAACATTCCTATTAGCGATTTTAGTGTACTTTCATTGGTTTACGTTCTGCAAGCCAATGAAGGTCAATTTCATAGGAAAAGTGAGTTCTGCAGCGGACACAAGTGAAACAGCTGGAATAACAGCTAAGTAACTATGGGCACTTTTGAAGAACACCAAATGCCCTACAATTTGCGACCAAACCCGTGTTGATATCATGAAACGCAGCTGAGTATTAGAAAGTTAAAAAAAAAGTAATTTAATTTACGTGTATTTTAAATGGGAAATCTTTGAAATCAAATAGTAAGTACTTAGCATTGGAATTAAGAGCTCATATTTGGTGAGAATTTTTGTTTTTCGATGTAGATTGAGATTTTGCTTGAGCACTTAAAAAAAACAAAACTTTTGCGGAAATGAATCACCCTAATATATATATATATATATATATATATATATATATATATATATATATATATATATATATATATATATATATATATATATATATATATATACATATATATATATATACATTTATGTATTGTTTATGTATTTTTAATATATTTTTTTTATAAATGTTTTTCATAAGGCACCGAACTCGAATAAGCAGCGGTAGAAGAAGTTCAGTGTTCACCACTAGATCGCACGCAATCTCATGTGCTGTTCCTGGTTAGATATATATTTCAGAGTTTTTATATTCTATACTTGAAAACAATTCTGGCACGGCTACTTCTCTGTCGTCCGACCCAGTGACAAGTGCTTCTTTTGATGGTAATATAGTATATCCTAAAAGTCGTCACAAATACAAATGATATGTTGACAAGTACACCATGTATTTGAGTAGATAATTCCCTCCAAATACGTGTGGCTTTTCAGCCAAAGTCGTAGCGTGTTTCGCCGTATTTGAAGTCGTGGCGTATTTGGCTCAACTCAAACCAAGTTGACTCAAAGGTTTCTTTTTATCAGTGTAATATAACCTACTAAAATGTGTCTGAAGTCATATCAACTCATCCTTTATATGGTTACTTTCGATACATTATGTCATCGAACTTGGTTTTTAGTTTAAATCATACTACCAACAATAAAATCGATAAAACGTAGTTTTTAATATTTTTCTCGGATATTTCATATTTGATTGTTTCTCACATGAGTCAAAACTCATTTAAATCTTGATCTGAATCCCCGGCATTGATTTCTGCCTGAATACACTTATTTTATTGAACATAATCAGGGATTAAATTTTAAAAACCGCTTCATTAACAATTCTTGACTCTTAAATTTTCAAACTTTAGCATAACAGGCAACTTGTTAGAGCTTGAGAAGATCGTAAAAAAACAATCGCATATGATAGCATTTTCGAGCTCGAAGAACTCGAAAATATATCTACACCAATGTTTCCGAGCTCTTTGAGGCCGAAAACAGCGGGAAGTTTTGGGGCTGGCCCGGAGGGCCAACCGACGCCCAGATTTTTTTTTATACAATAACAGTGATTTTCGCGGAATCAACGTGATCTACGACATCGCGGTGAGATCCCACGTCGATTCGCTGTGATTCACCGCAACATCACGGTGACTCTAACGGTAAATCACCGTGATACCCGGTGATTCACCGTAATACACCGTGATTCAGGACCGCCAGGGTTGGCCCAAGTCTGGGTTACCATTGGACACCCAAGGCAGGGACACTCAGTCTTGGCCCAAGCTCGGGTAATCATTGTCACGGCCAAGGCTTGGTTACCCAGTAGGCTGATTCAAAAAAATGGACTATTTTTTTTTTCGATATCCCCTGTGAAATATATTCAAAGAGACAAGAAAAAACGCCTGTGAAAATCAGAGCTCTTAATATTAATATTTAGAGGTCACGCATCGCAAATTTCTATTTCCCGTTTAAATAACATGGGAAAATTTATTTTTTAAGCTTTGGAATTTTGTAGCTCACGGTGGGACCAATACTTTTAAATGTTCAAGACATAATCTTATGGGAAATTTGACGCTCTATAAAAAAGGTCTCTTGTAATTTTTTGATATTTTCATTTCTTCAAAAGTTATTCGAAGTTAAAGTTAGATTGACGATAAATTTTCACAATTTTTAAATTTTTTGACGCAACCATCAACTTTTCGGAAAATTTTATAGGACATTTTTTGTAGAGCATTTCCTTTCCTACAACTTATCTAAGAAAAAAATTTTCGATATTTCTCACAAGTCGTAAGTTATTTGCAATTAACTGAAAATTTTAATATAATTAATTTTAAGCGACAAAATTTGGATTTTTTAAGAAGATTTCCAGTTAATTGCAAATAACTTACGACTTGTGAGAAATATGGAAAATTTTCTTCAAGATAAGATAGGAAATAAAATGCTCTACAAAAAATGTCTTATTGAGTTTTCCGATAAAGTTGATAGTTGCGTCAAAAAATTTAAAAATTGTGAAAATTTATCGTCAATCTAACTTTAACTTCGAATAACTTTTGAAGAAATGAAAATATCAAAAAATTCCAAGAGACCTTTTTTATAGAGCGTCAAATTTCCCATAAGACTATGTCTTGAACATTTAAAAGTATTGGTCCCACCGTGAGCTACAAAATTCCAAAGCTTAAAAAATAAATTTTCCCATGTTATTTAAACGGGAAATAGAAATTTGCGATGCGCGACCTCTAAATATTAATATTAAGAGCTCTGATTTTCACAGGCGTTTTTTCTTATCTCTCTGAATATATTTCACAGGGGATATCGAAAAAAAAAAAAAATAGTCCATTTTTTTCAAGCAGCCTATTACCCAGCCTTGGCCCAAGTCTGGGTTGCCATTGAATGGCCAAGGCTAGGTTACCTAGTCTTGGCCCAAGCCCGGGTAATCATTGTAACGGCCAGGACTGAGTACCCAATCTTGAGCCAAGCATGGGCCAATATAGGTGTGCCAAAACTAGGTTCCCCAGTGCTGGGCCAGGTAGGGCCTCGTCGTTTAACTCTGGCAGCTCCTGCAAGGGTATCTTTGAAACGGCTTGACTTATGAAAATCTTTGCTCAAAACTTTTTTGAAGAGAGCGTTTAATTTCCTAAAAGCACATGTCTTGATCAATGTTACTCGCGATTAATTGTCAAGTTAAAGCGTTCGAAAGTTGAAAACAATTTTTTCTTATCTAATTTAAATGGGAAATAGAAAATCGAGACACGCCACCTTTAATTATTGATATTAAGGACTCATCTTTTGACAGGGTCTTTGTCCAAGAATACTCTGTCGATTTTTTTAATGTTCTTCGAGAAAAAAAAGCCGATTTTTTTTAGACACTCTACTGTGCATGGAGAAAAAGGAAGCTCAACATAAACGATCAAATACTGTCTTAATATCGATTTCTATTAGGTCTTTTTAAAAAATCATAAATTATGATAATTTTTATAAAAAATTGGTAAAAAGTAAAAGGTCCGCAAAAAAATTATATGGAAGCATAGTAATATTTGAAGACTTTGACTCTTAATAACCAACAAATATATATATATATATATATATATATATATATATATATAAACATTTTCGGATTATTTCTCCGGGCTATGTTTTTTTCTCTTTTTCTATTTCATGCTTCATTATAGTTGTCGCTCCTCCCCTGCTAAGAAAATCCGATTCTTATAGCTGTATGTATGAAGCTCTATTCTCAACTATAGCACTTCTCATAGAACTCATTCATTCTTATGAAATCTCTATGAGAATTTATTGGATTCTATGAGATTTTCTAAACAGGCTCACCTCATTTTTTCTTACATTTGCAATCGTGGAGCGTGTTAGTAAGAAAGATTCCCGACAGGTTGCAGTCTGATGGCTATGAGGAACGAACCTCAAACGGCAATGCATTATATCGATTTGTGAAAAATAATTCATTTGCTCACTGCAGGATTCGAACTTGAGCCTGGCAAGTACACTGAGATAAAAATCAGATAATATTTGTTATTTTTTAAATAAAAAGTATTATTTTGCCGAGACAAACTTGATACGGTCCAAAAGTACAGAAATTTTTCTTTAAATGAGTAAAAATTATAATCGTTTAACTGTTACGTCCCAGCCTGTACGTCAGATGACGTGGGAATTTACTTCTCTAATTACCGACCTGAAATCTAACTAATTATATCGAATATCGATAACCAAGTAATTTCTATAGTATTTAATTAATTATATAAAATAATATAATATAATAATAGAATAATATTATTTAAGATATTTGAAAGTTAAGGATATGAGTAATAATTGATAAAGTTATTTTTCTATATTTTATCAAATATAAATAAGCGCTGACGCCTCGAGTAAATCCTCGAGACGTGCAGCTGCACAAACATCTATTTTGTTTAAGATAACTTTTGTTAATAGATAAGTGACTCATTTGTTAGTAACAAAAGCGGAGAGATCGTGAGAATTAAGTATTTTCAATAAATATTAGAATGGATCATTCGAGAACATGCGTTATCTCGAATGACCCCTCCATATGAATCGATGCGCGGGTCTGATGCCCAAGCGTATTGATAAGAGTTACTCTAGTTTTTCTCGATCAAGAGAAGTCAGTCTGAAACATAGAATTATCGAGAGCAGTCAGGCTCAATATCAAATACTCAACTTCGTTCTCACCCTCTCGAAGTTATTGTTAAGAGTACATTAACAATTTATAAATTAATTCAACTGTATATTTCACATCACTCCAAATTATATCCTTATAATTTAATAAATCGGATTTAGATATATGAAATAATATATATAATCAAACGACCAGTTTATTGCAACCACCAAATGGTGGCTGTTCAACCCATACTTAATTATTATTTATAATTATGTATAAGTTCTCATTACGTCCAATTTAAATCGACCGCTCAACTACGCCAGCGCCAAAACATCAACCAGGACGTAACAACTTATATATAATTAAAATTGGTGGCAGCGACGGATTCGAACAGCCCCCGAATAGACTGGCAAAATCGCAAAAATCCGAAAATTTTTTTTTATTACAAGAAAATTGACATCAAGTTATCAAAGTAAAATTATATCAACGTAAAAGAAAAAAAAGAAAAATTGTGAAATAAAAGTGAAAATTAAAGTGAGAATTGAAGTGAATAAAATAAATGATAATAAAAATTCGAATAAATGAAATTAAAAATTCGTAAATAATTAAAATAAAATCATAAAGAAAAAAAAATTAAATTAATAACATCGAACATTTGAATTAAAAATCCGAAAATTTTTTTTTCCCAAGAATCGAAATTTAATTTTATTTCGCTCTCATAAAATAATAAATAAATAAAAATATATATATATTCATAAAAGTCAGACATATCAAGAAAAAAAAAGTAAAAATTTTGTGAATAAAAAAATAAAAGTCATAATAAAATTCAAGTGAGTGAAGTTAATGAAGAATCAAAAAATTTTTTAAACAAATCAAATCTACCAACATCATTTACGACGCCCGACGGACGCAGTTCAACATCATTAAGTGCTGAGATATCTACATCGTGCATACCTGCTGACCTTCACCATCAACCTTCCGACGGCAACGTAGATCTTCGCATCGACCATAATTTATTTTTACAATCTTCTAAGTAGTAAGTCGATTTATCGATATCATTCAATTTTGTAATTTTTTTTTGCGTTATATAAATTTAAAAATATAAATTCATAAAAATGTCTCAATTAGAACTTATGGAAACTTCTCTCGCTGAAGCAAAAGATACAATAGGAACATTAGTAAATGAAATTCAAAAATTAAGATCAGATCATGAACGGGTAAAAAATACTTTTAATGAACAATTTGAAACCGAATTAACGCGACGCGTAAGAGAGGAAATGAGTAAATTAAACACCACAAATTTAAATTCACAATTTACATCAAATTCTAACAGAACTCAAAATAATAGTAATATTAATAAAATTGATTATAAAGATTTTCTGAAAACCATCCCAGACTTTGACGGTACAAAAGACGGTTATCCAATAGAATCATTTACAAAAGCATGTGTAAATGCTAAAAAAATTTTTAAAGACGATATCGACGAAGAATTTTTAGTAAAATTATTACAGACCAAATGTAAAGGCGAGCCGTTAAAAAGAGTTAGTACTGTAGACCCGACAAGCATTGACGACTTTATTTCATTTTTAAATTTACACTTTAGACAAAGTAAAGAAATCTCACTATGGATGAGAGAATTTGATAACTTTCAACAACGCCCACATGAACGCGTTAGGGATTTTAACTATAGAATAAGCCAACATTTGCGAAATACATTGTCAGAAATTGAATATACCGACGGAGAAAATAAGACAGAAAAAGCTACGCTAGCTAAAGAAACTGCTATTCGTTCATTTATATCGGGTTTACATCCGAAATTTGCTATTTTTTTACAAGAAGATAAATATTCGGACCTTGACTCCGCGACCAAATCAGCCGAAAAAGTCGAAAAACAGCTACAACAAATGAGAAATGTTGACAACTTTTTCAATGTATATGATTCTCGAACAAAAAGTACAGATTACCACCACGTTTTTACTCCACACACTAAACAAAATTTTCAAAATGATACTGACTTTACTCACAACATTTGTAATACAAATAATTATCATAAAAATCGAAATCAATATCAAAAGAATAATCAAAACTACGCACAAAAATCGGAACCAAATAGACATCAAAATCAAAGAAATTTTAATCAAAATAATAAATTTTGTAATTTTTGCAAAAGAAATAATCATAGTATCGAAGAATGTAGAAATTTAATGCAAAGAAAAAGCACTGAATCTAATCGAGTTATAGATAAAAATATTCTCCAATGTGATTACTGTAAAATGAATGGTCATTTAATGAATAATTGTTGGAAAAAAATTTATAACGAAGGAAAACGCGATGCATTAAATTCAAAACCGAGTACAAGTACGGGAAACGACCAAGCGTTCCCTCGAGACGGCGCTCCGATGGGAAACGTAGCAACTCAGCGCCAAATTTCGAACAAAAATTAAGAATACCAACGCGAACTTATGTCGTAGGTGCTATGTCAATAGACTACAAACCTACGTCTATCATGCTTAAATCTAAAGATATAATATCGAGTTACGGAAAAATATTAATTGATACGGGATGTAGTTTAAATTTAATAAAATACGGCGAAGTAAAATATAAAAATCTAATTGATGATTCTTATTGTTATAAGCTAAATGGCGTATCTGAAGCTATAACTTTGGGTAGAATCCAAATACAAATTTTTAATGAAACTACATACTTTCATGTCATCCCAGATGAATTTCCTTTAGATTATAGTGGAATACTTGGGATGGAATTTTTACGCGAACATGGCGGAATAATTAATTTAGTAGAAAATACTATAATTTTTAAACATTTAAATAATTTAGAATTATCATTTACCGAGGGAGAATGTTTCGTTTTAAAAGCTCGAACGAAAACAGCAATGTTTGTTCGAGTCGATAGTAAACTTAAAGAGGGTTATACACCTCGTATTGAATTTGAAAATGGTATTTACGCGGGCGAAGCTTTAGTTAGAAATAATAATGGTATCGCTTATTTGTACGCAATAAATACTCTTGATAAGGATGTTAAAGTGAAAGTACCCGTAATTCCTTTGTACCCCTTCGGGACAAGTGAAGATGAGGACACTAGCTTGACGCAAGACGACACAGATAAATACGATAACAGTACCAGGGCCCGGGAAAATCGTGTTGACCAAGTGTTAAAACTCTTGCGTTTAGGACATTTGAATGAGGAAGAGCGTAAAACGATAGTTTCTCTAGTAGAAAAATACGCTGACCTGTTCCACATTCCGGGAGAATCATTGCGCGCTACAGAGACAGTGGCACACAATATACCTACTAACGATGACGTACCGGTAAATACTCGACAATACAGACATCCACCTGCACAAAAAGACGAAATTCAAAAACAAATTACAGAATTAATGTTGATGGACATAATAGAACCTTCGACCTCCCCGTATAATTCCCCTCTATGGATAGTACCTAAAAAGGCTGATTCAAAAGGCAATAAAAGATGGCGGTTAGTAATTGATTATCGTAAATTAAATGAAAAAACTATTAAAGACGCATACCCGTTACCGTTGGTAAATGATATTCTTGATCAACTGGGTGGCGCAATTTATTTTTCAATTTTCGATTTAAAATCTGGATTTCACCAAATTAAAATGCATCCAAAAGATAAACATAAAACAGCATTTACAACTCCTCATGGTCATTATCAGTTTAATAGAATGCCATTTGGACTTAAAAATGCTCCGGCAACGTTCCAAAGGTTAATGGATTTAGTGTTACGCGGGTTACAAGGAGCGGATCTCTTTGTTTACTTAGACGATATAGTCATTTACGCACGTTCTCTAGAAGAACATAACACTAAATTCGAAAAATTAGCCGAACGTTTACGTAGTGCCAATTTAACTCTACAAGCCGATAAATGTGAATTCTTAAAAAAAGAAGTAATTTATTTAGGCCATCTTATATCTGCCGACGGTGTCAAGCCTGATCCCGATAAAATCAAAGCGATCAAATGTTTCAAAACACCCGTAAATACAACACAAGTGAGAGAATTTCTTGGACTTGCTGGTTATTATCGGCGATTTATTAAGGATTTCGCAAAAATCGCTAAGTGCCTATCTGACCTTACAAGTAAAAACGCAAGATTTACATGGACGCCTGAACATCAGGTAGCTTTTGAAACCTTGCGGGACAAACTATGTACAGCTCCGATATTGCAATACCCCGATTTTTCGAAACCGTTTATTTTAACGACCGATGCATCTAACTATGCAGTTGGAGCAATCCTCTCACAAGGCAAAATTGGCGAAGATACAATTGTTGCAGCAGCCTCTCGTGTACTTAATAAACACGAAAAAATTACTCGACCACCGAAAAAGAAATGGTCGCAGCTTTATTCGGTATGAAAACATTTAGACCGTATCTCTATGGCAGAGAGTTTACTCTTGTCACCGATCACAGACCGCTGGTGTGGGTAAATAATATGAATGACCCAACATCGCGTGTAATGAGATGGAGAGAACGGCTTAAAGAGTTCGAATATACCGTGTTATATAAGGCGGGAAAAATAAACACAAACGCGGACGCTTTATCGCGTAACCCAATAATTGAAAACCGCGAAGTTTATCCAATTAAAATTAAATGGCGACCTGGAAAACCCGGAATCGCTAGGTTGAGGACTTCAGACCCTTCAGACGATGGTAAAGTTTTTAAAAAGAAACCTAAATACAAAACTAATTCAGAGTCAATTAGCTCGAATAGTGATAAAAATAAATTATCTACAAACTTCAACAAAAATAATATTTCAAGTTCAGAGGAAATTACTTCAAGTAATAATATGAATTCGGTAGTTCAAATTCTCGAGCCAAAAACTCGAGCGGTCGATAATGAAAATTCGGTCGAAAAAAATATAGTAAAAGAGTCAAGAACTCAAATGGTTGGGCCCATCGATAAATTAACTACGGACCCAACAGTCAAAAATACTAGCGACGGCAATAGGATTAGCTACCCTATCGATCGGCGATTAGTTGACAAAAATAAAGAAAACGGATATATCGGTGAAAATAAAAATTTAAAAAATAAAAAATCTAACGTTAGACGGTATAATCCATATAAAAAAATTTCAAAAACCGAATCAAAAATAAATAATAAAAAAGATAAAAATGATAAAGTAAATAAAAACTTGAAAAATTATAATACTCGAAACCCTTCGAATAAAAATTCCGAGCTTGAAAGTGAAAATCAAAATAAAAAAGAAACTAATAAAGTAAAAACTAATGAAAATTTAAAAAGTTATAAAAGAAAACCTTTCGAAAATTTTGAATCGAATAAGTCTATTGTACTTCCTGATTATTCTGACGAATCATCATCATCAGGAGAAATTTATGATGCTGTAGCTCTAAGAAAAAAACTCATTAAAAATAACCCTTCGTATTTAAGTGACGAATCTGATATGACAGATTTCGGGTTGTCTTATATATCTAATAATTCTATAAACTCTCCAAAACATAAGAAACCTCATAATTTATCAGCGTCATCTCAATCCTCACATTCATATATACCTGAAAGTTCTAAAATCACTGACCCCTCATTACCATTATTAACAGACGTACAGACGCCAATTATATCTTCAATCTCAAATTTAAAACCACAGACAAATATTGAAAATACAGAAATCGATAAAAATAAATCAATACTTTCTCGAATTAAAAGATCACATAGAATAGCAGAATTCACACCTTCTCCAGCAGTTCGTACACGCAGAAAAATAGATAAAACTAATTACAAGACGAAAAAAATTATTACTCTAGACACCTCAGATGACGAATCAAATACAGACGAGACAGAAATAATAAAATCAAAAATATATTCAAGTAATTCAAACGACATTGACACTGAATCTCCAATAGAAACTATTCCTATTACTTTAAGAACACCTACACGAAATGTCACAAAAAGTCCAATTAAATTATGCCCGACTCCCATACGGAGTCCTATAAGAAAAATTAATAATTCTAAAAATATGGGAGACGTGATTTCATGGTCATCAGAAGAAGGTGGTGACCACCCAAAAATTTTAAATGTAGAAGCTTTAGTTCATGCCGACCCTTATAACGAATCTAATATTCATGTAAATATGGAAATTGATAAAACTACTTTTAATGACTCACTCGCACGACCGATGGACATACAGACGTCATCCGATGATAACGTAATACCGCCGACTATTGTAAATACTGATAGGAATAAAACTAATGTAGAAAATGTAAAAATAAAAAATAATCCTAAAACAAATAATGACGAACCACGACAACAAAGTCCTAGTAAAGCCATAGAAAAACATCGTGTAGTAACAAATAGTCAAACGATAAATAATCCCCCTAATAACGAACCGCAGCTACGCAGGTCAAAAAGACAGCGTAAGCCCAAAACGTGTTCGTGTTGCACGGACAACGATAAACATACACATACACAAAAACACATTCCATACAAAATACAAAAACTTTCAGAAAATTTTAAGATAAAAACAAATAAACCTAAAAATAAAAATAATAAAAATAATTTTGTACCTCAATTGCCAAAAATAATGGTTACCCTCGAAGCAATTAACCGCCAACAAAATGCAAATGATAAACTTCCAAACAATAATTTAAGTATAATAAATGAAAATGTAGAACCGATCAATTTTCAAAATTCTTTTCCTGATAGAGAACCACAAAACCCTGAACATATAAATTCACCCGTTGATCAAAATTTGAGTTCAGTCGAACGAATAAATTCATTCAATGACCAAAATTTCGATCAACGAGAACAAATAAATTCATTTAATGACGGAAACTTTGATCAAATCGAACAAATACATTCATTTAATGATGATAACCTTGATCAAATCGAACAAATAAATTCATCTAATAATATAACAAATTTTCAACAAAATTTAACAGAATTAAATTCAGATAGTAATCAAGAACAAATAGAAAATGTAATTATCGTAGAAAATAATAATCCAAATAATGAACAAATAGATTCTGACGATGATTCATCCGTAGTTTCAGTAATGTCGAACGATTTTAGTAATGATAATATAATAGAGACAAGAGATAATTTAGAAATGCAAAAAAATAGTTATTTATGTTTTATTAATGCAGATAGTACTGTCCCAAGTAAAATAGGAAAACAATTATTAGAATCAGGATATTTAAAATTGAGTCCATTAGCTAGTTATAAAGTAGGGCAGGTAATTAAAATGGGAACATCGAAAAGAAAAGTACTTGCGTTAGTTACTCAAAACACCAGTACAGATGCACCCACCGAAAAAGATTATTGTAAAGCTTTTAAAAATTTAAAATTATACATGGAAAAAACAAAATTAAAATCGATTAGTATTTCTCAAGGTCGAAGTGATTTATCCAAAACTGTATGGTCAAAAATTAAAAATATTATAGCTAAAACATTTAAAGGAACCGATATTAAAATAATTATTTGTAGAGATCTGATAGTAATACCTCCAGTAGAAGAGAGACAAAAGATAATAGCTGAAAATCATGAGACCCCAATGGCAGGTCATAAAGGTGTAACTAAAACTTACAATAGAATTAGACAAAGATATTTTTGGGATAATATTAAAAAACATGTCGAAGATTTTGTTAGAAAATGTATTAGTTGTCAGAAAAAGAAATTAGTAAGGATAAAAACAAAACAACCGATGGTAATAACAGATACATCCGCAGAAATTTGGGATAAATTAGCATTAGATATAGTAGTACCTAATAAAACATCAGCAAACGGTTATTCATATATTTTAACGATGCAAGACGATCTTTCAAAATATTGCTTTGCAATACCGCTAGTATCTATGACAGCCAAAGACATTGCGATAGCACTAGTCGAGAATTTCATATTAAAACACGGTTGCCCAAAAGTAATTTTAACAGACCAAGGTCAAGCATTTATAGGTAAAGTTATGGGTTGTGTAGCTAAAATTTTCAAAATGAAACAAATAAAAACGACAGCTTTTCACCCACAATCTAATGGTTCATTAGAAAGAAGTCATCAAGTATTAACAGATTATATCAAACATTTTACAAATAAAAATGATTGGGATCAATGGTTGCCTCATGCAACTTTTGCTTATAATACGAGTGTACACGAAGGTACAAAGTTTACCCCATATAGATTAGTTTTTGGTAAAGAAGCGCGATTACCATCAGAATTTTCATACTTAGATGATATTCCTACTTACGCAGATTACGTTAAAGAACTTGCAATTCGATTGCTAGAATCAAGAAAAGAAGCAAGAGAAAATTTAGAAAATTCAAAATTAAAATCTAAAGTACGATATGATAAAAAAATAAATCCTGTAAAGTTTAAAATAGGTCAAAATATATTTTTAGTAAAGAATCAGAGAGATGGTAAATTTGATGATAATTATTTAGGTCCTTATAAAATTACTGAAATCTTCCCAGATAAAAACGATATAGAAATTGAATATAAGCCAGGAAAAAGAAAACTCATCCATTGTGACAGAGCTAAGATAGCTTATAAGTAAATTGAAATTTTTTTACACCAGTACCTTTTCAAAAAAGCATTAAAGTAACTCTAGGGAACAAAATGATTTATTAAAAGTAACAAAGAAAAATAAATGATATCAAATAATTCATGATCTGATTTAAATAAAATGTAAGAATAACTACGAAAATTAAAAAAATTTTAATTTTATTTCTAAATAATTTCGAAAGATTGGAAACATAGACATAATTAAAGTTAAATAATTAGTAAAGATAAGAAAAAATAATAAAGAAAACGAATTAAATGATGCTAGAAATCAAATATTCTAGAATTAGTATAATAATAATTTTTAATATAACGTAAAATAGACAATAAACGATAGTGAAAATAAAATAATAATAACCAGATTTTTTTTTTTTTGAAGATAAAATATTTAAAATATAAGAAGAATAGAAAAGAGAAGGAAAAGTAAAATAATTGAGAAGATAGTTAAACAGAATATATCACATAGATATACTAAAGCAAAATAAATAAACAAATGAATAAAAAAAAAAAAAAAAAAAATTACTATAATAAATTAATAATAGACAAATAAAATAATAAAATTTTTTTTTCTTACTCATACGCATAACTGAAAACGACAGTTATTTAATAATTTAGTTAAATATAATAAAAAACAAAAAAGAAAGAAAAAAAGGGAAAAAAATATGTATATATAATACAAATTTTTTTTATATATAATAATAATCTTCAGAAATAAAAGAAATACAATTTTTTTTTGCCTATGTAACCATTATAGCGAATAAGACATTTATATTATATAGTATTGCATGAATAAATTGATATGTAAACATAATCCTCTAATGATTTAAGAAAAAATAGAAAATGAACAAAAAAAATATCATATTAAAGAAATTAAACGTGTACAGATTTCACGTCGGTAAAACAAATTTTTTTTTAATACTTAGTATCTTTCACAGATAAGGCCCGAACGAGCGAGGGCGCTCGTCTAACGGGTGGGGGCGTGTTACGTCCCAGCCTGTACGTCAGATGACGTGGGAATTTACTTCTCTAATTACCGACCTGAAATCTAACTAATTATATCGAATATCGATAACCAAGTAATTTCTATAGTATTTAATTAATTATATAAAATAATATAATATAATAATAGAATAATATTATTTAAGATATTTGAAAGTTAAGGATATGAGTAATAATTGATAAAGTTATTTTTCTATATTTTATCAAATATAAATAAGCGCTGACGCCTCGAGTAAATCCTCGAGACGTGCAGCTGCACAAACATCTATTTTGTTTAAGATAACTTTTGTTAATAGATAAGTGACTCATTTGTTAGTAACAAAAGCGGAGAGATCGTGAGAATTAAGTATTTTCAATAAATATTAGAATGGATCATTCGAGAACATGCGTTATCTCGAATGACCCCTCCATATGAATCGATGCGCGGGTCTGATGCCCAAGCGTATTGATAAGAGTTACTCTAGTTTTTCTCGATCAAGAGAAGTCAGTCTGAAACATAGAATTATCGAGAGCAGTCAGGCTCAATATCAAATACTCAACTTCGTTCTCACCCTCTCGAAGTTATTGTTAAGAGTACATTAACAATTTATAAATTAATTCAACTGTATATTTCACATCACTCCAAATTATATCCTTATAATTTAATAAATCGGATTTAGATATATGAAATAATATATATAATCAAACGACCAGTTTATTGCAACCACCAAATGGTGGCTGTTCAACCCATACTTAATTATTATTTATAATTATGTATAAGTTCTCATTACGTCCAATTTAAATCGACCGCTCAACTACGCCAGCGCCAAAACATCAACCAGGACGTAACATAACTATAAAATACTAAATCTTAAGTAAAGTTATTCTAAGTTTTAGAGTGAAAAATAAAAAGCATTCAATAAATTTCACTATTTGATTTAGAAAAAAAATCTATTTTCGAATAAAACTTTCACTGAAACTGCTATTGATTTTTTACTAATTCAGATTGTAAACATTGTCTCCTTGAGTGTAATACTGAATTGTTTTTTTAACTTCCCGCTATGAAAATTGCAAATTTTCAAAAATTCGGGAAGTTATTGGTTTCAGTCCGATTTGTGAAAATCAAAATTCCAACAGATGTCGGCGTTTTAAGGTCCTAGGAAGCTATTCTGGCTAATTTCACGATGATGTCCGAGTGTAGGCATGTATGTATGTACGTACGTACGTATGTAAATATTCTGAAACTTATTTTGACCGGATGAACCGATTTTGAACTTTAAGGTGTCATTCGACGCTGCTTTTTATTTACTATAAACACTGAAAATTTGAGCTTAATCGGTCTCGTACGTTCGGAGATATTTTAAAAATAAAATTTTTTCAAAAATGTTTTTTTCGAATAACTTTTTATTCGCTGAATGGATTGATCTCAAAATCTAATCAGCTCTTAAACATTGTAAGCCGCGTCGAATGCCGCCTCAAAAATCAAAATCGGTTTATTTGTTCGAGAGAAACCGTTAACGAAAGAATTAAAAAAAAAATTTTTTTTTAGTATTTTGAAAATTTCTCAAAAACGACTCGATAAATCACTTCCAAAATTTAATCAGCTGTAGAACCCAAGAAGACGCGTCAATTGTAACCTTAAACGTCTCAATCGGCTTATTCGTTCAAGAGATATCGTTGTAGAAAAAATGGTAAAAAACATTATTTTTCGAAAAGAAACGCATACGAAAGTATTTTCGAGCTCAAGGAGCTCGAAATGGGCGGGAAATTTTGGGGCTGGCCCACAGGGTCAACTAACAGACCGATTTTTTCCAATGGTATACGTATATCTCAACTGTCTACTTAAATCCACTAATTTTTTTTTTACCACTGTGGGGTTCAAACCGAAGCTTTGCGAGTATTCCAGTTAGGGAACAAGCATGCTAAGCACTCATACTACAAATACCATTTCAATATCTTGGGGTGTAGAATACCAAATAAAAATACAATATAATGCACTCGATGTTATATCTCGCATATTAAAAGTTACAATGGCAAATAGTAATTTTTATCCACACTGAGAGAAAAAATCAGTAACTGCAACTACAAAAAAATAGTGATATACGGATACAAATATTTTTTCTTAGTTACGATAATAAATCAATTTTAGTTAATATAACAATTAAATTTAGTTACTGTAACTATTTTGTAATTAATTCAACGATTTAATTGTTAATGTAACTGACTAAAAGTAGTTATGTTTAATTCAGAAAAGTCATTCAAAGAACTAAACCCTAATCGTTAAATCAACTGAGATTTTTTACTAAACATAACGAAATTTTTAAAGTTGCTAAAACTATAAAATAATAGTGAATATTAACATTATTTCATAATTATTTACACAAATAATATTTAGCTACAGTAACTAAAGTAGGATAGTACGGCTAACCACATATATGTAGTTGTGAGGACAACTAATTTTCATTTATCAGTATGATGAAATTATATTTGATCTAACAAAAAAAACTTAGTTGTTGTTTCCATGGAAATTTAGTGGATTTTAAGGAAAAAAAATTATTTTTAACTTCCCGCTTAGAAAATCGATGATTTTCAAAAATTTCGGGAAGTTATTGTTTTCACCCCGATTTTCAAAAATCAAGTTTTCATCAGATGTCGACGTTTTGAGGTCCTAGGAAGCTATTCTGACTATTTTTAGAATGATGTCCGAGTGTCTGTATGTATGTGTGTGTGTGTGTGTGTGTGTATGTATGTATGTAAACTCTTTATAACTTTTTAACTAATAAACCGATTTGGATGGTTAAGGCGGCAATCGAAAGAGTTTTTTGGCCATCAACTTTTCTGAAAATTTCAGATCATTTGACCAAGTAGACTCGAAGATATTGGACAATTACGAAAAAAAAAAATTTTTTTTTTTTAGTTTTTTATTGATTTCTCGAAAACGACTTATACGATCGACTTCAAAATCTAATCAGCTCTAGAACTCAATAAAACGCGTCGATTGCCACCTCAAACATCTAAATCGAATAATTCGTTCGAGAGTTATCGTTGGAGAAAGAAATGGTAAAAAACAGTTTTTTGCGAATATCTTTGAAACAACTCAACCAAACAATCCAAAAATTCAATCAGCTTTAGAATTTATTAAAACGCGTCGATTGCCACCTTAAACATCAAAATCGGATAATTCGTTTGAGAGTTATCGCGGGAGAAAGAAATGCTAAAAACTGTTTTTTTCGAAAATAATGGCATGCAAAAATATTTTCGAGCTCGTAGAGCTCGAAAATGTATTTACAACGATGTTTTTGAGCTCCTTGAGCTCAAAAACAGCGGGAAGTTTTGGGGCTGGCCCGCAGGGTCAACCGATGCCCAGATTTTTTGTTTACAATGTTAGTTTTAATGATTTGTTAAGTTATTTTTTTTTTTTTTTTCGAGGCTTTTAAGTTTATTTCATTTTATATGATTTTTTTTTTTTTTTTTTTGATGGGAGGTTGCTTATGTATATTTTTGTCAAATTTATTTGACACACGCACTTAAACTTATAAGCTTAACAACCTTCCTATGCTTCTTAAATAATTATTTCGCAGTCGCCCTAAGAAGGATTCGAACCTAGTACCCTACGCACGCAAGACCGACAATGTACCGCTACGCCACACGGCCGATGAGTAGTCATAGACCTTAGTTAAGTTATAAGCCAAGCCTACAAGTACTCACTTCGTTACAGCAACACAATTAATTATGTTACGGCAACCATTGTTTTCGCTCACAAATCAACCTTCAGGACTTGAAAAAATTCACATATCACACTAAAAAAAAAAATTTTGATTATAAAACAGAAGTTCATGTCACGAAACTCCGTATCGACTGACGTATATAAATTTTGGTTAAATTTTTTTGTCTTATAAATTTTGGGCTCAGAAACTTAGAACAATTTAGACTTTTCAGACTTAAAAAAAATTTTAAGTTTCGGGACTGAAAAGATTTCGGTGCTCAAAAAAAAAAAATAAAAATAATAACAATAACAATACTTGTCGAACGCAAATTTAACGATTTATATGTAGATCATATCGAAATAATGTATTATTTTAACCCCGAAATTTTTTCTAAGTCCCGATTTTAGTCTGATTAAGTACCAAATAATATTTGATTTAACTAGTTAGTATTTGTTGTAACCACTAAACTTTTATTGTAGCGATAAGTAAATATAAATAACAAACTAATTTTAGTTACTTCAACTTTTTTTTTTAAGGTATCTGAACAATAAATAATTATCATAACTATTTAAATTAGTTACACCAACTAAATAAAAATAGTTAGATACAACCATGTAAAATGTTTTACTACTACTATCTAAAATTGTTACATCAATAGCAAAAATATAGTGATATACGGATACAACTTTAAAAAAATCGTTGAATCAACTATTTCGAAATAGTTAAAAATATATAGTTGCTGCTACGATTTTTTTTAGTTAGATTGAGTACCAAATAATATTTGATTCAACTAGTGAGTATTTGTTCTGACTACTAAACTTTTATTGTAGCGATAACTAAAAATAAATAACAAAATAATTTTAGTTACTTCAACTATTTTTTTAAAGTCATCTGAATAATAAATAGTTACAATAACTTTTTGAATTCGTTACACCAACTAAATTGAAATAGTTGTCTCTTTTTAGTTATGGCAA
Source organism: Microplitis manilae (assembly GCA_030273425.1). Classification (NCBI taxonomy): domain Eukaryota; kingdom Metazoa; phylum Arthropoda; class Insecta; order Hymenoptera; family Braconidae; genus Microplitis; species Microplitis manilae. The sequence continues at coordinate 15,310,270 of CP092725.1, read as the reverse complement.
CTACTGAGATTTCTCTCAGTGCACTAAGCAGTAATTGGGTGTGGTGCATCCCTACAGAGAATTTCTCTACATTATAAAACCACACAAAGATTTTCCCTAGACAAATCAACTCTATAGATAAATTTTTACATCACAACAACTCTACAGAAGATTATTTTCACATCGTTCCATCTCTACATCAGAACATCGCTTATATTAAAAATCTCTACAGCGATCATTTTTACATAACGCTAAGTTCAAACAGTAGAATTTTTGTTTTGACATTTTATTAATAAAGTAGATTAATTATAGAAAAGAATGAATGAATGAAATTGAAATTAAATTTTTCAAATATTACAAAAGTGATGATTCACTCCAACGCAAATTTAGAAAAATCCTGCGTTTGCTGCTTTGAAACTGGTGGTCTTGTGTTTACTTTTCGTATCAATTTCGATAATTTTTTTCTGTACTTGAACTCGATTTCCACTTTGGCTTATGTGCAGTAACAGGCGCTGTATCTTCACACATTTTAAATCATTTTTTAACAGCATCACTGTTGTCTTATTCGACAATTAATATTTTATTAAAAATACAAATATAAAGACAATAAAAAATATTAATTAAATAATAATTGATGCAGAAAGTTAACACAAGACCACCAGTTAAAAAGCAGCAACCTCTAGATTTTCTAAATTTATGGTGGAGTGAATCATCCCCTTTATGATATTAAAATAATTTAATTTCACTTTCATTCATTCTTTCTATCTTTTATATAATTAACCTACTTCATTAATAAAATGTCAAAACAAAAATTTTACTTTGAACTTAGCGTTATGTAAAAATTATCGCTGTAGAGATTTTTGATATGAGAGATGCTATCATGTAGAGATGGAATTATGTGTAAATAATCTTCTGTGGAGATGTCGCGATGTAAAAATTTATCTGTAGAGTCGATTTATATAGGGAAAAACTTTGTGAGATTTTATAATGTAGAGAAATTCTCTGTATAGGGATGCACCAAACCTGTAGCAATTTACAATTTTAATAAATTAATAATTTTTGCAAGATTTATATAAAGATAACTTGAGTCGTAAGTGATTTTCTGTTGTTTTCAAATAAATATGACCATCTACTCTATACAAATATTTTTTATTTTCTTTGCTGAAATTCATAGAATGGATAAAAATTAATGTTTTATAGTAATTCATTTTAAATTAACTGTAATATTCAAGTTCTACCTTCACGAATGTTGTCAACGAAAAATCGTTATATATCAAAGACATTTTTGAATATTGTTATTTACGGAATGATTGTTGTGAAGCAACTATTGATTTCTACAATTCTCTATTTAATTATGACTTATCTGTATTATAATTTTTAAAAGTCGTAAAACTTACAATCGGATAGTAAGAATCAGCAAAGAAATGGAATTTTCCACTAATAATAGTAATTTTTCTTTGGATTATAAATTTTTTTTTCGGAAAGTATTTCTGAATTGATGACTGTAATTAATTATTATTTTCGAACTACGTTTTTTCCGTCTATTTGAGTTCAAGGACAAGAGTGTATCCATTCGGCCATAAGCACTGGTTAAGTGTATAACGGTGGGCCCTGGCTATTTCGTGTCCAATAGCCACGAACCACTGTTACTAAATTTTCCCGAATAATTAATTTAATTAATGATAAATTATCAAATCTCATTATAAGTATTAATTATCATATAGCTGGTTCTGGTACGGGAAAATATCTCAGGAATGGGTCGACTCGTTCTGACCGGACACGCGGCTGAAATATGCTTATTCTAAAACGACGCTGGTGATAAGAAATTTGTTCAAAGAGACTCAATTAAATTATATATAACAAATTTTATTTAACCAAGCCCAAGTATATACAAAATTTCCCCTTTACTTATAAATTAATTTCTTTTAGAAATAACAAGTGTCCAGCGACAATTTATTTAGCGCGCAAATATTTAATGGACACAGGGTAATAAATTAAATAATTATTTAAAATGAGTATAACGTTGGAGAGAGAGAAAAGGTTTGTGACTAATTTGTCGAGAACTTATCTGGTTGTAAGTGGACTTATTACTGGTGGAATCAGTCTCCGGCTCATCGCGGGCTCCTTGGATTCGATGTCGATCCTCTTCATGAAATCCTCGCGGGCTCCTTGGACTCGATGTCGATCCTCTTCATGAAATCCTCGCGGGCTCCTTGGACTCGAGGTCGATCCTCTTCGGCAGACGTTGCACACCAAACCACCACACTCACAAATTTAAATTTGGTTTTCTTCAACCAGACGAAGGAGTCGCAAAATCTCCTTATTTAATTAATTTGAATCGAACAAATATCACTTATAATAAAATAAATAATTTAATTTAATATAAAAGAAAAGTCTCGACAAATAAAATTATTTAGGTAACAGACCAACCGAGATAGAACTGAGTTTTAGAATAAATGACTAGATATAATAAACTGATGGACTAGATATCGTTAGGCCGACTCAAATAAATTGTTGAGTCCTGGTGCTAGAGTAGGACCTCGCTAAGCGTCCTCAGTCTACTCTAGGCGATGGCCAGGGCCTAAGTCTCCGAGCAAGTGTTTTCTGGCCCTTTTATATGTTAAATTTTGGAGGGTGGAACTACCCCACTATCTGCTAAGTTCTAATTCAATCGAGGTGGCCTCTGACATGGCCCCAAGGGACTGGGAAGTGTTAATTAATATACAAATTCTTCTAACAGATGGCCGTAGAATCAACTAGATTTTTGCGCTCGATTTTCAAGTCGTAAAAAATCACAACGCACGTTCACACTCCCCGTCGCCAGACTTGAAGATCGGGTGCAACTCCACCATCCAGGGCTAGTCCTTAAAAATAGTCATCTGGTCTTCATTTGAGCCTCTTCATTAAAATCTCCAACCTACTTCTTCAATGAATTAAATACTAAAATGCAATTTATAATACAATGATTATCGCTGCTTACAATACAAATTTACACATTTTAAATATACACTAGTCAGTTTACAATATTCAATAGTCCATTTACAATAACAATAGTCAAGTAACAATATACAAAATTCAATTTACAATATACAATATTCAATTTACAATATACAATATACATTTCACAATAACCAAATATACAAAATTCTCATAATTTTTTTATTTCAAGTTTATTTTAAATATCATACAATTTTATTTTAAATATAATTAATAGAAATTCAAATCACTCAAATTTTCTAGACTACTACCACTACTAATTACGTCATCAGCATCATACCAAATTTCATCCTCAACGATATGATTTAAATTATTTCCAACTGTAACTGGGCTGCGTAGGTCAATCAAATTGACCTCAGTCCCAAATTCGTTTTCCTTATCAACAATAACGGAGCTTGCTAAATTTGATGCTTGATTTACTAATACAATATCGCCTATTCGTTCAGCACTGGTTAAAACAACTGGACCGATAGTACGCTCCAAGCCGCTATCAGGTATCAACATAAAATTTTCATCAATTAAATTTTTACAAAGAAATTCTATATGCTGACCGACAGTACGCACCAAGCCGCCGTCAGGTCTTGGCATTAAATTTCCATCATTTAAATTTTTATAATTAAATTGTTCTAGCAGATCGACAGTACGCTCTAAGCCGCCGTCAGATCTGAATTTTCATTCCCTAAAATTTATTTTTTTCAACTTGACCTCCATAAATAGTATGTTCCACCGGACCGACAGTTCGCTCTAAGCCGCTGTCTGGTTCCGAACATAAACCTATTAAATTCTCAACGTTGATATCTTCGACTGGACCGACAGTTCGCTCTAAGCCGCCGTCTGGTTCCATTGCTAAGATTTTAACTGCTAAATTTTCTTTAATCGGACCGACAGTACTCTCTAAGACGCCGTCTGGTTCCGAATAAAATTAAATTGTTCAACTGGGCCGACAGTACTCACTAAGACGCCGTCTGGCTCCAAAATTTCATTTGAACTATTTACTACAATTCTTTCAAATTTATTTGGTTTGTTCAACCAGGCTTCATGTGAACGAATGCAACTGGGCTCCGATTTCCCCAAACTATTTGTTTAATGGATCTTCTCCGTTTCGCGCCCTTTTTCCTCGGGGGATAGGACGGCGAAGCTAAATTTTTTGAAAGATCAGTGCGACTAACATCGCCAACACTGGTCGGCTAAAACTCGACGCAATTAAAATGGTTATTTACATTGTTATTATTATTAACATAATTATTACAAACGGAACGATTAAAACGATTATTTTGATTGTCATTTACTTTAAAATTACTCGAAGTTCTACTCGGGTTACCTCTATAAAAATTATTAAAATTTGATTGCCTATGGCTCATGTGAAAATTATTTTTATTCATATTTGAATTATTATTATTATTATTATAATTAGTTGACACGGGAATGTTTAATTGACTAGAATTGAAATTTTCCGAGAACCCGGACCTGAATGAATCATTATTAGCTTCAAAACAATTTTGTTTAATATGGCCTACTTCAAAACAGAAATTACAGACATCTACTCTGATATTATTACATTGTTCAAATACGTGACCATTTTGTCCACAATTAAAACAAAATTTTTGGTCCCGATTACGACCAGCAGTAGCTTCACTATACGAGCGAGATATAACATTTAAGTTGCTACTGTTATTTCTATTAAAATTGTTTTCATTGTTATTAAATGAATTACCCCGTAATATACTATGGTTACAATCATTATTTATTGGATAATTATTATTTAATTGATTATTTTGACTACCACTGGGATTATTACTAAGATAATCATTACCGTTGGGATTATTATTTAAATTATTGTTCTGGATTCCAATAGGATTAATGGTGGGGTAATTGTTACTATTCAAATTATTATTATAGTTACTATTATTATTATTGTTCAAATTACTGTTGCTCGTACTGGCTACATTACTATAAGTATTATTGGTTCTACTGATACCAGGTTGTCCATTAACCGGGAGGGCTGAATGTGTCGTAGTCCTAGTGTCTTGAGTCAAGTGACCTGTACTGCACTCCCCGTCGCCAAAACTGTGAGTTACTGTGCGAACAGTTTGTGTATTATGTTGTACAGGCACTTGCGGACTATTTATCCATTGGTTATTAATGGCTAGTGTCAAATTCTGTAGACAATCCAAAATTTGCGAAAGAACAGTTAGACTTACTCCTTGATCAGCCTGTACGGAAACTGGAACGGTGCCAGGAAGAAAAGCGGATCCCGCATTAGGCTGAATTTGTTGTCCAAGTACCGGTGGATTATTCGTTTGAATTATCGCGGGTGTAGTTGTGGCGATGATCGGTGTAGTCGAGACGGTAGTCATCGTAGTTGAGGGTGATGAGTGTACTACCCTGGGTTGGTTTCTATCCTTAGAAGATCCAACTCCTTCAAAAATTACTTCCTCACTTTCCCGCCTACCACTGTTGAACCGTACGCTTGGAATTTTCGACGCGTCGGTGGTCGAGTGTTACTCATAATATATTTTACCAATTACTGGGACTTAAATTTAATTTATTATCAACAATAGCTGGTATATGATAAACAGCTTACGAGTCCCAATAATACTTAAATCTGGATAAATTTTAATTACCGGATACAAATTTCAAATAACTTAAAATATATTCTTTTGTCAATTACTAAAAATAAAATATATTTATTGGTTTCCGGATTAACGATTTACTTTTGCTACTAAATGACGTCAGCTATAGCTACTTTAATCCCTAACAATGACAGTCTTTGTAAAATTATAAATATTCTCTTTTATTATAAATTTATTACAATGGTTTAAATATTAAACCATAAATTTTATTATAATTTAATTGCTTTCGATAACGAAATTCTTTACAATGCTTAAAATTTTAAGCCACGAATTTTTATTTTACTTTATTTAGTTTATGATTATTTACTTTACTTGAACTTTATTTCAGCGATTTATTTAATTATTACTTAGACTTAAGTCTAGTGAGTAAAATTTTTGAAATTTGAATATAATATTATTTATCAAAAAGTTTATCTGTAATTACTCATTCACTCAGTGAATTTTCCTCAAACTTATTTTAACAATATAAACGGTGGTTTATATTAAACCAGTAATTAAATTATCTATAGTTATTTTATTAGAAATTTTTACTTATGATTTTACAACAAAATTAATCTTTTATTATTTTATTTCAATGTAATTTATAATACCAAAATTTTACTGTCACTGTTGGTTTTAAGATATAAATTTTATTTACTGATTTATTTTATTTTACTTAATTTATTATAGTTTATTTTTCAGAGAAAAATTTTCAGAGAATAGCTAGTGATTTTATTTGATATTTATATCTCTTAGCCTAGTGTCGTACCTATTGTGTACTCGAGTAACGCGTACGACCAACGCGTAAGACGATGACCTTGTCTTGGTCTTCACGAGACCACCAGAATATATCGATTTTTTCTTCACTACCACGACTTCAATTTTATTTTATTTTTTTCACTCAGTATTTTATATTTTAAAATTTTAGTATTTTACTCGCTATTTAGCCAGTTATAATTTTAAGCAAATTATTTATAATTTTTATACGTTTAATTTTAATAATTTTGGGCAACCAATATATATATATATAAATCACAGTATCAGTTCAATATACAATTATAATACCATTATTTCTCTCTTCAACGGTATAATATAATTAATTTAATTTTCTCAAAATTTTACAAATTTGATTTTAATTTATCACCAGGTCTAGAATTTTCAGAACGAGGAACACGAGTTGGGCGCCAAATATAACGGTGGGCCCCACGTTGGGCGCCAAATATAACGGTGGGCCCTGGCTATTTCGTGTCCAATAGCCACGAACCACTGTTACTAAATTTTCCCGAATAATTAATTTAATTAATGATAAATTATCAAATCTCATTATAAGTATTAATTATCATATAGCTGGTTCTGGTACGGGAAAATATCTCAGGAATGGGTCGACTCGTTCTGACCGGACACGCGGCTGAAATATGCTTATTCTAAAACGACGCTGGTGATAAGAAATTTGTTCAAAGAGACTCAATTAAATTATATATAACAAATTTTATTTAACCAAGCCCAAGTATATACAAAATTTCCCCTTTACTTATAAATTAATTTCTTTTAGAAATAACAAGTGTCCAGCGACAATTTATTTAGCGCGCAAATATTTAATGGACACAGGGTAATAAATTAAATAATTATTTAAAATGAGTATAACGTTGGAGAGAGAGAAAAGGTTTGTGACTAATTTGTCGAGAACTTATCTGGTTGTAAGTGGACTTATTACTGGTGGAATCAGTCTCCGGCTCATCGCGGGCTCCTTGGATTCGATGTCGATCCTCTTCATGAAATCCTCGCGGGCTCCTTGGACTCGATGTCGATCCTCTTCATGAAATCCTCGCGGGCTCCTTGGACTCGAGGTCGATCCTCTTCGGCAGACGTTGCACACCAAACCACCACACTCACAAATTTAAATTTGGTTTTCTTCAACCAGACGAAGGAGTCGCAAAATCTCCTTATTTAATTAATTTGAATCGAACAAATATCACTTATAATAAAATAAATAATTTAATTTAATATAAAAGAAAAGTCTCGACAAATAAAATTATTTAGGTAACAGACCAACCGAGATAGAACTGAGTTTTAGAATAAATGACTAGATATAATAAACTGATGGACTAGATATCGTTAGGCCGACTCAAATAAATTGTTGAGTCCTGGTGCTAGAGTAGGACCTCGCTAAGCGTCCTCAGTCTACTCTAGGCGATGGCCAGGGCCTAAGTCTCCGAGCAAGTGTTTTCTGGCCCTTTTATATGTTAAATTTTGGAGGGGTGGAACTACCCCACTATCTGCTAAGTTCTAATTCAATCGAGGTGGCCTCTGACATGGCCCCAAGGGACTGGGAAGTGTTAATTAATATACAAATTCTTCTAACAGATGGCCGTAGAATCAACTAGATTTTTGCGCTCGATTTTCAAGTCGTAAAAAATCACAACGCACGTTCACACTCCCCGTCGCCAGACTTGAAGATCGGGTGCAACTCCACCATCCAGGGCTAGTCCTTAAAAATAGTCATCTGGTCTTCATTTGAGCCTCTTCATTAAAATCTCCAACCTACTTCTTCAATGAATTAAATACTAAAATGCAATTTATAATACAATGATTATCGCTGCTTACAATACAAATTTACACATTTTAAATATACACTAGTCAGTTTACAATATTCAATAGTCCATTTACAATAACAATAGTCAAGTAACAATATACAAAATTCAATTTACAATATACAATATTCAATTTACAATATACAATATACATTTCACAATAACCAAATATACAAAATTCTCATAATTTTTTTATTTCAAGTTTATTTTAAATATCATACAATTTTATTTTAAATATAATTAATAGAAATTCAAATCACTCAAATTTTCTAGACTACTACCACTACTAATTACGTCATCAGCATCATACCAAATTTCATCCTCAACGATATGATTTAAATTATTTCCAACTGTAACTGGGCTGCGTAGGTCAATCAAATTGACCTCAGTCCCAAATTCGTTTTCCTTATCAACAATAACGGAGCTTGCTAAATTTGATGCTTGATTTACTAATACAATATCGCCTATTCGTTCAGCACTGGTTAAAACAACTGGACCGATAGTACGCTCCAAGCCGCTATCAGGTATCAACATAAAATTTTCATCAATTAAATTTTTACAAAGAAATTCTATATGCTGACCGACAGTACGCACCAAGCCGCCGTCAGGTCTTGGCATTAAATTTCCATCATTTAAATTTTTATAATTAAATTGTTCTAGCAGATCGACAGTACGCTCTAAGCCGCCGTCAGATCTGAATTTTCATTCCCTAAAATTTATTTTTTTCAACTTGACCTCCATAAATAGTATGTTCCACCGGACCGACAGTTCGCTCTAAGCCGCTGTCTGGTTCCGAACATAAACCTATTAAATTCTCAACGTTGATATCTTCGACTGGACCGACAGTTCGCTCTAAGCCGCCGTCTGGTTCCATTGCTAAGATTTTAACTGCTAAATTTTCTTTAATCGGACCGACAGTACTCTCTAAGACGCCGTCTGGTTCCGAATAAAATTAAATTGTTCAACTGGGCCGACAGTACTCACTAAGACGCCGTCTGGCTCCAAAATTTCATTTGAACTATTTACTACAATTCTTTCAAATTTATTTGGTTTGTTCAACCAGGCTTCATGTGAACGAATGCAACTGGGCTCCGATTTCCCCAAACTATTTGTTTAATGGATCTTCTCCGTTTCGCGCCCTTTTTCCTCGGGGGATAGGACGGCGAAGCTAAATTTTTTGAAAGATCAGTGCGACTAACATCGCCAACACTGGTCGGCTAAAACTCGACGCAATTAAAATGGTTATTTACATTGTTATTATTATTAACATAATTATTACAAACGGAACGATTAAAACGATTATTTTGATTGTCATTTACTTTAAAATTACTCGAAGTTCTACTCGGGTTACCTCTATAAAAATTATTAAAATTTGATTGCCTATGGCTCATGTGAAAATTATTTTTATTCATATTTGAATTATTATTATTATTATTATAATTAGTTGACACGGGAATGTTTAATTGACTAGAATTGAAATTTTCCGAGAACCCGGACCTGAATGAATCATTATTAGCTTCAAAACAATTTTGTTTAATATGGCCTACTTCAAAACAGAAATTACAGACATCTACTCTGATATTATTACATTGTTCAAATACGTGACCATTTTGTCCACAATTAAAACAAAATTTTTGGTCCCGATTACGACCAGCAGTAGCTTCACTATACGAGCGAGATATAACATTTAAGTTGCTACTGTTATTTCTATTAAAATTGTTTTCATTGTTATTAAATGAATTACCCCGTAATATACTATGGTTACAATCATTATTTATTGGATAATTATTATTTAATTGATTATTTTGACTACCACTGGGATTATTACTAAGATAATCATTACCGTTGGGATTATTATTTAAATTATTGTTCTGGATTCCAATAGGATTAATGGTGGGGTAATTGTTACTATTCAAATTATTATTATAGTTACTATTATTATTATTGTTCAAATTACTGTTGCTCGTACTGGCTACATTACTATAAGTATTATTGGTTCTACTGATACCAGGTTGTCCATTAACCGGGAGGGCTGAATGTGTCGTAGTCCTAGTGTCTTGAGTCAAGTGACCTGTACTGCACTCCCCGTCGCCAAAACTGTGAGTTACTGTGCGAACAGTTTGTGTATTATGTTGTACAGGCACTTGCGGACTATTTATCCATTGGTTATTAATGGCTAGTGTCAAATTCTGTAGACAATCCAAAATTTGCGAAAGAACAGTTAGACTTACTCCTTGATCAGCCTGTACGGAAACTGGAACGGTGCCAGGAAGAAAAGCGGATCCCGCATTAGGCTGAATTTGTTGTCCAAGTACCGGTGGATTATTCGTTTGAATTATCGCGGGTGTAGTTGTGGCGATGATCGGTGTAGTCGAGACGGTAGTCATCGTAGTTGAGGGTGATGAGTGTACTACCCTGGGTTGGTTTCTATCCTTAGAAGATCCAACTCCTTCAAAAATTACTTCCTCACTTTCCCGCCTACCACTGTTGAACCGTACGCTTGGAATTTTCGACGCGTCGGTGGTCGAGTGTTACTCATAATATATTTTACCAATTACTGGGACTTAAATTTAATTTATTATCAACAATAGCTGGTATATGATAAACAGCTTACGAGTCCCAATAATACTTAAATCTGGATAAATTTTAATTACCGGATACAAATTTCAAATAACTTAAAATATATTCTTTTGTCAATTACTAAAAATAAAATATATTTATTGGTTTCCGGATTAACGATTTACTTTTGCTACTAAATGACGTCAGCTATAGCTACTTTAATCCCTAACAATGACAGTCTTTGTAAAATTATAAATATTCTCTTTTATTATAAATTTATTACAATGGTTTAAATATTAAACCATAAATTTTATTATAATTTAATTGCTTTCGATAACGAAATTCTTTACAATGCTTAAAATTTTAAGCCACGAATTTTTATTTTACTTTATTTAGTTTATGATTATTTACTTTACTTGAACTTTATTTCAGCGATTTATTTAATTATTACTTAGACTTAAGTCTAGTGAGTAAAATTTTTGAAATTTGAATATAATATTATTTATCAAAAAGTTTATCTGTAATTACTCATTCACTCAGTGAATTTTCCTCAAACTTATTTTAACAATATAAACGGTGGTTTATATTAAACCAGTAATTAAATTATCTATAGTTATTTTATTAGAAATTTTTACTTATGATTTTACAACAAAATTAATCTTTTATTATTTTATTTCAATGTAATTTATAATACCAAAATTTTACTGTCACTGTTGGTTTTAAGATATAAATTTTATTTACTGATTTATTTTATTTTACTTAATTTATTATAGTTTATTTTTCAGAGAAAAATTTTCAGAGAATAGCTAGTGATTTTATTTGATATTTATATCTCTTAGCCTAGTGTCGTACCTATTGTGTACTCGAGTAACGCGTACGACCAACGCGTAAGACGATGACCTTGTCTTGGTCTTCACGAGACCACCAGAATATATCGATTTTTTCTTCACTACCACGACTTCAATTTTATTTTATTTTTTTCACTCAGTATTTTATATTTTAAAATTTTAGTATTTTACTCGCTATTTAGCCAGTTATAATTTTAAGCAAATTATTTATAATTTTTATACGTTTAATTTTAATAATTTTGGGCAACCAATATATATATATATAAATCACAGTATCAGTTCAATATACAATTATAATACCATTATTTCTCTCTTCAACGGTATAATATAATTAATTTAATTTTCTCAAAATTTTACAAATTTGATTTTAATTTATCACCAGGTCTAGAATTTTCAGAACGAGGAACACGAGTTGGGCGCCAAATATAACGGTGGGCCCCACGTTGGGCGCCAAATATAACGGTGGGCCCTGGCTATTTCGTGTCCAATAGCCACGAACCACTGTTACTAAATTTTCCCGAATAATTAATTTAATTAATGATAAATTATCAAATCTCATTATAAGTATTAATTATCATATAGCTGGTTCTGGTACGGGAAAATATCTCAGGAATGGGTCGACTCGTTCTGACCGGACACGCGGCTGAAATATGCTTATTCTAAAACGACGCTGGTGATAAGAAATTTGTTCAAAGAGACTCAATTAAATTATATATAACAAATTTTATTTAACCAAGCCCAAGTATATACAAAATTTCCCCTTTACTTATAAATTAATTTCTTTTAGAAATAACAAGTGTCCAGCGACAATTTATTTAGCGCGCAAATATTTAATGGACACAGGGTAATAAATTAAATAATTATTTAAAATGAGTATAACGTTGGAGAGAGAGAAAAGGTTTGTGACTAATTTGTCGAGAACTTATCTGGTTGTAAGTGGACTTATTACTGGTGGAATCAGTCTCCGGCTCATCGCGGGCTCCTTGGATTCGATGTCGATCCTCTTCATGAAATCCTCGCGGGCTCCTTGGACTCGATGTCGATCCTCTTCATGAAATCCTCGCGGGCTCCTTGGACTCGAGGTCGATCCTCTTCGGCAGACGTTGCACACCAAACCACCACACTCACAAATTTAAATTTGGTTTTCTTCAACCAGACGAAGGAGTCGCAAAATCTCCTTATTTAATTAATTTGAATCGAACAAATATCACTTATAATAAAATAAATAATTTAATTTAATATAAAAGAAAAGTCTCGACAAATAAAATTATTTAGGTAACAGACCAACCGAGATAGAACTGAGTTTTAGAATAAATGACTAGATATAATAAACTGATGGACTAGATATCGTTAGGCCGACTCAAATAAATTGTTGAGTCCTGGTGCTAGAGTAGGACCTCGCTAAGCGTCCTCAGTCTACTCTAGGCGATGGCCAGGGCCTAAGTCTCCGAGCAAGTGTTTTCTGGCCCTTTTATATGTTAAATTTTGGAGGGGTGGAACTACCCCACTATCTGCTAAGTTCTAATTCAATCGAGGTGGCCTCTGACATGGCCCCAAGGGACTGGGAAGTGTTAATTAATATACAAATTCTTCTAACAGATGGCTGTAGAATCAACTAGATTTTTGCGCTCGATTTTCAAGTCGTAAAAAATCACAACGCACGTTCACAAGTGATTTATATATTTTTTCCGTATAAAATATTGACATTGCCCTTTTTAAAAGAAATAACTTAAAACGATTAGAAAAAAAAAGTTTTAAATACTTTTGAATGCTTTTGAATACTTTTGAATCACCCTTTTTATGGGCTTTTAACATTGTAAATCGTTCCGAATAGTTCCTTTTAATTAAGGTAAATAATCAAATACAGTATAAGTAATTAGTTGTACAAAAAGACTGGTCAATGCATTGAAAAATCAAATAAAAACCGGTTGCTGTAAGTGTATAATTTTTTGTTGAGCAGTATGACAATCATTCTCTTGAAATCAATAACAGTTACCATCCCAGACAGCATTCAAGTCGGAATGACTGCTTTACGACGTCTTTTTCAAGGAGTCCTCAAGAAGTCTTATGATGACTTCTTAAAGATGTCATTTTTAAGAACTTTTAATTAAGAGTTCTTGAAGACTCCATAAATAAGACGTCAGTTTTTTGATGTCTAAATGTATTTTTTTTTAAACTTCTTTATGAATTCAAAACTAAGAGCTCCTCAAAGACGTCATGGTAAATTCATAGTGAAGTCTTATTTACGAAGTCAGAAAAAAGAACTCTTTGAGAACTCTTTTTAAAGACGTCTTACTGAGTTCGCTAGGTGGCTCATTCGACATCTTGAGAACTTCTTAAAGACTTCTTTAAGATGTTGATGAGACGTCCAAATCATAAATAGGAACTCATTCAGAACTCATTAAGACGTCATTTTGCTATCTGGGATATCAATAATAATTATTACAAACGCAAGATAATAACTATTCCTATTGATGTATTATGAAGGGTATCATCAAGTGTTTGTAATATTTATTATGTGGTGTGATAGTAGCTACCCTGCTTAAAAAATTCCATAGGTTCTTATTCGCTCCGAGTGCAGCCATGATAGGGGAAATTAAATCGACTGAAGCGCTTGCAGTGGTTATTTTCAGAGTTACGGGAGGCTATTATTATTAAAATTGTAAGCAAGTACACGTGAAAGTATTTATTTTATTATTACTTAATTATTCATTTTTCATTTTGATTTTTTTCTTAGTATCATTTTTTGACTTTGATATGAATTTCAAACAATTTGACTTAATTATTTACTGCATTCTTTTTTATTTTTTATCATTATACTTAATTGATCTTAATTCGTTGAACTAAAAAACAACACTGCAATTACTATAAAACTGTCACATATTTTTTATAACTTTTTTTTTTTAATATTACTTATAATATTTATTTATTTTTTTATGTTTTTTGCTATTGACAAACGTACACTGATAGAAGGATTTCTTTGGATTTACTAAGATTTGTTAATATTTAACAAATGGTTTATTAATGAACAGACTCACATAAATATTTACTAACAGTCAACAAACTATTTATTAGAAAGTATTTCCTTGCATCAAAAAAATATTTATTTATATTTAATAAATCATTTATTTGACGCAATTTGACGTATTTGAAAATATAACCTCATTCTCTCGAAATATAAATAAAAATATTTTTAAAAATTTATTCTAACTGAGAAGATGAAGAATAGATTATAATAAAAAAATTATTTTTATTACATAATTAACAAACAATTATTTGAAATAATTTTTATATTTTATATAAAATACGACCGTGCAACAACGCTTACTGCTGCCTAGTTAGTCTCTTGCTAATATATAGAAACTACATATGATTATGTGCAGCCATCTTTCGATAATATTCGCCAAAGAATTATTAACTATTAATAAATATTTATTTGTTTCAAAGAAGCTTCTCACAAGAGTTTTAATAAATCTAGTTAATTACTCTCAAATAAATCCATCCATCACCCTCGCAGATTTGAATCACGGTGGAAACACCGTGGAAGTGTGAACACCGTGGATCCACCGTACTTACACGGTGGGTTTGTTCCATTTTACCACCGTGTATACACAGTGTATTCACTGTGATTACACTATGTATCCACCGTGTTTCCACGGTAGCCTTACCAACATGTATACATCGTGTTTCCACTGTGATTACGCGAAGTATCTACCGTGATTCCACGGTGACATTGTGCGATTTCACCACCGTGGTTCTACGATGTACCCACCGCGTAATCACAGTGGAAACACCGTGTACACATGGTGGTAAAGCCACCGTGGAATCACGGTGGATACACCGCGTAATCACAGTGGTAAAATGGAACAAACCCACGGTGTTTCCACCGTGATTAAAATCTGCGAGGGCAGTGTATAGAAACATACTCTGACAGCCTCCCGTAGTTCATATTTAGTCTGGCGCTGCAGTCACGCTCATAGCGAATAGCTGTATATATAAGGCCCTCTAAGGGAATTTATGAGAATCTATTAGATTCTATGAGATTTTTTAAATAGGGTAATATTTTTGTGGTAATTATTAATACTTTGATTTTTCATTCGGCACGATAACTATTACCATCATCTGCTTAAGTAGTGACATATTATTAAAGCTACAATAATTATGTGATTAATGTGTATCATACACGGAAAGAATTGTTCTTTAAAAATTACCGTTAAATTTACTGTAATCGTAGGACGAATGGCACGACCTAATCATTTGTCGGTAGATGAGATAATTTTTAACTTTTTTGTTACAAATTTTACTGCAGTCTACTATAAATTTCATTCGGCTTTCGGTAAATTTTATGAAGTCTACCACAAAATAAATAAATTTTTTCGTATTTTTTATTTCAAAAATGGTAATAAATAGAAGCGCCACCCCGACTAGAATTTTTCATAAGGATCTGACAAGGTCCTCATCAGGTTAACCTTATTTCAAATAAGGTCCCGATCGGGGTATCCTGACGAGGATCCTGATGTGGATGTAACGCTTAAGACCCATGAGGTCCTTATCGGGATTGCCTTATAAGGTCCTTATCAGGATATCCTCATCAAATCCTTATCAGGATTACCTTATCAGGTCCTTACCAGGATATCCTCATCAAATCCTTATCAGGATTACCTTATTAGTAATTATTTAAAAAAAAATGTTAAATTGCAAAAAAAAAAAGAGAATTTTAATTTGATTGAGAATGTTATCTATTGTACTGAGAGCCCTGATTAGAGAAAGTAAACATAGTTTTTATTGATGAAAAAATCCCGATGACTGCTGGGCTCGAACCTGCGTCCTTCCGATTCAAAGTCCTCGATGCTATCCACTGCGCCGACATACATATGTGATCTTGGAAATCTAAATATAATATACATTGTGATGTCAAAGAATAACTGATTAAGAAGTAAAAAATCCGTGTTGCAATGATCGACGTGATTTTTATACAATATTTTTTTGTACTTTGTTTAATTTTTAGTCTGTAAATAAAATACTTAAAGGAATGGGATATTTTGTTTTTTGAATAAGGATATCCTGATGAGGTCCTGATCAGGAACTTGTCAGGTTGACCCGATGGCAAATCACTTTTTTTTGAACAAGGATATCCTGATGAGGTCCTGGCAAGGAACTTGTCGGGTCGACTCGATGGGAAATAACTTTTTTTTAAACAAGAAGTTCCTGACGAGGTCCTAATAAGAAACTTGTCGGGTTGACCCGATGGCAAATAACTTTTTTTTAAACAAGAAGTTCCTGACGAGGTCCTAATAAGAAACTTGTCGGGTTGACCCGATGGCAAATACTTTTTTTTTGAATAAGGATATCCTGATGAGGTCCTAATAAGGAACTCGTCGGGTTGACCCGATGACAAATAACTTTTTTTTTGAATAAGGATATCCTAATGAGGTCCTGATCAGGAACTCGTCAGGATGACCCGATAAGAAATAACTTTTTTTTAAATAAGGAGCTCCTGATGAGGTCCTAATAAGGAACTCGTCGGGTTGACCCGATGACAAATAACTTTCTTTTTGAGTAAGGATATCCTGATAAGGTCCTGATCAGGAACTCGTCAGGTTAACCCGATGGCAAATAACTTTTTTTTAAACAAGAAGTTCCTGACGAGGTCCTAATAAGGAACTCGTCGGGTTGACCCGATGGCAAATAACTTTTTTTTGAATAAGGATATCCTGATGAGGTCCTGACAAGGAACTTATAAGGTCGACCCGATGGCAAATAACTTTTTTTTGAATAAGGATATCCTAATGAAGTCCTGATCAGGAACTCGTCAGGATGACCCAATGGCAAATAACTTTTTTTTAAATAAGGAGTTCCTGATGAGGTCCTAATAAGGAACTCGTCGGGTTTACCCGATGGCAAATAACTTTTTTTTGAATAAGGATATCCCGATGAGGTCCTGACAAGGAACTTGTCAGGTTTGCCCTAATAAGGCAAACCTTATATTAACCTGATAAGGACCTTATGGTACTTCAGGCAAATCAGGAAGAAATTCTAGTCGGGGTACATTATGTCCCACGATTACAATGAGTTTAACGGTAATTTTTAAAGAAAATTTCTTTTCGTGATATAAAAAAAAAATAAATAAATTTTACCACAACGTAATGGTAATCATTGCAATTAAATTCTCAACGTGTCATCC